>OX456523.1:218463682-219013682 GCA_949748255.1 Eustalomyia histrio
TGGAATGATATTGAACGATTGGAGAATGAAAGTGCGTGAGTTGGCTGATAAATATCGTACATCATATTTTACATAAATATTTGGACACGACAAAGTTATCCCCGCCATAAGTGCAGCGATTGCACACAAAACCCAATTATTAGGTAGGAATAAAAAAGTTGGAAAAACGACGGACTAAATATATTGAGCTGGGAAATTAAAATCTTTTTGGTCGAAAATAATATCATGTATTCAAAATGTCACTGAGGTATCAAACCGCCCTTTTGGTATTGTTCAAAAAAGCCAAAATACCTATCAGATGGCGCCGATGGACAAATTTGCTAAATAAAGGATTTGTGGGTAGCTGATTATTTTTACTGCTAAAATCAGCAAAAATTTGGCAAGAAAAAATTGTTTTATAAACAAAATATTATTATTAAAGTTATGTAGCTTACTGTTTGTAGATTGATAAAAAAAAGGTTTCAGGCCAGTTCAAATTAAAGAAACATACACTTACTTTTCAAAGAAATATTTACTTTAACTTTTTTATAAATTTGTTCAAAATGATTTACTGTCATTTGCCGATTTTATCAGTTTCATTTTTTTTTTTTCATTTGTTTGAAATTTAATAAAAATTTACCCTCAGAGAAGACCAGCATAAATAAAAAGGTCGAAGAGCACCCCGGTAGTGTAGATGGTAGCGTGCTAGCGGGGGTCGTGGGTTCGATTCCCACCAGAGGCTCTGGTCTGTTTTCGCTACAACGAGCCGATGGCCTTTATTGCTGGTGCTCTGTTAGGGTATTAGGATACAATTTGTAATTATATGATTAATATAAATAAATAAAGTGGAAAAATCTCGCTTTGCACGATCTGCCAAAACATCTTTAGCTTGAAACTTAAAATTTGAAATATGCTTTTCTTGTAGTATGTGCTCACTAAATGATAAGGCCCGTTCTAGAATTTTTGCGAGGAACAACGTTAAAATTGGGTTAAAAGGGTGAAATGTTTCCCCCTTAACGGCCTGCACAACCAGCTGAATCTAGGAAGTTGAAATTTGGTATTCAGGTTCCATCTTTGTGTAGCCAACAGCTAAAACAGAATTTCCGGAAAATCTAACGGGGAGGGACAGAAAGGAGGAAATTCTCCACATTAACGACTTGCGAAAACCGCTGGGGTTGGGAAGTTGAGATTTGATAATTTTGAAAATTCTTTCGGGGAGGGGCAAAAAGGGAAAAAATCTTTCCCACATGGATTTAGCAAGAAATGTGAAATTTGAAATATGTGTTACCTGGTGAATGGGCTAACTCACTGATTTTGGATTTAGAACTTTAGCCAGGGAGATGGTTAAAATGGGCGCTTAAAGGGCGTTAACGATATGCCCGAACCGCTGAGCCTAGGAAATTGAAATTTGGTATGCAAGTTCCTTCACCAGATTCTTGGAAAATCCAACGGCGCGGGCCAAAGTAGTGGAAAATTCTCCCCCGTCAAGGCCTGCCAAAACGCTCGAGCTGGAAAAATTAAATTTGGTATAATATGATCACTGCTAATATATTGTGTTTGCTGCAATTAGGTATGGTTATCACAACCATGTTATTGTTTTTATAATCATCAACATGGTCGCTACCATCATTGTTATAGTAAATATTTTACTATTTTATGATTGACACATTCTATTTCATAACATGATTGGCTGTAACCATACTGTGGTAACAAAAACTCTGACTATGACAAAAATATGATAATTATGCAACCACAAAATGCTGGCAACAATCAATAAATAATTATACATAAAATAAAATGTGACTGACATTTACAGTCATAATATTGTCTTGTTTTCATAAAACCCAAAATTTTATCAGTTAAGTCAGTTTGTTTATGTCTTAAATAACAATCATATGTATATTGTTTAATGCTGGGATTTTATACTAATTATAAATTTATTAATTATTAATATGCCGTAATATGATATTGTATATTAATAATCATAATATAATTAGAAGGATATATATATTATTGTAGGGATCATATAATGATAATAAAGGAATCATAATATAGTTGTGGGGACCATAATATGATAACATTTTGAGCATACTATGATTACATGCGATCATATTATAATTAATTCAAGATCATAATATGTTTATTTAGAATCATAATATGGTAACTTTTGAATCATAATATAACTGTAGGGATCATATTATGGTAACCATATTATGGTACGGCTATGGTTTTCACAAGCATAAACCCAAAAATATATGATGCTCTTCGAATATGATTGTCCCAACCATGTTTTTTCTCTGCGTGTAGGTTCCTACGGTGAGCGTCAAAAGAGGAAAGTCTCCCCTTAAACGGCCTGCCCAAACCGATTTAGATAAACCCCTGAAATTTGTGTTACCTGGAGTATAGGCTAACTTACTGTTAAGGTACATTTTAGAATTGGGGGCTCAAAGGGTGAAAAGTCTCTCCTTAACGGCCTGCCCAAAAAACTGTGGCTACGGAGTTGAAATTCGTTCTAAAGGTTTCTCCTTCCGTGTTGACATCATATAAGGGGGGATTTTTGGAAAAGCCTACGCGGAGAGGCACTAAAGGGAAAAATTCTCCCGCTTAACGACAAAACCGCTGGAGCTGGGAAGTTGAAATATAGTACATACACATAATAAAATTACATAATTCTGTTTGTAATATTGAACATTGTCCCTAGAACATTTTTGTAAGTACAAAAAAATATATTTTTTTAAAAAGGCACCAACAATGGAATTTGTAAATACAAAAAACTTTTTGTTACTTAAATTTTTATTTTCAAAGAACTTTTATATGAAAAGTGACAATTTACAAATATTTCAAACAAAAAATTGTTAGAAATCGAGTTTAAATTTTAACAAATATTTTTAATTACTTTAAATTCTGTGTAGGTTTCTTCTCCAGCATTGATATTCATCTAAGTTAATTTTCATGTGTAATTAACTAAATATAGCAAAAATTTTGTAAATTTAACAGATTTTTGGTTATATATTTAGCATGTTTACCAAAAAGATTCTGCTGATTTCAGTCACTTTTTACCTGCAGAATCCTTTCGATTTAATTTTAGTAACTGAACTAAATTTGTTTACATACTTTTTTGTCAAAAATAAAATTTTACATTTTCGCATAGACTTTTTCTAGTATTTCTATATCAATTTCTTTTCTATTATTCTTCTAAAAATTGATTTTTTAACTATCTTAATTTGTTTAGGAAAGATAAATCCCAAAAAACAATATTTTGAAACTGATCCCAAAAAAAATGGCCAAAATTGTCCACATAAAAGTACCATTACATGCACAATTAAAACTAACTAATACAATCTTAACAACTTTTTTAGTGTCCTTGCGCTCATAATCATAATTCGAAAAATGTATGTCAAAGTAACGAAAACTTTTGTAAAATGTACAAAAGATCTTTTATTTAACAAAAACTTTTGTTATTTTAACATTATTTTTTTTTAACTTTATGCAGTTGTGCTTATAAAACTAAACTGAATGTACTTTTCATCAGTGTAGAGAAAAAGACACAAGCCCTTTGGCCATTTTCAAACTAATTTTCTGTTTAGTTTACAAAACCATTGTCTTTGATTGCTTTGTTTTGGAAGAAAAAACACCTAAAGCGAATTTATTTTACATATTTTTTTTATGTAATAAAAATAAAAATTTAAAAGTTTTATTAAAATTAAAATAAAAAAGAGCAGAAAAAGAATTTGAGGCATCTACAATTTGAATAAATATGAAAGTTAATACAAAATATATGCAACAAAAACTTTCAATAAACTTACATCAAGTTTACAACTTTTTCTTTAGTTCTTTCTTTGTTAATAGTGATATTAAATTAACCTTGAAAAGAAACTACAGAAAAAAATACTTACCGAACTGTTAACATTAGGTCTGCTTATTTCCGATTCAAAAGAATCCTCTGCTGGACTTATGGAAATTATCGGTATGGACATGGGTGATACATTGCCAGAACTGCAAGGACTGCTAACATAACTACCACCAATACCTATGCCACCACCACGACTAAAACTTCCTACCCTTCTCTCTCCGTTAATATCTAAAGCAGCAGCAACATGTAGTCTTTGATAAGACATCTTTTTTTAGAGGCGTTAGGCTTTTTCTTTTTGTTTCTATAAGGTTTTTTGGTATTTAACTTAATTTTATTTTTTTTTTCTTAAATTAGACAATAATTTATGACACAATTTTTGGTGACTTTGTTTATAAGATTAATAATAATCCATGAGTAGAGATTTTGATAATTACAAAAAAAGGCAGTTTGTGTTTTATTTTAATTGTCGATTTTTAGTTTATTTTAAAAGTGTTTTTAAAATAATTATGTATTATTTTGCAAAAGTTTTAATTTATATTTTTATTTATATTTAAAGATTTGATTTTTTATTAGGTATTTTTTTTTCAACAAAAAATCACATTTATTTAATAGATATTATTAAAAAAAAACAATTAGTTTACGTATACTTTTAGACTTATAATTTTAAGTAGTAATTAAAGTCTGATTTATAGAGCATTTATTGAATTTTTACATATAATTTTCACAATTTCTTTTTCTTTTTTTTTTGTATAAACTTCTAACTACAATAATTGATTTTATCGTATAAAAATATAAAAAGAAGTAAGCAGTTGTTTTGTTAAATTTTTCTCATTTTATTAGAATTTGTTAAATTTAATATTTTCCATAATTTTCATTCTCTTATCACTTGATTGTTGTTACCACAAATGCTTTAATTTTATTTATTATTTGCATTTAACACTCCTTCATTTATTATTTTATATTTTTTTTTTTATAATTTTATTAAATATTCTACTGTTCACATACTGTTAAAAGACCGCAACCCTCACTGAGCTTTTTAAGTTTGTGTGTGTGTATTATATACATACTATTTATTGTTTTCCTTTGCAAAGGATAAAACAATACAACTTAACACAACATGCATACAGGCACACTAAGCTCTTTTTTCATCGTTTTGTTGTTGGATCTGTAAATGATAGTAGCAGGTGATGCCAGATATTTTTAAGGGTTATCCTTTCCCCCCCAAAAAAAAAAAATATCTTCAAAAATTTCGAAATTTGTAAAATTAAATTTTTTTTAAATTTTTTAATTTATCAATTTTATGCTTACAGTAAAATTTACAGCACAATTTAATTTAAACAGGTTAAAAAATAATTAAATGTAGCTATGCCGGATCTTACGATGAAAGAGCGTGGGCAAATAAGTCCGTGCTATTTGCATAAAACAGTATTTTTCGCAAAAAAAAATCAACATAATCTCCTTTTAGCTCAATACACTTAGTCCAACATTTCCCCAATTTTTTCATCCGTTCCGAAAAATAGGATTTTTCGAGGTCCATACAATATGCGTTTGTTTGATCAAAAATTTCATCGTTGGAGCTAAATCTCTTTCCACCGAACCATTTCTTTAGATTTGGAAATATGAAATAGTCACTGGGGGCGAATGAGGACGCAATTCGAAGTCTACTTCATTGATTTTTGCCATGGAAACTAAGCTGTGACACGATTCCGTTGATGGTCGATTGTGAGCAAAGGCGGCAGCCATCTTGCGTAAAGCTTTCTCATACCCAAGTGATCGTTAAAAATTAAAACCACTGAGCCAAGTGAGATGCCTATGTCTTCCACAATCTATTGCACATTCAATCTCGGATCGGCCAACATCATATCGTGAATTTTTTTAATTGTTTTGGGTGTAGAGACCTCAACTAGACATCTAGAACGTTCGGCATCTTCCGTGCTTGTAAGACTACAATCAAAGTCAGTAAACCAGTTTTTCACCATTGAAATCAATAGGGCAGAGTCCCCGTAGTATTTATCAAGCTTTTCCTTGGTTTGATTGACGGGTTTTTTTTCACAAAAAATAATATTTAATGAGAACTCGAAATTCACTTTTTTCCATCTTAAAAAAAATTCACGAGGTTGTATGTTTTGAACAGCTGTTAAACGCAAAGTAAATGACGGAACTTGCTCAAAATTTGACAATAGTCTATTAACAGGTGGTACTTGATGGGAGCAGTGTTGCATTTCATATAACACGGACCTATTGATCCGCCCTCGTATATATGTAACATAAAAACAAACCCGAAAAAATGTTACTTTGGCCAGAGTTCAAGGAAAATATTTGTATTTATATTTTATCACGTTCGAGGTCACAATTAAATGTTGCTAGGAAATTTTCAACTAACTACTCAATACATTAAGGTTGAGTTTTTAGGATGTAGATTATCGTTAAACTCAGTTAATCGAAGGTTATAAATGGAATACTGCTTTTGAAATTTGGTTTATTTGTTTTTTTTTTCTTTTTTTTTAAATAAAGACCAAAATTCTCTGCAATGAGTTAAACCAAGCTTAACTCACATCCCAAAAACACGGCCTTAATGTTTTTCTTTTTTGAAATTACTACACATATTTTTTCATTTTTGCTTAACTTTTTTTTAATTTAACTTTTTGTTTTAATTAAATTTTTATTTAATTGTGATTTTTTTTATTTATTTTTTAGTATTGTGTACTCAAAATATAGACGGTATCGAGTACTCAGTACCGGAACTATAGTAAACAAACAAATTGGCAAAAATTAATAAAATTTATTTTCAAGAGTTAAATTAAATTAAGTATTTTCCATTTTAATGTCTTTTCGATAATAAAACGCCATAAGAAAGATAATGAAAAATGGACGAAAATTTTAACTTACCCGAACTTTGCCTCATCCCCTTGGAGAGGTGTTCTCTAGCCAAACATTGACCTTGATAAGGCCTTAATCCCTCTGAATTTTTAAAAATTTATATGTTGTAAATTTCTACGGGGAGAGACAAAAAAGGGGTAAGCTTCCCTCCCTTTGGACAGAAACCTAAATGTATGTATTGCTCGGAGTGTGGGCTAACTCACTGATGAAAAAAAATAAGGACGAAGAGTCTTCCCTTTACAGCCTGTACAAACCGCTTGAACTAGGAAATTGAAATTTGTTATGAAGATTCGTACTCCGGTATAGACATCAGCTAAGACGTGATTATTGGAAAACATAAAGGGAGGGGTAAAAAGCTTTAAATTCTCCCCCTGACGGCCTGCCAAAATCGCTGTAGCTAGGAAGTTGAAACTTGGCATAAAATTTCCTCCTCCGACGTAAACATCTGAACGGGATTTATGAAAAATTTTACGTAGAAGAGAAAAAGGGGCATTTTCGCCCATGACGGTCTATCCGAACCCCTTTAGCTGAAATTTGAAAAAAAAAATAAAACCCGTAGGACACAATTTTTGGACATTGATACAGGTATGGACAAAAAGGGGGAGTCTCCGCCTTGACGGCCTAAACAAAATCTATTAGGCAAGAAGCCTGATATATTATATATCTGTTTCTTGAAGTATGGGCTAACAACTTATTTTTCAAAATTTCTACGAGGTTGCGAAGAGTCTCCCCTTTGGCAGCCTTCCCAGAATCCTTTGCCTAGAAACTTCAAATTAAACAAAGGGACATTTTGAACAATTTTTATATTTTTATTCTTTGTCCGCTAGTACTGATTTTGTTATTAAATTTAGTTGTGTTTATTAAATAAAAATTGCAAAATAATCTTTTATCATAGGCCCCCAAATACCTCGGGATTATAACGTTATTGTTACAATGGTTTTGGGTGTTATAATATGTCACCTTGTAATTTTATATCCAACTTGAAAGACTTTGCAATGAAAACGACACGAATTTTAAATATTTTTCAAAGATATGATATAGCATTAAAAAATCCATAACATATTTTTGAACCCCCAATTCAAAATCAAAGACAGTATACTATCAAAAGAAACCAATTTGTTCAAATGGGAAATGTGGGACTACTCGTTACATTTTACCAAAGTATTTTTTATTTAAACTAACGAGTAGGATGACACTTTTAGTTGCCAACTCTCCTCACTTTAGCGACTTTGATTTATCTTGGAGAAATATATATTCTTGGTACGAAAAATACCAAAATTGTTGTACAAAACCCACAAGTCTGGCAAGGCTGGTAGTAAAGTTCTTTATATAATTTTTGTTATTGTGTTGCTGCGCGTGTTAAACTTTGCTTTTTTATTTTTATTCTTGGAAAAGAAACAACAAAACATGAGTATTAAATGGGTTGCCAAACAAATTTCAAAAATTGTTTTATACGTATCAACTTTATTTTAAACAATTCTTAAAGATCAAATTGGACTAAAATAAGTTAAAAAACTTTTGAAGTCATTCACTTTTAAATGTTGGATTTTCCGTTTTTGGGCGAAAATCTGTTTCAAATAGATTTTCGTTGTGCATATGTATTGTAGATATTTAATGCATAAGAATGATACAAACACAACAACGGAACATCTTCTATTCTTATTCAAATAATTAAATTTGCTATTCCTCTTACCCCCACTGGAGTATAGGGCGCCAAAGAGATACGTTTACATCTGGCTAATCCAGCATTTACCAAATCAACTCACGTTTTTAGGAAAACTCTAATCTTTTATTTTGTTACCTTATCTCTCAAATGCCTTTATACTTAACTTATTCTCTCTGTTATTTTTAAGCAGAACTAGAGAATACTATAAGGAAATACAATAATACCCAAGTTTGCTTTTAAAAGTTCATAAACCTGTAACGGCAACTGTGACTTTCGGCATTTGGTTTTTGATGTAATATAGGGAACCACCCTTAAAAATTGAAAACATAAAAACAAATTCGTTGTATTAGGACAACCGGAGCAAAACAAAACTAATAAGAAAAATATAAGCGATAGAAACAAAGTTATAGAGATAAACATGTAATAAGTAGTTACAAGAAGACGTTGGAATTGTATATTATGTAGCAAAGCTTTTTTAGTTTCATTAAGGACTTCAAATTTTAAATGCTGTGTTTGAAAAATGTTGAAAAGAATGCTTTCAAGCCCATTTTCGGTTTTTAAAAAATGCTGTTGTTACACCAGAGCTTTTAAAAAATGTTTATATGAAAAACTAGGTTTTTGGGATTTTTTTTTATAAAAACTGTTTATAAACGGATTTTATAAAAAATCCTTGTTAACCACTTTTTTTTAATATTATTGCTAATTTACTGACAAACATAATATTACACCCAAAAAAAAAAACTAAAATTTAGAAAAATCAACTTATATGGAGGAAAAATTTAAATCGAAACGGTGCCAAAGTTCTTGTCACAAAAATTTTATAAAATTTTCCTTGAAATTAAAAAACGAAATTTTACTTAAAATTTAGTCAAAACTTCTAAATTATAGGAAAAATTTTACTATTGAAAACTAACTTTTTATTTAAAAATATAATAAAATTTCCTCTTAATTAGTTCATATATCATCTTAAACTTTACTGTTAGAAAATATTTCCTTAGTTTGAAGAAAAATTTTATTTTATTTAAATTTATTAGATAATTTTTTTACTTAAAATTATGACTTAACTCCCTAAAAATAAGAAAATATTTTCTAACATTAAAATAAATGGCACTTTTTATAAGTGAAAATTATTCTTAAATTTGATAAAAAAAAAAAACTTTATAATAAATATGAAACAGTTTTTCACCAAAAAATATATACTTTAAGCTTCTTTAAGTTCAGTATTTCAGATTAGAGATGGGCTCGTGACCGATTTTTTTAACTCACGGTTGGATGCTTGGATACTTTAATTTGTTTCCTGAAATAATATTTTTTCTTTAAAATAAGAAAAATTAACTAGTTTGTTTTATGTTTAATTTTTTGTTTTGGGAAAAAGAATATTGAATATAAGTTAAATTTTTCCTCTATTTAAGAAAAATTTACTCAAGTTTTTTTTAATTTATTTGAAGAAATTTTTGGGAAAAATCCTACACCTAAATTTATTCTTTCCCAAAAATTATAAAACTTTTACTTAAAAACAAGTAAGAGCGGCTAAATTCGGCTATGCCGAATCTTATATACCCTTCACCATGGTTGAGAAAAAACTGAAGTTTATATATGGACATATATGGAATGGACAGATTTATATACGGACGCCTTTAAGAGGAAATTAACCATTTAGTTTGGTGATAAAACTTGGACTCGGGAAGATTTATGGTTCCAGAAAATAGTATTTAAAAATAATGTATGTTTTGGGCATAACTTTTTTGTATCTGAACCGATATTTCCGAGTTTTTTAGCAAATATGTTATACTAAAGATTTTCGATCTTTTGCTATATAAGACGTATCCATAGGTCATATTACAGCTCTAAAATTTTAGTTTTTATAAAAATTTTGATGTGTTTAGCCCATTTATGGATTATTTAATTACGGTCTTACCGTTCTTAAGATATAAAGTAATCTATTTTGTGCCACGCCCAATTCACAGATCCCGTCCACATTTGGTCAGATGTTGTGTATTGATAACCAAGATGCTCGTGCGTTATTTCTTTTTTCCTCTTCCCGTTCTCCAAATATGCATAAAAACTGACCGAAATCGTTAAGTCAACTGTGCTGTACGTATTTGTTATGTTAAAAAAATAAAAAAAAAAAACAAATAAAAAAGTCTTAATAAAATGTAAAAAAAATTGTACAAAAAAAGTTGAGTAGACGGGGATCGATTGCGCGACTAAAAGAAAAAAACTATTTATGACAAAGCGCTTAGACCACTGATCCATTGAAGGACATACCCATTCATCGTTAATAGAAGTAAATAAACAGTTTTCGTTCAAATCAAATTTGTTTGTTTTTTAGGTTAATCTTTGTGCGTTTGTTGTTTGTTTAAAGGTGAAGAGATGAAAGAAAAGAAGTTCAACAAATAAAATAAAAAAAAGAACAACAACTACAAACATAATACCAATCAGTGTTGTCATATTTTTTCTTTCATAAATCTTTTTTGTTGTAAAAAAAAAGCTATTTTTAACCAAAAAAATATTTTTATTACAAATCGTTAAAAGAATTCACTAGAACTGCATGTGTTTTATTTCTAAAAAACGTATGATTTAGCTGGCAAATTAGCATTTGGGATTTTATTTCGCTTTTTTAAAAAAATGTTTTCAATTTCTTTAACGTAATTTTAAAAATTTGAAGGAAAATAGTTTATAATTTTTTTTTATAAATTATTATAAAATATGACTTCCACCTGTGGAAATTGAAAAATTTCCCTAGAAATAGTTCATCAGTTTCTTAAACCAAATAAATTTTTATTATTACATAGAACAAAATGTATTATTTTTTATTTTTAATCGCCTGAACTAATTTTAAGAAAACAATTTTTTAAAATAAGAATGAATTTAGAAATGGCTTTATAAAATTTAGTTCATATTACAACCCGCGTAAAAATGAACACACATTAATTTCAAATACTTTCTCATTTTATGTTAAACACATTTTTTGAACTAAATGGGAGTAAATTATGTTCTAAATTTTTTTTCTTTTGAACTTAACTTAGTTTTATTATATTTTTAAACTAAGATGATTTCCTTAAAAATTGATAAATTTTTATTTAATATAATTGTTTTTTTTTTTTTTTTTTTTTTTTGTAAAATCAAAAAATATTAATAAGGAAAGATTTTAACTATTTCAGTATAGAAATTTTAATTCTTTTCTAGAAAATTTTTCTAAGTTTAAATAAAATTTGACTTAAATTGAGGAAAAGTTTTTATAATTTTAAAGGAAATTTTGGATTTATTTTTAGTAGGTATTTTTTTTAGTGTGTATTGAAACCAATATGTTGCAGGTAATGTACTAAAAAAAGATTTTCATAAAAAAATTAAAAAAAAAAATTATATAAAATATTTCTTTATTAATTATAATTTCTTGGGTTATGGTTCATTTTTTACAAAAATTTTACCTATCACCACATAATAGGCAATACTAAATTAAGAATAAAAATCGTGTTAGTAGGACATTTTAGCAAAAAAATCCTTCCGCATAAAATGCAATTTCTAAAAACTCACAGATATTTTTTTTAATTTATTTTATTAAAATAATATATACGGTTGGCTTAATATAAAAAGGACGTATCTCGAATTCTTTCAAAATCGTGTTATTAAAATTGTCTTGCAGACTACTCTTAAACACATCTGCCTTCACAAATTTTGTAAGTAGAAATGATAAATTTGTTGTTCGTTTTGTATAAAAATTGCATTAGAACGGTTTTTTTATCACAAGTTTTTTTTAATTTTATTAAGTTTTTTCCTTATCCTGTTTAGTATCGAAAAATCGAGATACACCCTTACTATATTAAGCCATCGCTACATAGTTAAAGAATTAAGATGAGAATTTATTTAAAGCATGTTAATTTATATGTGGTGTATGATGCGTGATATGATTATTGATTGTTTTTGATTATAGTATGATATCAATTTAAAATTTAAAGTGGGTAGTATTTTTGCAGAGATGATAAATGTTCTGAACTACTTTTATAACACGTTCTGCGCAAATGTTACTGCGTTGCTGATTTGTTATTTGCGACTCCTGTATAACCCAAAGCCTTAGAAAATACTCTTTAGTTTTTTGTATTTACAAATTCCATTGTTGGTGCCTTTAAAAAAATATTGTTTTTGTATTTACAAAAATGTTCTATGGAAGATGTTTAATATTACAAATAGAATTTTGTAAAAAGTATCATAAAATTTTAGGTAATTAAAAATATTTGTTAAAATTCAAATTCGATTTCCAACAATTTTTTGTTTGAATTGTTTGTAAATTGTTGTTTTTCATATAAAAATTCTTTGAAAATAAAATTTTTAGTTTTAATTTTATTCTGTGTATAGACCAAATTTCTGGATCTGTGTGGGAAAACTTTTTGACAGCAGGGTTTTTTCAAAAAACCGTTTTGTAAAACCTGTGTATCGGTAAAATGTTTGAAATGCAGTAAAAAATTCAAATGATGATATTAAAATATCTTAAATGATTTGTAATATACCAAAAAAATATTAGTATAAAAAATATTTGTATGTACATACATTTAAACGTACACAGAATAAAATTACAAAATTCTGTTTGTAATATTGAACACCTTCCATAGAACATTTTTTTAAATACAAAAAAAAATATTTTTTAAAAAGGCACCAACAATGGAATTTGTAAATACAAAAAACTTTTTGTTATTTTTTTTTTGTAACTTCAATATTTATTTTTAAATAATTTTTATATAAAAAGTAACAATTTACAAACAATTCAAACAAAAAATTATGATACATTTTTCTGTGTTGTATTTTTATCACATTTGTGTCAAAATATTTTAAGAGCCATCAAAAAAGTTTGCCCAAAAATATCTTAAATTCAGTATTGCCAATTTGGAGATTTTTTCGTCAAATACAGCGATTTTAATGTTTTTAATTGTCGATCATCTGTAACCAATAATGCATCGGTTTTTATCAGAACTAATTTAATTTTTAGAAACCAGCTGTCTGTTGAAAACTTGTGAAAATTTTACAAATTATTTTTTTTTTATAAATAAACCAAATTGATTTTTTATAAAAATTTAAAAAAAATAAATTTTTGAAGAGAAATGTATGTGTATTTTTCATTGTTTAGTAGAAATTTTTTAATAATTAAACAGCTGATATATTAGTTTTGACTCTGAACTTTTTAAAACTTATCAATCAGCTTTACATGATAAATAATTGGTTTTGAAAGCTGAAGATTTAATTATTATACTGATTTCATTGTAAATTTTTCTACTTGAACTAACGCGATTCATTGTCCCGTATGACTACGCTATTGAAAATGATTGTACAAAAAGCAACTTATTAAAAAAAACCAGTTACCCGAAACGAAAATTCGGTTTACGGATTATTCACATTTAGGGTAAAAAACGAAAACTGGTCGGTTTTCAGTTTCGAAAACTCTAGTTTGAATGCTTAATACTACAATTTGATAGTTTAATGTCGAATATTATACACCTTACCCTCTTGCGTACAAAAAAACACCAGGCAATGTATCAAAAAATGGAGATTCAAAAATATTTCAATTAGTATTTTACGTTTGTAAATTATGCAATACGGAATTAATCCCTACATTTGTCACACATTTGTCAAAAATTATCCAAAACCATATAAAGGTACAAAAAAATGTATAATTTAAAATGATTATTTTTATATAAAAAGTATACACCTTTAGGCCGATTTAAATATATTTTAAATATATTTCACTCTATAGTAGAATGACCATTTGTCCATCATTTGACCAGTCACGTATTCTGATGAAAAAAAGAGCGTACTAATTTGTACTTTTCCTTTTAATAATTTTTCTACAGGTAAAAGCTTTTAAAAACAAAACGAAGTTATGAAGTTAATGTTTTTCGGAACGTAAAGTTTTTCTATAGTTTACAGCCTACGGAAAATTTTCATTCGGAATCAATTGCTTTTTTTACATTAAAAATATTTCATAAAAAATGAAAAAATTCATCAGAATCCAAATAGTTTTAAATGCAAAAAAATAAAAATAGCTCATGTTGTCTTATTACACTCAGAAAAAAAGTTAGTAGACAAAATTTGTAAACGGCTTTCAATCCACTTTACTATTTTTCTACTGATTTTTAGTAAACAAGTTAATATAAAGCAAATTTTTTTGCTATTTACATTTTAAAAATTACAGAGTTTTTACAGAATATTTGCAAATTTTTGTTGCTAATTTCAGAAATCATTTTACAAATTTTTGAAAACTGATTTGCTAAAATTAGCAAAAAAAAATACTTATTTTAAAAAAGTGGACATTGAAGGAAATTTTATTTCTAATTAAAACTTACAACTACAAGCTTAAATTGCCTTAAAATGTTACATAGATTAGAAAAATTGATCGGAAGTGAAGATACCGACTTATCTCTGGAAATAGGACATCCACTTAAAACAGAAGTAAAAAGTTTTTTTAGTTCTAAAAATCAGCCCTAAAAACAATTAAAATTTGACCTTAAAAGTAAAAAAAAAATTTACTAAAATATATTTCAAAACAGAAATTACCAAATTAAAAAAATGATTAATTCGATTATGTTTTAAAAATTTTTAAGATTTTAATGACTGATTTTTTTATAAAATATTTTTTGAAAAAATAAATGAAATAAAAAAATGTTGATGCTCGATAAAAAAAAAATAAATTTAAAGTTTTTATACTAAATATTAGTAATTTTTTTTTGCTGATTTTAGCAAACAGATTTTAAATTCCACTTTACAAAAAGAATACTAAAATTTAGTAGTGGCTACTACTACTAATTTCATTGTACTACACGTCAGCAGACATGTGTTGCTAAGATTAGCAAAAAAAATACCACTGGGCTCAAATTAGCAAAATTTCCGGTAATAACAACAAAATTTTCAGTTGCCATTACAGACTTTTTTTGGTGAGAGTAACATACATTTTCAAGAGTTTTTTAGAAGCAAATATTTTAAAGTTTTCGCATAAGGAATATCAAAAAAGTTCTGAAAAACATTGCATTATAAAAGTCTATTCAAAATATTTTCCTGCACAAAAAATGCACATAAACTGAATTGGTTTTTTTTATTGAATAATTTCAGTATAATTACCCCTACAGAGGGAAAAAAATCATTTTTATTTTATGGAGTTCCGTAAAAAATTAACAGTATACAGGGTTTTTGATTGATCCAACAGAAACTATAAATTTGTGGAAAATCTATGAATCTAAATATTGAATAAATTTCATTAATAAAGATCTGGGATTTAGAGTCTTTCAAGGCGCAATTAACGTAATACTATATGATTGTTTCTTTTTAACAGCTGATTTATCACGTTACGTGTAAGTAATTTTAGCTTTATTCGTAAGCGTTTAGCATTACGAATATTTACCACATTTGATGCCTAAATACAGAAAAATGAACAATTATTAGATCAAGATTTGCTATAACTTCTATACCAAGTAAAATTACACTAAAAGTACACGAAATTTACATTATTTAAAAATTATTTAGCGAAGTCCCATTTTTTGAATAACTAAACAAAAAGTGGTAAAACTGGTTGTACCAGATATATTTTAAGTATCACTTTTGAGAAAATTCTAAAAGCAGTTAATTTGCGAAATTATTGGAAATTGATAATAACATAATTTAGCTTTGCATTCATACTGAACGGCAAAACACGTTATTTAATTTTTTTTTTTTATCGAATTTGAAAGTTGCAAACTTGAAAAAAACGTAAATACGTATTTTGGGGTTCAGTATGAACGTAACATTAGAAAGTTCGGAGTAGCAGATTCTAAAAAGGGTACATTTAAAATAATAAATAAATCTTAAAAAAAACAAGTTTTTTGGTAAATTTTTAATTGGTAACTTGACATAACCCCATAATAAAACGGACAAATATCCAAGAATTTAGGTCATAATCCCCATACTATATTAGAATTCTGTGTTATGTAATATGATTAAATTCATTATTTGAGCGTAGTTAAACGTCAATTAAATGCAATTAAAGTGTATAAGGATATAAAAATGCAGCACCATAAAAACAAGTTTTTAAATGTTGAAATGATTTATTTATTCACCTTTTTTATTGACTAATTGCATTAAGTGCAAAATGATGTTCAGTGTTAATACAAATGTACAATTGTAACTGCAACTTTACTTTTTAAAATTAAATTAACATATTTTTTATGCAGCTTTTGCAATTTAAATTGAATAAAATTTAAATTTAATCAGTTGAAAGCAAGTTCTAAATGCACTTTAGAACGTATCAGTTGTGTGTGCACTCTAAAAAATTATTGTAAATTTACGACTGTAAAATGGGTAAAGTTTTATGTAATATTACGAAAATTCGGTAAATATAAACACAAAATCAGTAAAGTCTTTTTGCGCACACTTTCATATACATTAATACACACACGAAGTGTTTTTAGACACTATGTGTTTACAATTAAACATATTATGCCTAAAATTAGTATCATTTTGTTGAATAAAAATTTTACGCATAAAGTTTGTAAATATACTAACTTTCCAGCAAAAATAAAGCTGCCAAAGAAGCAATAAAAGCATCACTACTATGGCAAAGGCATCACTTCTTCTCTGATGGTTTCATCAATGAATTTAACATTAGCATGTCATAGGATGGAAGTATTCAAATAGAGCTACTAGCATTACTCATACTTTACTCTAAGGAAGCAATGTTAATACAATGATTAGATATTCTGATGCATGAGTGGAAAATGTTCATATTCTTTGTAATATTTAAGCTTTGATGAAAATTTAATTCATAAGAATGCAGAAAAATAAGTTTAAAGAAGCGAAATTAATGCATTGATATACAAATACTCTTTATTAAAACAAATAAATAATTCTGCATTAGTGAAAAAGCATTTTTTGAAACTTTTTTCAAATATTTTAATGAATTCTTAGACAAATTCTAAAATATTTTTGGATAATTTAAAAACTGGTTGTATAATTTGGAAACATTTTTAGACAATTTTAAAATATTTTTGAATAATTTTAAATAATTTTTGCACAATTTTTGTGCAATTTGAAATAATTTTAACACAATTTTAAAATTATTTTGATAAGATCTGAATTAAAACTGGAAATGGTGTAGTAGTAAATAATAATAAACATAGTGCAAAAATGCACAGATTGCGTCGTCAAAAAAATATTTAAGGCCAAAAAAATGCAAATGACAGGCCAGCTAATTTCAAGTAAAAGTTAATAAAAATCTGTTTTTCTTGATTTTTCAAAACTTTTATAAAAATTGCAAAACTGCATAAATTCTAACCCTCATGAAATTTTAAACTAAAACATAAAAAATGATTTAATAAAAAAATTAAAAAATTTCATCAGAACTATTTTTCAGTTTGAATAAATGCTTTAGTTTAAAAAATATACGATATACTATAACTAATGCTTTAGAAGTAATGAAGAGTGATATTTTAAGATACACATCGGGTTTATATCCAGATCACTGCATTTGAAATATGAACACATGAATTCTTTTGGAAGTGCCTTAGAAAAACACCAAAAAATCATAAAAGAATGTCAACTGAAGTTTAGGAAGCAATGAAAGAAGTTATAGTCACAGAATGACTACCATTTTTTTTGCTGGGTTATAATGGTAAAAGTTATGACATTTCTAAATAGAGAAAAATTAAAAGCAAAACTGTATTAGTTTTTTAAATTTATGAATTATCGTACCGTTCGCAGGTTTTTTTCATCTCGTCACATTAAAATAATATTAAATGCTCCAAAAATATATAATATTAAATGTTCGCGTAAAATCGTCAATGTTTAAAAAAACTAAACAATTTTAAAAAAATAAAATAATTAAAAAAAAGTTGTGTTTCGTAACAGTTAAAAAAACTATTAAATGGCAATTATATCTGTTAGCATAAATAAAATCCAATTTTCAGCCGGCGATAATTATATGTCGGTTGTAAAACGCCTTAAAGTTCAAGGACATAATACAGGCATTTCAATAAAGAAAATACAGATAAAGAAAATACAGATGGAAGAAAAGCATAGGCCAATCCTAGATATATAAATGTATCTTAATGTGGAATATTAAAGTTGCCCAAAATATTCATTCAAGATTCACTAAAAAACTACTTTTTTGATGCGATGAATACACATCCATAAGCATTACTGAAAATCAGTTCATATGTATTCATCATCGGCCTTTTTGGTCCTAAAATTTGTAGTATTTTTTATTATAAAGAATCTGACACTTTTTATAGAAACCCTTTAATCTATGTTAATATTTTATGTATTTGCAAATTAAAATAGTTTTTATTTTAATTATATCATTTCTGAAATTTACATGTACTTTTACATTTTTTTTTAAATACATAAATAAATTCAGATTTATTAAAATAAATAAAGTAATTGTTTTTATTTTTATTGTGAATTACTAAACAATAAATGTATTGTTTTTATAGAAAAAAATTTGTGTAGGTGGTAAATATACGCATTTTATATGTACATTTACAGGAAAAACATGTGTCTTTACGCACAAACTTGGTAAATTTACTCTTTAATTTCAAAATTTCATTTAATTTTAACACAATTTTAATGTAATTTTACCTATTTTGTGTTTATCAACTTACGCATAATGTGTGTATTTTTTATTTACGCACACAGAGTAAATTTACCCAATTTATAGTAGGAGTACAGTTTCCTACTATAAGTTGGGTAAATTTCAACAGAAATTAATAAGAGTGTGTAAATTATATTTTTAGTCTTGAAAGACAATATTCCGTTGAGTTACATTTCATATAAATACACATAACTTTATTTCAAGCATACCTGGGCGATCTGAATTATATTTTACTATTCTTCACTTGTGTAGTTTGTTTATATCAGACCTACGCTCACGTTTGTGCGATTAAACCTATTCTTGCAAAATTTCAACCTTTTTAATACCAGACATGGCGAATAAAAAGTATTTCTGTTTACTTAATTACAGGGAAATTACATTAATTACATGTAACTGAAGTTTTGAAATTTTCCAAGGAAAAGTTTAATTCCACAAACGTGAGCATAGGTCTGATAGAATTATTGATATGAACAAATTTCACAAGTGAAAAATTGCAAAATGTAATTGAGATCGCCCAGGTCTGATTTGAAGTTAATTTTTTTTTGTATTTTTTAGTATTGCGCCATATAAATTGTGATGGCTAATTTTACATTTAAATATCTGCGGGAAAAAAGAAGTGAGTTGGGAGTTCAGACCTGTCCCGTGATATGTGAAATCAGCACCGGTTCCGAAAATACATATCACGAGATGGGTGAAAAGAGGAACGGTTCCTTCATTACCTTTCACGTGATCGGTATAAAAAGTCTCTATCACGTACTCTACTAGACTTAAATCGATATGAGTTTTAGTTAGCCCTAACCTTCAAAAGACACGTGTATAAATTTTACAGCTGTCGGATCATTAGTTTGTCAATTATAGCATTTTGAGTGAAGCACCTTTTGTTATTGTGAACAAAAATGAATATTGATAAAATATTGCTTTTTGAAGGAAAAAAATACAGTTGAAGCAAAAACTTGGCTTGATGACGAGTTTCCGAACACTACCCCAGAAAAATCAACCATCAAGGATTGATATGCTAAGTTTAGAGGTAGTGAAATGAGCACCGAGGACGGCGAACGCAGTGGACGCCTAAAAGAGGTTGTTACGGACGACAACATCAAAAAAATTCACAATATGATTTCGAATGACCGTAAATTGAAATTGAATGAAATAGCAGGAACTCTAAAGATATCAACTGAACGTGTACATCATATCATTCACGAATATTTGGGTATGAGAAAGCTCTGTGCAAAGTGGGTGCCACGCGAGCTCACTTTTGACCAAAAACAAGTCAGTGAAAACGAAGGCGAAAATCCATAAATTGGGCTTCAAATTGCTTCCGCATCCACCGTATTTTCCAGATCTGGCTCCCAGCGACTATTTCCTGTTCTCAGATCTCAAAAAAATGCTCGCTAGGAAGAAATTTTCGTCGAATGAAGAGGTGATCGCCGAAACTGAGGCCTATTTTGAAGCAAAGGACAAATCGTACTACAAAAATGGTATCGAAAAGTTGGAAGGTCTCTATAATCAGTGTATCACCCTTGAAGGGAACTATGTTGAATTAAAAAAAAAAACTAATTTTGCCAAAAAAAAATGTGTTTTAGTATGGTAGGCCGGGGTCTTTTCAATTGACCTGTTATAATGATGATTTTAAAAACATTTTTAGTATAAATTTATTGCACAGATTTTATTATTTATGATTTATGTTCTTTTTTTACATGACTTATTTTACTTATTAACTAGTATCTTCTTATTTCAGCCCTTTTTGCCAACCAGTCATTTCAATATTACCCGTAACTACTTATTTCAGTACTTTCTTGGTAATGATATCTATACTCCAAGCTTTGCGTAACCATGTTATTTAACTAAAGTATAAATACTTACAATTTTTGTTTTATCATTATATTTCCTATTACCTGGTAATAGGAAGCTTTGCAGGTCAGTCCTTTCTGTTATTATTGCTAAAAGAAATCGATTTATTTTGCATTAAATCATTAATCGATTAATCGCCAAATTTTCGTATATTTTTCTAAAAAGCACTCTAACCGGTTAATTGGAAAACACTAGATACAATTTAATGGGTAAACATTCGTTATTCCGTACCCAAAATTAAGTTGTTATAAACCACCTCTATACACTCAAATAATAAACATAGGTGTGGTCTGTCTTCGATCAGATTAGGAAAGTCCCTGAAACAAGATTTTAATCGAAATTTTTAATTACATTAGGAAAAACGTCAAATAGCTCACTTTATTATTTTTTATTAGAAATGACACTAATATTCGGTTACTATTGGGTGTTTGGAACTTTAAGCTATTCGGATAAATATTCATTCGACAATCGGTTTAATTAATGATATAAACCGCTTTAAAATAGTTTTTAAAATCGATCACCGAAATGGATGGAACATATTCAAAATAATGTCGGTGAGCAATCGATGTGCTTCAGCTGCACTTTTTCAAATTGAAGAAATAAAGCAATACTTTCCGCAAATGATGCTTTGTTGCAAAAAAAAACTTCGTAGCTTACACTATTTCGTTGAATGACTAAGTGAGAAATGTTTACACTCGAAAATGCCATATAACTTATTAAAGACACAAACCATGTGTAAAAGATACGTCATCTGTTGTGAATCCCTCACGTTTGAGTTATACACCCAATATATAAATTGACTTTTATCCCCTCATTTTTCATCTGCTCAATCACATTAAAAAAAATTTTAAAATAATTTGACAAACAGAATATTAGATATTTTTCATATTAGATATTTTTCATATTATAATATAATTCTCTAAATGTAATTTAAAAATAAATCTTAAGGTGCCAAACGTTCATATATCCAACCATTTTCTCCAGGATGTATTAAAATATTATCAATTTCCTATAAAGAAATAAACAGAAGTATATTTGTTTATGTTCATTCAGCGTAAAAAAGAAAACAAAATATGTTTTACATATTTGATTTTGTGAAACTTTTTATTACCTTATCTACCCCACTTCCCTTCCTAAAAACAATACGATCATGCAAACGATCAGTTTGTCCCTGCCAAAATTCAATCAACTTTGGTTTTATTAAATAACCGCCCCAATGTGGTAGGGGAACCTCTTGGTCCGCACCTAAATCTTCTTTAATTTTCTTTTCAATTTCATCTAAATGTTGTCTTGATGGTATTCGGGTACTTTGTTGCGATGCCAATGCACCAATTTGGCTGGCGCGAGGTCTTTGGTGAAAATATTTTAAAGAATCTTCACGTGATATTTTTTCAGCTTTACCCTCAATACGTATAGATCTACGTAGAGGACACCAATATAAAGTCATGGCTACATTAGGATTATAAGCAATATCATTAGCCTTACGACTGCCGTAGTTAGTGAAAAATGTAAAACCTTCATCGGTGACATCTTTAAGCAAAACAAAGCGATTTGAAGGGCAGCCATCACTAAAATTCAAAGAAAAATTGGTTAAAATAATACGTTAAAAAATTAAGAGTAAATTTATAATTAAACTATTAACTATTATACGATCCTAAAAATCCAGCGAATTCATAAATCCTTTGATAATTATAATTTATAAAAAAAACGAGTTGTTTATTATTTTCTATAGATGAAAAATTGTAGGATTTATTTTCGCTTTTTATAAAATAGGATTTAAAATATATTTTAGGTCTGTTCACTGATAATAATTAATCCATGATTAAAATGGTTTTGCTCAAATAGTTTAAGGGAAAAATTAGATTTGATTCTGGTCGTATTTGACTCGACGATGATGTTAAGGTTAATTTAAATTATTGAATATAATCCCCTATCAGGGTTAATTAATTTTATTAAACGCTAATCTTTGGCCTCCGTTCTTTATGTTATTAAAATTGGGGACCAAAATTATGATGATTTTTAAATTAGAAAATCTGAATTTTAATTAATTTGGTCTCAATTTTAAATGTACATTTTAAGTATTATTTGATGCTTGCTGAATTTCAAATGGAAATTATGTATTTTAATTATTATTTTCTAAATTCTTTAATTGAAGATGGTTCTAAATGTAACGTAACGTGACGTGATTCAATATATATGAATGAGTTTAAAAAAGATACGAGTTACATCACATTTTTATGGCTAATACGTACCGTGATGATTCGTCGTGTCTTACATCTATATGGTCATCTCTTTTCAAGTAATTCATTCATATTTAGTCAACTGATTCGTCACGTTACATTACGTATAATTAATTCTAACTTTATTTAGACATATGTAACGCAATGTATCTCCATTGTTGTTTTTTTTTTAACTTATTCATTCAGATTGAATCAGCCCATTCATCAGGTCAAGTTACGCATAGCTAATTCTAGCTTTAACCATACGTAACGTCACATATCTACATATGGTTGTCTCTTTTCAACTCCTTCATTAGATCAGCTTATTCGCCACGTCACGTTACATACAAGTAATTCTAGCTTAACCAATATGAAAATCGTCAAAAACAATTCGTTGATGATTTTGTAAAAAATCGTCATCAGCAAAAAACTTTTAAAAACATCAATTCCTACTAGTTTTTCATTCAAAATTGTTTCATAGAAATTTGCATGTAAAATAGCAACTTTTGCCTTTAATCGTGATTACATATCTTATGAAAATCATATTCACGAGGTGAAGAAATTTGAAAAATTGTAACCAATATAAAATTTTTTCATTAGTAATATTTTCTCACTACAAAAATATTGGCGAAATTGTTGCTTTTATATTCACAGCCCTGCAATGTTATTTTTAAATCCGTGGGGTTAAGTTTTACGGTAACATCGAAGCAGGACGTTGCGATATGTATGAAGCATAGAAAACTCCTATATGTATATTAGTTTCCCAAATTGATCGTGCCGTCGCTGGTTATCGAACGTTCAACTTTCTGCGTAATGGTTCAACGCCACAACGTCCATAAATTATTTTTACTTACGCCTGAGAAATTTCAATTAGTGGCAATGTTTTGAATCTATTTTTCATAGTGTTGAAAATTTTTTAATTTTTGGAAATCGTCCATAATTATTGTATTTTTACCAAAAAAAGAAATTGTCAATTGAAGCAGAGCCGCGAATAACGTTGTAAGCGAAAAAATTGAAATTTTTGGGAAAACGAAAAAAACGTTTTGGAACTTGTAGGTGTATCCCACTGACTGACTTCTTTAGATTGCATTTTTATAACGAAATCCTGCATAATTTTGCCTAATTTCATTTTTAAGTCATAAAAGAGAGTTATTCTAACGGTAATCTGGAAAAAAACAGGTTTTGTAAAAATTGTCGCTTACAACGTTATTCGCGGCTTCGCTTCAATTGTTATTTGACAAAAATTCACTCATAAAACCGTCCAAAAAAATATCGTCACACCTCGCACCACTGTTTGTTGGCTAGTTACAAAATATCGCACCACAATGTACACAGTCGAGACACGACGATTAGAGCGCTTTATTTCTTTACGGTATTTTAGAAAACTACGTGGAAACTACTATTTCGACTACTATTTAAGCAACTAAGATATGACTAACTGTAGGTGAAACAACTGTATGATAAATTATTCTGTCTCTCTTTCTTGCGTCTGATTTTCCACTTCGTCAGCTTATTATTGGTTTGGCTCACTCACCATTTTTGAAATAATAGAGGCGAATAGATTAGATTTCTAATTCTCAAACCCGTTTTTCGATATCTGGCATCATAACTGAGATAACTAATATACACTTTGATATAAAATTAAGAATGAAAACCATTCTCATTGTTTTTCTTTTAAATCTTTGGGCAAACTAATAATAAGCTGACGATTAATTAAATGTGTTTTGTGAGTGTGTTTATTTGCTTATACATTTCACAGATCATATAAATATGAAACTTTGTTGTATGTTTTGTTCTTTTGAATACTGAGATAAAATTAAAAAAATACATTAATTATGTGCAAAAATGTTATAAAAACATAAAACAGTTTTTGTTATTACAATATGTAACCCAAGTATATAATTTGTTGTGAGTTTGTATTAAGTTTATGAAACAACACTTTTAGTAAATACAGTCATGTTGCACTTCTATGGTATCTTTTTGATACTTTTGGCGATCATATGTTTTAAAACATGCTGTGTAGTTGTTCAATTTTACACATTATTCTTTTGTATACATTGTTTTTAAATCTCTTTCTCGCCTAGGACATGAATTACAACAACAACCCTCACCACTCGCTTGACAGCTGTCACTTTTGACATCACTGTATACCCTGTGTATCGCACTTTGAACAGAAAAAAGCTCTTAACATACAATACTACTTTGTACGAAATTATAAATATTTCACGAACCTTATTAAAAAATCATAGAGTGTAGATATTTTGCTTACCTATTCACTGTCGCCAAACATGCCGCATTTGGTTCTAAAATTTCTTCAGTTTTTATAGCTTGTTCTAACCATTCTCTGAATAATGTAATAGGTTCCTTGACTTTAATGTTCTGTTCCAAAAATGCATCTTTTTTTTCTTTGTATTTCATACGAAGTGCTAAAAATTTTATATTAATTTACAACGATAATGACTTCAATAGAACCTATGTATATGTAATCTTACCAGATATGTTTACATTGCAAGTCATTGCACGTAATTGCAATAAAATCCTCACTAATATCACAAGAAAGAGATTTGTTTTATTTTAAATCTAAAGTATGTTAATTTAAACTTGTTTTCATTCAAAATTTTATTAATAACCTCTTACTTTTACTTTATTTATGTGTTTTTTTTTTCTCGATTTGTTTTTATTAGTAATAGACACAGATTATACACAGATGTGAAACAATTGATACAAGTTAAGTATTTTTCATATAAAAAGTAAAATCTAGAGTGGGATAGAAATTAAAATCCCCATATAGTTTGTATTGATGTATCTTTCTCCCTCTAGACTTCTCGTCTTTCAATACACGTCTGTGTGTAATCTGTGGAAATAGAAAAATAGTTTTACTTTGCCTATAACAAATTGGGGCAGCCAGATTAATTTAAATAAAAATCGCCAAGTTGTTGACGTTTTTCTTTTTTTCCCCTAATGGCCAAGGCCGCCAAAATGCGGTTGTGAGTTATTAAGTAGTTTTTGTCTAAATAATAATTTCTTATTAAAGCAATTATTTGATATCGATAGAAAACATAATTGACTACTTTTTATGCTTTTAAACATATTTTGTTCAACGAATGATTTCCAACCGAAAGGATGACAGTAAAAATTTCGTAAATTTAAATAAACGTACTTTTTAAAACAGAAAACATTCATCAAATTTTTCTTCAATACAAAACCAATACGAAATCTAGCAAGTGTCATACGGGCTCTAGGGCTTTTTCAAAATATTAAGTTTATGATATTATCGGATTTTTTTCCAATTTTTTTAATTTATTTGAGCATTGAAACAAAATAGTAATCGTTTC
Organism: Eustalomyia histrio; assembly: GCA_949748255.1. Taxonomy (NCBI): domain Eukaryota; kingdom Metazoa; phylum Arthropoda; class Insecta; order Diptera; family Anthomyiidae; genus Eustalomyia; species Eustalomyia histrio. The sequence continues at coordinate 218,490,072 of OX456523.1, forward strand.
GTAAATGCAGTTTGTTTTATATTTTATTTATTCTTCATTGCTTCATTGGCTATTTAAATTAAATAATACCCACCAATCTTCTTTCGTTAGAAGTCACAAATAATTTTATTTACAAAAATCGTTTTGCTTTTAAAAACAATTATTTAGGTCTGGTAATTTTGTTTTAAGCTTTTGCAAGTTTAGTCAAGTTATTGCAAGGTTAGTTTTGTCAATAGAATAAAAAGAGAGAGAGAGAGAAATTTAATAATATTTTTAATAATATTAGAACTGGTATTTAATGCCACACATGGAACAAGTTAATTAACGATTGCATTGTCAAAATGTTATGTCAATTGTAAACAAATTTTTCGGGATTACAATTGTTTCAATTAATGATATTTAAAATTTTTTCATTAGTCATTATTATCCAAGAGTCGTCATATGACGACACTAATTTTAGAATCAAGATATTTAGATCTATAATAAATATAACAGCGTAATGAAAAGCATAAGACAGTATGTACGAGGGCGGATCAATAAGTCCGCAACACTGCTCCCATCCAGTACCACCTGTTAATAGACTACTGTCAAATTTTGAGCAAGTTCCGTCATTTACTTTGCGTTTAACAGCTGTTCAAAACACATAACCTCGTGGATTTTTTTAAAAATGGAAAAAAGTGAATTTCGGGTGCTCATTAAACAATAAAACCAAGAAAAAGCTTGATAAATACTATGGGGACTCTGCACCATCGATTTCATTGGTAATAAAGTGTTTTACTGACTTTCATTGTGGTCGCACAAGCACAAATGAAGCTGAACGTTCTGGACGACCAATCGAAGTGTAAAAGTGCGTGAGATTGTTGATGACATAGGCATTTCATATGACAGTGTGGTTTTGATTTGAAATGATCGGATTTAAGAAATCTATCTTCAAGATGGGTGCCGAGTTTTTTCTTAATTCACCATAAACGAAATTGTGTGACAACTTCAAAGGATTGTTTGGAGTTGTTTAATCGCAATTCGAATGAGTTTTTGCGGCGTTTTGTAACTGTGGATGAAACATGGATTCATTACAACACTCCGGAGACCAAGCAGCAGTCTAAACAAAGGGGTTTTCCTCGTAAACCGGCTCCGAATAAGGCCAAGGTAAGTTTATCGGCCAATAAGGTGATGGCAACAGTTTTTTAGGAAGCACGCGGGATAATCCACATCGATTACCTTCAAAAAGGAAAACAATAAAAGGCGAATATAATGCCAACTCATTGGACCGATTTAACGAGGACTTAAAAAAACGGACCCCAGATGGCCAAGAAAAAACTTCTTTTTCATCAATAGAATGCACGGGTGCACACGTATGTAGTCTCAATGCCAAAAATCCAAGTGACTATTTCCAAACCTAAAGAAATGGCTCGTTGGATAGAGATTTGGCTCCAATGATCAAATTACTGATCAAACAAATCCTTATTTTATGGTACCTCGAAAAAGCCCTCGTACAAAAGTTTGTCTACAACTAAAAATTAAACAAAGTTTTTTGTTATTATTACAGATTTAGTATAACTTTGATAAACGTATACGTAATATTAATTTGTTACAGCGATGTAAATATTTTAAATAAGTGACACTTAATTTTAATTTAAAAAAACTGTGGTCAATTTACGGAACTCGTGATCAAATGAGTTCGTTCGAAAACTATATAAATAAATAACTTTAATTTGTAGGAATACAAATTTTTAATTAAGCGGTGTTTTGGTTTTGGAATCGATATGTTATAAATCAACTGTCCCAATTCCAAAAAAAAAATAAAAATCTCTTCTACAAGTTATCCCAATTTTTTTGTTTTATCAAGAATTTTAATATTTTTTTGGTTACGGAGCTTACATTTTTTAAGAAAAATGCATCTTTTAATTTTGTTTTTCTAATCTTTATACAAGCTTTTCATGAAAATACAACTTGCGTAAACACGTTAAGCGGTTCTAAAGATAAATTAAAAAATGTAGTAGATTTTTGACTTGAATTTATAAAAGTAAAAAAGTGAAAATTATGCTAGTTTTAATTGAAATCAATATGTTGCATCAAAAAAGGTCTTTTTATAGTGAAGTATGTATAACATTTATAATATGTATTGCACAATTATATTTTTTTTTAAAAGTTTTTGTTTTGCAAAAAAAAAAAAAAAATTAGCTACGGAGTTTACTTCCGAGACCCTTTGTCAAAAATTTATTTCCAAAAACAAAATCTTTAGCGCCGGTATTCCTCTTTATAAAAAAGCTTACAATGATTGATTCGGTTCATCGGTCATTAAAATATAAGCTGTTGAAGTTGAAAAGCCTTACTACCCTACGGGAAATGAAGGGTCGATTGATCCAAGGTGATAAATCTGTGATAGATAAATGAGGGACATGTCACAAAGCTGGTGTAAAATATAGTTCAGTGTCTGAAAAAGTGGTAATTGCTGAAAAAAAAACTAGTGTCCCAAATATTGAAATGGTGGCAGAACATTGACTGGTTCTTTCTGGATATATCAATGTAGACTAAGGAAATTAGGACTATTATAGTTGAAATAATGATAGAATACGGAACTGGTTCAACAAATTTAGCAGTGTATAAAATAACGTCAATCGGTGGCGAAAACCCCAGTCCCGCGACTGTTGCAAAGCTGACATAATACTGAACTGATTTAAACTGAACCGACTTGTGACTGCAGAAATAATGCCATAACACTAATATAGTTAAAAAAGAAATGATTACGCAACTGTTTAGATAGTGACATATAACTGCATTAATTCAAAATGAATTCAATGTGCTTGATGAAGTGTCAATGACAGGCAAATCAAGCTGCCCACAACTGGCTAATAGGTATCACAACACTTATGGGTTTATTAAGAAACACTTAGGGGGAAGTTATCCCTAAAAATCCAAAATTTGTTATTGAAATTTTCGATCGACGACTCCTTTTCCTTAACATTGTTAAAATTTTAATGCAAAATTCATCAAATTAAAATATATAAAAATTATTTTTCACTTAATTCCATTATGGGCACTGTTTAATTTACACAGCTATATACTTGAAAATGTCTCTTTATTGAATGAAGTGGAGTATGGTTTAATTTAATTTACATATATTAAATAACTTTTGTTTCGATAGAATAATTTGTTTTGTAAAATAATTCGTAAAATATATATCAATTACGCCAATTTTTGTTGGAATGATTTGTTAAAAATGATTCATCGATTAATATTAATTCAAAACTTCTAACGATCACAAAAATTGCATAAGTGTCAAAAATTAGCTCAGCTTATTTTAAAATAAATTAGAATTCAGCTTGTCTACGCGATAGTTGCGTGTGTGTAAAAAAAAACCCGATGAACCACCGAATAATTTTCAATATGTCCCACTGTGTAGTTAGCGCGGTTTTGATACTATTCTAACCATTATGTTAATGTTTGTTATTATAAAGATTAAAATATCTATATAGGCCCGTAAAATTTTAGCAATTTTTTTAAATATTAGATTTTTTTAATACTCAAATAGCAATTTTTAAAGGGGCATCTAAATTTTTTGTATTTTATCTAAATGTGTTTGCGGAAAGTTAAACTAACATTTTCTGATGAGAATCCTCAATACGCCTGGAATGCGTTTCTGAAATGATATTCGAGTCAAATTTAATTCATTTTTAAAAAGTGAAAAACAAAGCTAATTCTTTATCATCCTTATAAATATTAAAAAGTTAGCAGCCACTTAAGTTTTTAGCCGTAGAAAACCTGATACTGACTTGAAAGTCTTTTGAGTCTAAACATTTTTCTGAATCAAATGAATTTTCCGCAGGATAAGAACAACTAAAATTTCGAGAACTTCTTTTGGACAATATGGTTGAAATCAAAAATTTAATATTTTTGAACATAAACCCAAAACGATCTTTTTGAACTCGCACTGATCTAACGTTTTTGATTTGCGAAATATTAATTTTTAATTTGTTTAATGTACTCGATTTTTATAAAAACAATAATTTATTAGGAGTAAATTTAATTTGCATCTGCAGTTTTTATTTGCACAATGACAAAATTGTAAAAACTTTTGTAATAAACATTGCAGGTAAATTCAGACACTGGACCTTATGGAATATTTCAGAAACACGTTCTGAATATGAAACACGCGGAAAAAATTTTGACAGGTTACATGCTAACTAATTTTCGTTTTGATCTGTATCATGTGATATGTCACGAAACTATTCATTCCCTACAAGTTCTGCAACATAACACCTTGTGATTGATATATAACCAGTTTTTATTAATTACTTGCCTCAGTCCTGTGGTATGTACGTTTGCGCCAGATAATTCTTACCTGTTCTGTTGCGCATTCACTTACACCAATGCTATAAATTTTGTAAATAAGCCAATAAATGGTAAAATTTTTATAAATTATATAGAATAGCAGTCAATGCATCTAAATAAATTGCAAAATTATAACCCTATTGTAAAGTATTTGACGGTAACATGGTTTTTATCACATTTTTTGATATCACCAAACTAATTAGGAAATAATCAAAATGTTGATTGTAAAATTACGATCACAAATTTCGCAATTCAGATAAAAAAAACTATTTTTTTTTTTCAAAAAAGTTAATGCCTTAGACACGACAGAGCTTTGAAAAAAGTGACACATGTTCCGCCTTCTACCCTACTCAAATTTTACATTTTGATCTAATTTCCCACTTTTCCAAAACAATTTATTTTAGGCACTCTAATCAATTTTGATGGAGTTTTAAGATCTGCCATTCATTTCAAATAATACCAATTAAAATTGCCAATAATAAATTCCCAAGAATGAAAGCTTTTGTGTATAAAGCTCATTGTGTTATACCTGTATATGAGAATATTGTCTACTGCTGTACTAAATCAGCTGTAGTTTCATCTTTTAGTTTAACCCTTTACTTGCGTAACACCAAACACTTTTGGTGTCTACTTTATTTTAAAGAGAAGCAGCACTCAGGGAATTCTTCCTACTAATTAATGTAATGCTTTCTTTGGAAAGGGAAAAGGCGAGAGTTGAAAGTGATTGAAACATGAAATGCTTTAAATATGGCAACACTATAATTGCCCTGGATAATAAATCTTAAGAAAAGTTTTTTCTCGCCGACTGATAGAGAGTTGGCGAAATAATTGATGTTTTTAGTTAATGTTTGTGTTATGATATTTTACGTCGGTCGGGTTAAGTGATATGGGAACACCGAAGGAGAAAGTTGCGATATTTATAGGACAAAGAAACTCATATATATTATATTTCTAAATTGTTATCGTCGCCGGGAATCGAACCTTCAACCATCTGTATAATAGCCCAACGCGCTAAACATTAGAACACAACGTCCAAATTATTATTACCAATAAACTTGTCGTTTTGTCATACACAGTGCAATAAGTTGTAGAATATTTTTTAATAAAATATGTCACAACTGCCCAGCAAATAAAAGGTTTCCACGAATTACACTTTTCTATTATAATTCCAATTTTTTTTATATGGGAAGTCCCAAAAGGTAAAGTGTTATGATAGGTGAAAACTGGACCAGTTCCGAAAACACATATTACGAGATAAGTCAAAAGAAGACCGGTCCTTAAAGTACCTACCACGTGACCGGTTAAAATTTCATGCCATGCTCTTTTGCGTATCTTAGAAAGCTTATACTCCAAAAGCATATACATATTTTAAGCGGTATTTGCTGGCCTGCTGTACAGGGGAGGTTTTTTTCTTTTTTCTACTTCGGTGACCATAAAAAATATATTCTCTCTGTACAACACCAAAAAAAGCTTCAAAAAGCTTTAGACAGCTGACATTCATATGTGAAAACACTGAAAGAAAATTAGAGGATAAAAACAACAAAATCTTGTTAAATATACATTAAAGCTCGTTTAAAATCAATTCTTGATTTGAACGAAGTGATTTTAAATCCCGATGATTTGGCATTAATTTCTACACAAAAACATTTACAAATACGACCTCACTTAAAGGGTTAAACTGTAACTGTAAAAGTGGTAAAAAATTTTACCCACTCTTTACATTTTTTTGTAATTAAAAAAACAGATATGTGAATTAAAGCGCCTGTTTTGTGTAATGAATCAAAAACCATTTATTTAATTAAAAATGTAGAAGCTTTTTAAACAAAAAAAAAATAATTATAACAAAATTTTGTTTATTATAATTTTTTAGTAAAATACTATATTTAAAAATGTTATCTTCATTGTTAAAGGATCAAAGAAATTGTTTCTTAAAAACCAAAGTTCCAATTTTTAACTTATTTCCACTTTTAACAGGACCAACCTAAAAATTTAAAACTTTTCCAAAGTTGTTGGTGTTTTGAAACATTTTCAAATGAGCAATCTGATTTTTCAACACTTAAATCTGCAATAGTCGACAGTTTATAAAAAACAAAATGAATAAAATCGCACAACTTTTGAAATTACTTAAGAAACTTTAAATATTTGTGTGTAATCAATATTTCTTGAAGAAATTTTACTCCACACTCAGAATATTATGTAGTTAACTGTTTGTAGTTTAATAAAAAAGTTTTCCGTTCCATTTAAAAATAAAGCAACATAACATTTATATTAACTTTTTTATACATTTATTCAAAATAAATTATTATCATATACCGATTTTTTTTAGTTTCAATTATTTTTTTCATTTGTTTGAAATTTAATAAAAATTTACCCACAAAACGGAAACTTGTGGTTTATTTGTGTCCGTAACAGTTATTACAAATTTAAATTTTGCTGTCTGTTTCAAAAAAAATATTCAAAAAATTTTAATTTGTTTTTTTATATAAATTGGTTGTATATATACAAAATTTTTCAATACAAATTACAAGAACTTCATAAATACACAAACATATACAAACACATTCTTACAAAAAGTGTTTATAGCTTCATATGCATACATACATTTTGTATTGTACGAGTATATAAAAAAAAACAAAAAATACAAAAACGGAAATAATTTCAAATAAATGAAAAAAACATTTGTTTTTTAAGGATTGGTAGGTAAAAATTTAACATTTATTTTAACTGATTATATCATTTGTTTCTTAGGTGCGTGTTAGTTGATTAATCAACATTTAAAAATAAATAACAAATGGCATTTAATTTAAATGAAAATTATGTAGACCGGTTTTTAACTGAAATATCATTTCTTTTAAATGATATTTTCAGTTATTTTAACTTACAAACTTTTTTAAGTGCAGTTATGCGAATCTCGTTTATAGGAAATTATTGTTTCTCGTTCCTCAGAGTTCATCCTAAAAGGGTTTTACTGTAGTACTTGTTTAATAAAATGCAATTTTTTAATATTTTAATTTTCAAAATATTAACAAATATTAACGAAAATACAAAGATTTCAAAGAATTTTAAACGAAATCAGAAAAAGCTTTTATATGTTACTAGTAAAAACAATGTGTCACATTTTTTTTTTTGTTTTTATAAATAGCAGAATATAACCATAAAACAAAGTGCGTAAAAACTTTAAAATAAAAACAAAACCAAATGATTCCAAAACAAAAACAAAAATGTTGTGAATATGTGAATGTAGTTGTATGTAATAAGTACTATGACAAATTTAACGGTAACCATGTTATTATTTGGCAGCACTGCCAAAAAGGACAAGAGCTTGAACGAAAAAAAAAATAAATACAAATTAAAAACTAGAGCATTTTAAACGTTAAGGATAATTTGTGCTAGATACAACAATAACATAATATAAAGAGAATAATAACACGAAAAACAACACAATGGCAAAAACAAGTAAAGCAATAGGCTGCTGGTCGTTCGTGAGGTTAGTTGTAAAAGCTGTACGCAAGGATACAAAAGTTTTTATTAAAATTGAGAACAAACATTAAAAAATAAAATATTAATCATAGCAACTTGGATGATGAAGTGTTAAAAGAAAATTTTAATACAAAAATTAAGTGAAAATAATAGAATTTAAGCAATAAAGTGAAATATTAAAGTGTAAAAAAAAATTAAAGCAATATTTTTTAACGATTTTTCTAAAACAAGATAAAACAAAAAAATACATATATATTTTTTAATATTAAAGTTAATATTAGAGAAAAAAAATTTAAAAAAAAACAATTTTAAATACAGCATAGCGTTTAGTATATTATTTATATTGTTAAATACTAAGTATTTGTTTGTGTATTTGTGAGTGCCTATATGCCCATTGAGTGCCTTATATCCTTTGATAACAATACTCAAGGTGTTTATTATGCTGGTCAAGAATTATCTGGTGTTGTTGATCTTACAGTTGATACAACAAAACGTATTAAAGGTAAGAATAAATGGGTTTGTTATTAGAAAACATTGTAAACAAGAAAAATATTATTGAAATTATTAATTGCAAAAACACTGCAGGGATGTGATGTGTGTGTGTGTGTGTTTCGATATGTGTAAAAGTATGACTCAGGAGGATGCGTATTATTTTTCCAGAAAATTATTATATTAATATATATATTAGTAGACATATAATAGATATTTTATTTTTATTAATTTAATTCACGGAAATGCATTAAATTATTAACATTAATATTGGGGAAAAAGTTTCATTACCATGAACAAAATTTAGTAGTAAAATAAAATCTCAATTGAATTTTAAGCTGGTATACCTCACAAACATGAACCTGAAGTGGAAAATATTACCATCGCATTGGATTTTCCAACAAACGCTGTTCTGTTCTAACTCCTGAGGAAAAATACTTTATGGCACAGTATTACGGAAAAGTACTTTAAAAGCTCTTATTTTATTTCTACATAAAAATACTATTTAATTAAGTGTAATTTGATACTGGGACCTTGAACTAATAATGAGTGCTTCACACAAGAGGCCGCCACAAGTATATGCACCAACATTCGATTTTCTAATGTCTTGCCGCTTAACTCTATTTTAGGTCTGTACGAGGTAATTTCGGGTAAAGTCTGGTAAAATGAGAGTAAGCAAAACATTCTCTCACAAAACCATAAAAATGCCCAAAATACTGCGAACGCACAAAACCACATTTCATACCCAAAAATAAACGTCAAATTTATTCATATTAAAAAACAGTTTAATTAATAAATATATTTGAAATGGCAATTTCTACTTACATTTTCAAATCTATTTGTCATTATTAAGGAGGAAAAGTTCTTTATAATAAGTTTTAAGTTATTTTTAATTTTTTTCAAAAACGCAAAACAGCTAATTTATTAGCAACAGCTGATGATTTGACAATTTTACCATTTTACCCAAACAAAAAGTACGGGTAAGTTCTGGTAAAATGAGAAACACAATTACTCTCTCATGAACGCTCTCATTTACCCAATTTTTGTTACAAGAAACGCTTTTTGGTAAGATTGGGTTCCCGCGGGCACCCGCGGTAACGTACGTCGAACACACCTTTTGAATGAGCTTATGTCATTTGTTTGAAACGAAATCATTAATATAAAATATTGCCTCGCAATTACTTTAATATGAAGAAAAATGCAGCCGAGGGTCAAGGAATCTTATTATAAGTTTACGGCGATAAAAATGTACCTGAACAATCGTATCGGAGGTAGTTTGGTCGCTTTAAAAGTGCTGATTTGAGCTCGAAGACAAGGAACGGCCCGGTCAACCCAAAAAGTTCGAAGGCGAAGAATTGGAACCATTGCTCTATGTGAACGAATGCCAAACTCTTCAGCAGTTGTCAGAATCATTGGGAGTGGATGATTTAACAGTCAGCAAACGCCTTAAAACAATGGTATTGATTTAAAAGCAAGGCAACTGAGTGCCATACCTTGAAGTTGCGCGAACAGCTCCTGGAACGTCAAAAAAGGAAAGGTTTTTTGCAAAGTGTACATTACGACAGCCCCAAATAAAAAAAGTCATGGGGCAGCAATCAACATCCTTTGCAAAGCTGAATATTCATGGCATTAAGCTTTATGCCCTGTATTTGGGGGGGACCAGCGCGGCAAAACCTACTGTCCCAGCAGAAGTTCGCTTTATATGAACAATGCTTAAAAATGGTTCGATGATTGAATTGCCTCAAAAGACGAGTCATTCATCCGAGCTGGTATTAGAAAATTGCTCGAAAGATGGTAAAAAGTTGTGGCCAGCGAGGAAACAATATTTTAAATAATAAATTTCTAAACATCCAACAAACAATACGTTCCGTTTACGTACCGTTTTCGGTCCGTCATAAACGGAATCCAACTACATTTACGTACCGTTTCCTGGATCCGTATACGGACCAGAAAACGGATTTTAAGGAACATCGAAACTGATTCGAATCCGTTTTATTACCGTTAATGACGGACCGTTTACGAACCGGAAATATCGGATGAAAAACGGAGTTGTCCGTTGAAAGTCCGTCAATGACGGACCGTTTACGGATCCGTATTCGTACCGTTATTTTAAACAAAAAACGGATTTATGTAAATGCCTAAATTTTTTAATTTTGAGTAACAAATTATATTTTTTTTCTTTAAATATTTTTATATAGATATGTAATAAAATAAAATAACAAAACTTTTACAAATTTAATTAAATAAAATATTCATCTCCAACACAACTAGCATCTCTATTCATCACTTCGGTTATGACCCATTGAATATCATGAAAAAATAAAACAGAATTTTATTTCGATTTAATTGGTGGCGTTTACGAAATGATGTTGCATACAACGCAAATTTGCAAATTTTTTTTAACAAAATCTATTATAAATTGCAAAATCGCATAAATTTGTGCACATCACCGTAAAACTTGTTTTAAATTTCGTAAATATTTACCTCATAGATATCACTTACATTTATTTTTAATGTGAGCTGTAAGAGAGCTTACTAAAAATATGCATCTGTTTTTCTAAACTTTAGGGCGCGACTGGTATAATAATCACAAACATGTTTTAATTATTTGTTTTTGACACCAAAACGAATTCCAAAGCAGCGGAAGAAAAACTAATGAAATTCCAGGAAGCCCGTATTTGACGATACAGAAACGGATGCACCAAGACGGAGTCAAAACGTATTGTTTTCGAAAATTCAATTGTACGGTCCGTTAATGTTCCGTTTACATACAAGCTTTGACGGATACGTATTTACTGTCCGCAAACGTGCAGTAGAACCGGATTCATGAATCCGTACTTGTCAGAGAGTCCGTTAAAATGTTTCTTGGGATTTTTGCATACTTAAATTTCAACAAAAAAAACGCTCATTATTAATTCAAGGTCCCAATGTTATAGTATAATACAGTTAAATAGAGCTCGTTTAAAACGAACTCGGATAAGACGAACTAATTTAAAAATCCTATTAATACAGCTGTAGTGGTCTTTTAACACCATCGTAAAACCAATGGTCACCTATGCTGCTCTGGCATGCTAAACCAACCAAACTGGTGCAAGCCAATGAAAAAAGGAGTGCTTAACATAATCTATCGCCTAGCCTACGGGTGTCCGACAAACGCAATTGCTGCCACTTTGTATCTGAGGACGCATGTATGGGTAATCCCAACTAAGGCCCCAAGAGCGGTTCACAAGTGGCTTGAAACAGATCAGTGGGGATACGTTTGCGGAAATAATTTTTAATATGGCCTTCCGATGAGAAAGTACTCGTCCATAGTCCAAGTGAAGATCTTCTTTATCTGTATATGTGCATCGGAGTGCCTTGGAAGAGGCACAAGGGCATTCCTATAACGTGTCGTCTAGATTACCTACATTGAGACTCCCAATAGCCCGACGTAACTTCTTTGGCCCTGAACCTTTCTGTGAAGTACCTGCAGACACCCTGAAGAAAAACTTAGGATTTGGAGAAATCCAAGACCATTAAATGCTGGAATGATGATGATTTTCACTCTTAGGTTTTGAGGTTGGTAAAGAAGAATTTAATAGATTTGCCATTTTTTAAAACTTAACTTTAGATTCTTACTAAGCAACTCCAAAAGCCCGTATGTGAGGAGTTTAAAGTGATTTTGGTCACTTTCAAAAAAAAATCCGCCATCTTGAATCCATTATATTGAAATTCAAAAACGTCACTAATCGTCGAAAACCTAACTATTTAAATGATTTCACAAAGTATAACAGATAATTTTATCCCAACACAAATTTTGAAGGGATTTGTTTTATTGTTCTTAAAATTCTTTGTCAACCGTCCAATACTTTGATTTAAAATCAGTATTGGCTGAACTCTCGCATATAAATGTAAAAATAATTTTAAAATATTTACTTTTCAATTGTGACTTGGGTTTTCTTGAATTTAATACCGGTGGATTAAAAAAAAAAACAGGAAAACCCGTCTCCCAAAAATTTGCGTAGGCTTAAATTATCAATTGTAATTCTTAAAACCCTTTTAAAATATTTGCTTTTTAATGCTGATGTTATAACTTTAAAATCATTAAAAGTTATTTACTTTACAATGAAGAGGGGCGATTTTTGAAATTCCATATGCCGACCACAAGATGGAGGACAATTTTTTTCACAAGCATTTCAGGTTGGTTAATAATAATTTGCAGTTTGATTTTCAAAATTTAAAACGGCAAATATATTATTCAAAAATTAAAAAAAAAAAAACTCTATTTCGAACACAACATTTTGAAAATCTAATTTCTTATTAACAAACTTCAAAAATCCGAAACTTCAATAGAATCCGATTACTTGTAAAATATTTGTCCACCATATTATATAAAAATATTAATTACCGTGGTTCCTATAAGGAGCAAAGGCCCATATGTCCACCATATTGGATCCACCATATTGAATTTTAAAAAACGCACTCAGCATTAAAAAGTAAATACTTTTGAAATATTTTTAAAATCAAAACACTGCATCAATTTTAGAGAGAAAGGTGGCCCGCTTGAAAAAAAAGTTGAATTTTTCTTGTGAAAAAAGTTTTTGATAAAAAAAAATTAAACTTAAGAAATTTAAAATAATTTTCTACTATTTGAAATTGGTGTAAAGATTTAATTAGATTTCGATCCAGCCTAATGTAGTACATACACATTATTATACTACTATTTGCATTTCCTGTTGTAATTTTTGTTGTCGTTGTTGTATTATGACAATTTTATCTATGCTCTATATAATTATATCCTATTTTTAGTTAGAAATTTTGTAAATATACATTTTTTGGCATGCAGCCATTAACTGTGACCACGAGGAATGTTTGTTGTAAATTTTAAAGAAATGGTCTAGACAGACACTAAAGTTACCCTTAATAAAAAGTAAATGCAGGTGTAAGTTAAGATGATGATAAAACCGAGAGAGAGAATGAAAGTTTTTGATAAATAGAGTAAATACTATACAACTTAATATGTACTTGAGTTTACGCGTTTACTACCATGGGGGATCATGCATCACAAGCAAAATTTGAAAAACCATTTAATGTCTTTCAAAAAAACCAGTGCGATATATAATGCCAGGACATATCTTCTTTCAAAAAGCTACTAGAATTTTTAAAAAATTCTTTCTGAATTTTTGATTATCAAATCTATACGAAAAAATTGTTAAAATGCACTCCTTATACAGGTTGGTTGAAAAGTTCCTGCGCTCACCAAGAGATGGCACTGTTAGCTCCAAACTTGGTATAACTGTACTGAGAACACATGCAAAGTTGCAAGTCATTCTGTCAATTCTTTCTTTGTTTACAAGCCATTTAAAGTTGGCGTGTCATTTATTTTTTTAATATGGAAAAAATTTAATATCGTGCAGTCATTAGATTCTTTGTTTTAAAGGGTTTAAAAGCAAAGGAAATTTATGAACAATTATTAGAAGTGTATAAGGAGTCCTCACCTTCAAAACGCACCGTTGAATTTTGGGCTGGTGAATTTAAACGTGGTCGTACCAGCCTTAAAGACGATCCGAAGGACGACCAAAAACTGCAACCACAGCAGAAATCATTGAGCAGGTACATAATATGGTTAGTGAAGATCCTAGTTTGACTAAGCGTGAAATTGCTAATGCCATAGGCATCCCAGACGAACGAGTACTCCATATTTTACATGAAGAATTACGTATGAAAAAACTGTTTGGAAAGTTAGTGCCGCACACATTAACAATTCAACAAAAACTGGATCGAAAACAAATTTCTCAGCGTAATTTGGAGCGTTTTAAACCGAATAAAACTGACTTCTTGCGTCGTTTTATAACTATGGATGAGACTTGGATCTACCACCATGATCCTCAATTGAAACAAGAACGTTTACGGTGGACTGAAGTTGGTTGTTCAGCTCCAAAGCAGGTGAAGTCACAACGATCAGCAAAGAAGGTTATGGCATCAGTTTTTTGGGATGCAAAAGGAATTTTGCTGATTGATTATCTTCAGAAAGGTAAAACAATCAACTCTGAATATTATTGCAGCCTTTTGGATCAGCTGTATGAAAAAATTCGTGAGAAAAGACCTGGTTTAAAGAAGAAAAAAAATAATTTTTCATCAAGACAATGCACCTGCTCACAAAAGTGTTTTGACGATGGCTAAATTCAAAGAATTAAAGTACAAATTGCTTGAACATCCACCGTATTCACCAGATTTGACTCCCAGTGACTACTATCTCTTCAGAAATCTCAAACAATTCCTTCGTGGAAAGCATTTTTCGTCGAATGACGAATAGCAGCCGTAGCCGGTTATTTTGCAGCTTCCGGAAAACCATTATAAGGATGGGATAAAATTATTGGAAGATCATTGGAACAAGTGTATTGAGCTTCTAGGAGATTATATTGAATAATAAAATATATTTCGTAACAAAAACAGTATTCTTTCATTTCGAGCGCAGGAACTTTTCAACCAACCTGTAGTGCGGTAGTGAAAGTGTTAAAGCGATATCTGGAAGCAAGAAAATAAGTAGATAATTGATAGATTTTAAAACACATAAATTATTAGCTAAACAAATTGACGCAAATCAATCTCTTTTCGAAAATCTTCTCTTAGTACAATGATCATATCTTATGTCATCCCAATATCATATCTGGTCTTAGACTTCATTATAATTCTCTTTGTAAAAAATTTGTATAGTTATCTCTATGATTTTGAATAGAATAAGCAACAGAAATAAGTAAAAAAAATAACTAATATCGATTGAACCGAATGTAGGGTACATACACTTTCACTGCTATTGTTTGTTGTTGTTGTTTTACGCTCCTTTGAGAATATATACATAAATTCTAAACAGTACTCGGTAGTGTAATGAAATTGCAGTGGAATATTAATTACAATGTCAACATTAAATTGCAGTGGCGCCTAATTGTAGTTTTTTTTTCTTTTTTGATTTTAATATAGATAAAACATGATATATAGAGAGCGACATAATGTCATACGAACACACAGGATAAAACAGATAATTGTTTCTTATGAAGATGAAAAATAAGAGATAATATTTTTTTTTTATATTCTTCTTTTTTAGCCATACATGTTACCGTCAATGGTTATGCCAAGGTACGCTGGATAAAAAAGGGTTATCCACGTGATAACGAACGAGCTATGTGCCGGGCCTATCGTTCATATTTATCATCACGTTCATATGTTTTAGGCTCATGTGGTACAACAACATATATGGATTGGTTGGCGGGTGAATACTCATATACATTTCATGTTATACTGCCGGACAATTTACCAACATCATTTGATGGCAAATATGGTCAAATACATTATGAAATAATAACAACCATAGATAGACCAGGACGTTATCCTAAAATTTTCAAATTACCATTTACCGTAATACAACCATTAGACTTAAATTCAGATGCCATTTATAGGGTAAGTTATGAAATAATTTAACATATTAAATTTAATACACACCTTATTAAATTTAATTTACACCAATCTGCTTTTAGGTCCCCTTAGATATTATTGATCGTAAACGTTTTTGGAGTTTTTGTTGTCCTACCGGTCCGTTGACAGTTAAATTTTCTACTCCTTACTGTGGCTATGCTCCCGGACAAAAAATTCATTTTGTGTTATACATTAATAATGAATCCTCCATTGATATTACCGAATGTGATGTTAAACTAAAACAAGAGGTCTCTTATGAGTCTCATGATCCCCAGCATGAATTTCGTTATGATAAATATTTAATAGCTTGTAAGCAATTTGGTAACGTATTGCGTTGGAGTCGTAAAGTTTATCGAGGCTATTTAGAACTGCCATCAATACCGCCGACATCGGTAAAAACAGCATGTCCTATAACCGTTAATTATGCCATCAAAATTATTATAAAACCAACAGAATTTCATTGGAAAATGAAATTGAAAATTCCGGTGACTATTGGCAGTGTTCCCATAATGGATACAAATGGTGATGGCAACCATGTAATTCAAGCAAATAATAATAGTATAGTACGTGGTCCATTGGATGCCATAGATGAACCACCTCCAGTAACTACATTAGGTGATGATAATATTTTAGTAGATGAAGATGAAATAAATCAAAATACACCCACAATAATGGTGACTGATTCAACAGACAATCCTCCAGATTATATAGCTCTGAGTAAGTTATAAATATTTATTTATACCACAACACCACTGCATTATAGAAAAGAACTCATTATGAGAGAATTATTTTTTTTTAACTATGTATTTTGGGCACCAAATTTAGGATAAATTTTGCTTAGGCAACGTTGCAATTATAAAGATCCATTTTTTTGACAAATCTAAAAGAAAATAGGTATTAAAGATGGTTGGTTCAAGTTGCAGCTCACGCCCTCGAAGCATCAAGTAGAGTCAAAAAGGGACTTCGTTTGAAAAGACCATATCACCCGTAAGAAGCTGAAATCCGGAGAACTAGACCCAACCCCAAAGATTGAGATAACGGATAAGATCCCCAATCTTATGTTTGATATTACCGCCCAGTGTATGATCGCCCAAATTCTATGTCAGATGACCCGCAACGCCTACCATCTTCTCCATATCCAGTGTGCATTGTACCTCGCACACCCGCCAAAGTCTGTTTCCGTGTCTGCCTATCAGCCAGTTACTTGTCATCAAGGCCTTTAGTCTCGAAGCATATCTCCTTATCCTACTAATGAAAGATTTACTAGATTTTAAGTCGGACCACTTGAGTCCACGCCTTCTTTTGCCCTTTCCTGAGGTAGTGCTCGAAGATCCCACCCTTAATGGTTCTCTGCGGTGTAGCGGCTGACATCATTATGGAGATATTTAAGACATACACTGCCTTGCTTACTCACCTGGCCGCTTATTACATGCAAAAATACTATCCAAACATCTTTTTTTCCTAGAAAGTAACCGAGTATAAAGTAACCGTCGCATTTCTAACCCTGTCTTAGTTATTAAGATTTCGTGGTAGTTTCGGTGGTGGGTTCGCAGCCGCGAAAGTTTAAAGCTTGATTAGGCTCTAGTGGTGAAAAACTCTGGTTCTGTTACTCAAATTCACTCCCAGACCACAGTCAGAGGAACAATTGCTGAGACCATCTAGAGCGCTGGTCATAATGTTATTTACCCCATTGAGAAACATTGCTGATACTAATATCAGCACTTCGTACACATAAGTAGCCTGATTTTTCAGCTTTACGATAACTGAGAATCAAATCCAATACTAGAGGTGACTGAGATCACACCACTTTGGGGTGTTCTTTTCATAGCATTTTTCACCTACCTAAACGAGCATTGATAATTCGAGAGCCCAACATGATTACTATCTAGTCGCTGACAAACGTCCCAACACCCAAATCCAAAAGGAAGTTCGGTATTGCATTCATTCCGCCATTGCTGATAGCTCCTTAAATATCCAAGGTATATTGTCAAAATTCTAATAATCTCTCCACTAACCACATAACATATTAAAATAGCAACTATTTGGCGAAATGTCGAATTGTGGGCTCTGCATACTCTTAATATTTTATATTAGATCTCAAGTAGGGTATTTATACACCATGAACTTGCCTTAGTGCTTGTCCAAACCACCCAGAACTAGACTCAATAGAACGTTCTTTTTTCTATCTACTCCTAAAAAGTTCTTAAAAATAAGTTTTGTGCTAAGAAAGTTTAACAGTGGTTCGATGTGGTTCTTTTACTTTGTAGATAACTGAAACCTCTAGAAATAAATTTGAAATTTTGAGTAGCAGCTTTAAAAAAAAACAAAAATAAAAATCTGGACTAAAGAATTTTTTTTAACATTAGAAGGAACTGTATGTTGAGCCATAGGGCTGCGGATCCAACATCTTTAGGTATTAGATTCAAATGCGACTATGCACCGCGGCCAGCATAGGTCTTTTGTGCTACCTAGAGCTCCCCTAAAGCTAAGAATCCTACCAGGTGAAGTATTCCAAAGGTCCGAAGGCGAAACGAGACGGTCACCCAAAAACCTAAGTCTCCTACCACAAAGCCTGGGACATTCGAAGAGAACATGCTCCGACGTCTCCGATTTCAACTCGCAAAATCTACAAAAATAAATGTCCGATTGAACCTTCTCCTATCGATGGTACCGGAAGCCGCAGTGCCCAGTAAAGTACCCCATTAAGGTCCGTCAGTCCTTTCTCCCAAGGGCCAGTAGTCGCCCCGATCCTTCACTGGATAGAGAAATAAATCTCTTGGCCTGGTGTTGTCCACTAGAGTTTCTCCAATAGCCAGAAAATTCCAACTCTCTCCACAACCTGATCTTTCCCCAATGTAGCCCATGGGCACTCCACAAAAAACCTTCATGACCGATGAAAGGCCGACGGGCCCCACAGTTGGCGAGACAGTCCGCCTTATGGCCAGGAATCCATCCATTGTGAGAGAGTTGTTTCGGCCAAGTCTATCGAGAGCCTTAATGCACTCAATCACCAGTCCAGAATAAAGATACGATAGAATGTAGATACCAAATCTAACTGTACGCCTCCGCAGGCACTCCGCCGCACAAATGCATATGGCGAAGATTTCACCCTGAAAATGGAGGGATATTTGCACATAGGAAGAGCACTCTGGAACCCGGGTCGAAAAATGACTGTACCCGTGTCCATGTTCGCCTGCTTCGAGCCATGCGTGTACCATACCTGTGCTCCCCATTCCAGCTCCCAAGATCGGATGGTCCACATTCTTCTGTCAAACAACATCATGTCAAAATTCCTGACGAAAACTTGTACCGGTAACAACCCTGTCCGCGACCCTTGAAATCGGGTCCATCATAAAGATCTTGGCGGTCCTCATGTGACCCTTTAGGTCGCCATATATCGGTGCTATGTACATATTCCTTGGTTTCTTAAATCACTTTATGAACCTACTTCGCCTCATCTAACCTCATTCATATTTATACCACCTTTATACCAACAACGATGAAATATAGCTCTGATATATGGGAAGGAGAGTATTCTAAGTGTTGGTGTTGTAATCTCACTCTACAAGCTAAAACTATTAGCTCTTAGATGTATATGTACCTTTAAAGTTACTGTGGTTAAATACGGCTTACATTTATTTTTCTGATGTAATTTTATACAAAACTTTCTGAGAATTTTATTTATTTCTTTACAGTGCCCCCTTCTTATGAAGATGCTATGGCTTTAAGTGAAAAATTTTATGATGATTCGGAATACATGGAAAATGTCAGCATGTCCAGCGTAGCAACTAATACAAAAACAGAAACTTTTAAACCACGTTATCCCGTCTATTATGATTATGAAACACCCATAATACCACCCGGTAGTGATGATTCTAATAATGAATCTGATTAATAATAAACAATCATTTTTCTTTTACATTAATACAAAATAATCTATTGATATGCATTTGATTTTGGTATTAAAAAAAAAATTAAAGTAGCTAGTCAAACAATTTGAAAATTCTTAAGTTTTATATAAATTAAACAAAAAAAAAACAATATTTGGTATGTTAAGTAAATTTTACAAAAATTTTCTCATATTAATGAATTTAAAATTGCACGCCTTAAACAAATTCAGCACGATAATACATTATTGTAACTATTAGAATATTTTCGTAAATTTTTTAGATAGTTTTTTTATTTAAAGTAATTTTTAATACTAACTGTGTGTGTGTGTGTAATTTGTGTAATAATATTAATAATTTTTTTTTGTACCCCTCGTTTGTTTTTATTATAGAGACCCTTTACGATGCCATACCAACACGTTACCATCAACAACATCATCATTCTATGGTTTTGCCAACTACGGATATGTCATCATCTTCGTTAGAATTACATCATGTAAAATCATATAAAAAATTTCAATTATTACGTTACATAAAAAAATAGTTAAAATTTAACCTTCTTATACTTTTTCTAGATAGCAAAAATTTATATGAAAAACATACATAATTATCTAATTGTATAATATTTAAAAGTGCCATTTATATTTAACTTTTTGTTCTTCTCTCGAATGATAAAAAAAAAACACAAGCAATTATTTTTCTAAACCAAACAAAATTAAATCCAATCTAAATATATTTAAGATTTTTATCTTAAAAATTCTTCCTTTTTAAATGTTAAAAATTGCACAATTTATATGTTTAAAGAAACAAAATAATTAAACAAAAAAAAAAATATATATAACTAAAAGGTAAAATTATAATAGATTTAGAAAAGCTTAAAAGTTTAATTAATCAAAAGAGTATATACTTTAAAGAGAGAGACTATGATACTCATGGTCCTCTTGATAATTAATGAACTCTTACCGAAATCGTATGATAAAAATCTATTTATAAAATGGGCGACAAAAAAAAAACAAGGCTTGAGTGCACAAAAGAATCGTATACGCCCCCTAATTATACTTTCAAAAACAATTGTCCTTTTAAATCTATTATAGTTTTGCCTTTAAACTTTTAACAAATTACTTAAGTCTCCTTTTTCTTAGCCTTTAGCCGTTAAGCATATTTGCACAATTTTACTCTTAGCTAAGCGTGAATTTTTTTCATATAAACATAATTATTTAGATGTTTTAAACAATTTTTATTATTATTATAATTTTTTTTTAAATTCAATTTAAAATAATTTTTTTAGCTTGTAAGTTTCAATAAAAATAAATTCTTTAATATTGTAAAAAACCAAAACCAAACCAACCACTTGAAAGAAAATCTTTTTAATAAAGTTGCGTAATAATAAAACAAATGTTTTTATTTACAATTATTCAATGTTAATTTGATATTCAGTATTTAAAAACAGTTGTTTTAATGTTTCAATGTCAATATTAATAATAAAAAAATATAAAAATAAATTTTAAGTCTGAAATTAAATTCATACTATTCCTAGGTGGAAAAGTCGTAAAGACTTCTTCATGACGGCTTAGCCACGTGTCATCTGTGACCTATGACACCTGCTTATATTTCCATATAAACTTAAAAATGTCAGCAGGGCAAATCAGCAAAAGGTCAATGTGGGGAATAGTGACATATCTTTAGGTGGTCGTCACTTATATTTCCAGCATACACGCAGAGAAAAAACATGGTTGCAATATGACCACTGCTACTATATTGTGCTTGCTACAATCGGGTATGGTTTTCATAACCAAGTTATTGGTTTTATAACCATCAACATGGTCGCTACCATCATTATTTAGTAAACATTTTACTATTTTATGATTGGCACCTTCTATTTTGTCACATGATTGGCTGGTTACTGTGGTAACAAAAATTCTGACTATGAAAATAAAATATGATGCAACCATAAAATGCTGCCAACAATCAATAGATAACACAGTTCAACGCAAAAAAAAAATATGGGGTTCCGATGATTGATTCTTGTTGAGGAGACCAAAAAAATATACGTTTCGGCATTTTGATAGTTTACATCGGAATTGCATTTTAGATGTGGTCAAAGTTTCCCAGCTCTGGCCTGTTCTTGCAGCATATCGGTATATAAAACTATTATTTCTTTACATCTCAGGTGTAGGGTATGTTCAGCAACTTTGTAAATAATGGTATTACAAATATTTTTGTAGAACATATTAACCCTCTAACTCTCCCTCATAATTGCATTTTTTGGCTTTATTTTAACAAATTGTAAAAAACGCACCGAAAAAGGGAGGGGCGGGGATGAAATGTTCTACAAAAATGTTGGTCATAAAATTCTACTATATATTTCAGAACACACCAAAACCCAAAACTTAATACAAACACCAAAAACCAATTAAATTCAAGAATGCTCATGAGATTTCTAGTCAAATTTTGGGATGACCAACATATTAAAAGTCAGATTATGGGATCACCTACATAATATTTAGGTCATCCCAAAATGTGACTAGAAATTTGATGGGCAATCTTGAATTTGTCTGGTTTATTGGTATTTGCGTTAAGTTTTAGGCTTTAGTGTGATCTGACATATATAGTATAATTTTATGGCCAACATTTTTGTAGAACATTCATCCCCACCCTGCCCCTTTCTCTAAGTGTTTTTTACAGTTTGTTAGAATAAAGCCAAAAAATAACGTTATGAGGAGGAGTTAGAGGGTTAATATGTCCTACAAAAATATTTGTC
This sequence comes from Eustalomyia histrio, assembly GCA_949748255.1. Classification (NCBI taxonomy): domain Eukaryota; kingdom Metazoa; phylum Arthropoda; class Insecta; order Diptera; family Anthomyiidae; genus Eustalomyia; species Eustalomyia histrio. The sequence goes on from OX456523.1 coordinate 218,512,452, forward strand.
ATACCATTATTTGCAAAGTTGCCGAACATAGCCTACATCTCAGATGTAAAGAAAACATAGTTTTATACAACGATATGCTGCAAAAACAGGCCAGAGCTGAGAAACTTTGACCGCCTCTAAAATGCAATTCCAATCAATCATCGGAACCCTGTAATTTTGGAAAAAGTTTGAAATTGTTTTACAGTGTAATTATACTTTAAATAAAACATGACTTTGTCATTTACAATCATAATATTGTCTTGTTTTCATAAAAACCAAAGTTTTATCAGTTCAGTCAAAATGTCTTAAAAAAACATAATCATATAATGTTTACTAAAACTAGACAAATATCAGATGGGTAGAAAATACCTTTCACATGTCATTAAAACATTTCATCAAATGACCCATTAATATCCAGTTAATTTTTTCGAAAATTTCTTATACATATAATATAATTTATACTAATTCCTTGTCAAAAAGATTCTATTGAAAGATTTAATATTTTTTAATTCTTTTCTATAAAAACAAGTAGATTTTTTATAATATGTTTATTGTAAAAAATTGTTAAAATATTTTGTACAAGAAAAAACCTGTAGAAACCATGATTTTTTTTACGAAAAGCTTTCTTACACAAAATAATATATATTTATAAATTTATTAAAATAAAAATTTAGACTCTATGGCCTTTTCCTTAAACTTAAATTCTCAGATTCTCCAAACTGTTTCTTAGATAAAAGTTCATATATTCCAAAGAAAACCTAGATTCTAAGGTCTTTCTTTGAAAGAAAAATTTATAGGTTCTCAAGATTTTTTATCATGAAAAATACTTAGATTCTAAGGACTTTTTCTAGTAGAAATATTCTTAGATTTTAAAGACTTTTTCTTAAAGAAAAATTTCTAAAAACTTTCTAAAAAAATCTTAAAAATGTCGTTAGAATCTAAGATTATTTTATTAAAAAAGTCATTAGAATTTAAAAAAAAAGTCCACAGAATCAAAGTTTTCTTGAAAGAAAAGTTCTTAGAATGTATGATTTTTTCCTTAATAATTTTTCTTCAAAAAGTCTTTAATATCAATTTTTTTTAGAAAAAACATTTTAAAAGAAAATATTTTTAAATTTAAAAAGCTTTTTCATAGTTTCTAAGAACTTTTCCTTTAAGAAATGTTCTTAGATTAGGGATCATATAATGCTAATCCAGGAATCATAATAGTTATAAGGGACAATAATATAATAACATTTTGAGCATACTATGAATACAAGCGATCATATGATGATAAATTCAATATCATAAAATGTTTAGTTGGCACCATAATATGATAACTTTGGGATCATAATATTATTGTAGGGAACATATTATGGTAAAAATATGGTTATTTTATTATCACAATATGATAAGCATATTATAGTACAACTATGGTTGGCACAACCATAAACCCAAAAATATATGATGCTCTGTGAATATGATTGCCCCAACCATGTTCCCAACCATGTATTTAAAAACAATAATATAATAACATTTTGAGTATACTATGATTACGTGCGATTATATTACTATAAATTAAATATCATAAAATGTTTATTTGGGACCATAATATAATAACTTTGGGATCATAATATTATTGTAGGGAACATATTATGGTAAAAATATGGTTATTTTATTATCACAATATGATAAGCATATTATAGTACAACTATGGTTGGCACAACCATAAACCCAAAAATATACGATGCTCTGTGAATATGATTGACCCAACCATGTTCTTTCTACCGTGGGGGTCAGAAAGTTTTCATAACCACTTAAATATTTAAATACCTTTATATTAATTTTATGTATTTTTGTCTTTTATTAAAAATTCAAAGTTTTTTTTATTATTTAGTATCGCACTTATCAGGGTTCGAACTAGAAGCTTTCAGTTTGTTACACAGCAAAAATTATTGCCAAAAAAATTTCAATTAAATTTTTTTTTTGATTTTATGTTCATTTGCGCAGTGTTTTTCAAAATCTAATAATCAACCAAAATTGTGAAGTCAATTGCCCGCCTCGGAGCTGTAATTTGAGCCCGTTGGACTATTTTCGGTGGGGAGCCATTAAGCATAAATGTTATGCAAACAATTGAACATGAAATCGAAGTTGCCATTAAAGAGATTCGAGCCGAAACAATCGAAAATGTACTGAAAAGTTGGGTTGATCTGATGAGGTACTGTCGAGCCAGTCGTGGTAGTCATATGAATGATATTATGATCCATTCTTAAATGACAAAGTTCAACCTTTCCAATAAAACCAGAAATTTCAAAAAATAATCAGTACTTTTTTTATAGCCGATTCAAATTTGAAATGACCCACACTGTATTAAAGCATATCAAACTGGATATTATGAATTATTGCGACAGATCAACTTTTTTTACACGAGTATTGCAAAAATTTACTTTTTTTATATTTAAATAAGCTTTAAAAATTTTTTATAACAATATCTTAATGATTTCCTTAAATGCGTCTTATGTTTTGTGGGCGATATCCACAGAGATTCATATATATGATCAGCCAAAGTTTCAGATAAATCCAAATTATTGTGATATTTGGCTAATTCCAGAGATGAAGAGCCTGTAAATAGCAATTATTTAATAAAAAAATAACAGAAAAAATGCTAAATTTAAACAAACTTACCATAATTATCATAACACATATAATTTCTGATTCCCATATCCATTTCATCTAATCTGAAACATGGTATAGTACCAATTGTTATAGGTACAGCAGCACTTAGCAATTTCTTTTTGTGACCATTAATCACAACAGCTTCTAATATGTATTCCCAAGATAAAATGAATTCATCATTATTAATACATGATATATGTGTATGTAGTGGTATATTAATATTTGAAAATGCTTCGTATAACAAATGTTTTTTAAAATTAATTATTTGTTTAATTTGTTTATATTTGCCAGAGTTGTTTTGTGAGCGACAAATAATAAAACAATTTAATTGTATCAACAATTTACAATCTGTTTGTATTGTTTGATATTGAAATTGATAAGGTATCTTTTGACCTGGCGTAAAACCGGTGCAGGGTACATGGAACTTGATTTGGCCAAACTCATTTTGTTGGTAGACACTAAAAGGCTAAAAACAAAAATATTATTTGTTATTTTTTGTATAAAATAAAACTGGTATTTTAAAATTTTTTTTTAAGTTTCAAAAAGTCAATACCCCACCTCTTTAGTGTTAAGTTCCTGTGTTAAATCCAGTTTATTTTTTACAACAATTTTTTGATGAAATACCTTATTGACTTTCTTTGCATGCTGCAGTTGCAATTTTAATCCATACTGTATTTGTCCATATGGACACTGATATGTTGCTGGGACTTGTTTGGGTATTTGGAAGCAAAAATAAAATGTATACTCAACATGTGGCTGCAATTGTTGATGGCGCATTGAATCCAGTTTCAGTTGTTGACAAACATGTTTTTGTTGATTGTCATAGAGTGTTTTTACTGCAACTTCTTTGGTACTAAAATCATTGTGCATTACATTTTCCGTAGTTGATTTATCTAACTCCGACCATTGTACTGTAGATTGACCATAAAACTCAAGTGTAATTGCTGCAAATAAATCAAAATAAACAGAAAATAAATAAAATAAAAATCCAAATAATGGAGGAATTTATCTAATCTTGTTTGTTAACACTCACAATCAGTGGTAACATCATATTTACATTGAAATTTAATATAATAAGCTAATTTAGTAAGTTAAGTTCGAAATAAATGTCACTCTATAGTGATATTGGGGAGAAAATATATAAACAAGTCTTGTGTAACGAAGGAGTTTTGTTTTGGCCTTTCGGGATATTTTTATACCCTCCACCACATATGGTGAGGGTATATATCAGTTTGCCATTCCATTTGTAACATGCCGAAATATAGGTCTAAGGCCCCATAAAGTATATATATTCGTGATCCTTATGCAATTTTAATTCGATTTAGCAATGTCCGTCTGTCTGTCTGTTAAAATGGCGATCACGACGCGAAGACGCAAGCGGGGGTGCATATTTTTACCAAGATTATTAAACATCCACCCGAGCAGTTTGATATTGAAAATGAGAAAAATCGGTCCAGCGGCTAAAAAGTTATGAGTGAAAATGTGAAAATACCTCTAAATTTTTCATACAAATTGGTGTATTTTAGTGCAATTTCATAGTAGCGACTGGTATAAAAAAATATTTTTCACCACTAAAATTTTTTCACCACAAAAAATTTTTTTCACCCCAAAAAATTTTTTTCACCTCAAAATTTTTTTTTTTTACCTCAAAATTTTTTTTTTTACCTCAAAATTTTTTTTTCACCATAATATTTGTTTCCACATCCACAAAAAAAGGTTTTTCCATCAAAATTTTTTTTTTCACCTGCATAATTTTACTTCAAAAGTTTTTTAAATTATTTGTATCAAAAATAGTAGAGAACATTTTTTTAGGATATTGGTGGAGGGTTTTCAAAGATTCAGCACAGCCGAATTTAAGCCTTTTTTACTTGTTTTAAAATTGATTTTTCTTTTCTTAATAGAAAATTTGCAATTTTTGTTAAAACATTTGTAAATAAATATTATTTAAAAAAACTACCGTCAAATGGTAAAATAAAGCTATTTTCAGAATTCCTGTTTCGCCAGAAAAGAGTCGATTATTAACAAGTATTTTTGATGTGTTTGTCCTGCTTTAAAAAAGTGTTATAAAAAACCTTTATTTTTTTATTTTGTCTTACCTTGAATTATTATTCCGCTATATTTCACAAATTTTGGCAGAAAAGCGGTAAAAATTAAGGTTTACAAAGGGGAAAGTGTCCTCTTTAACGGCCTGCTCATACTGCATAGACTACAAACCTAAAATTCAAGATATGTATTCTCTGGTGTAGGTACCAATTCACTGATTTGTTACTTTTTGGGGTTTTTATAAGAAACTTGCTAAAAACAGGGGTAAAAAAGGTGAAAATCTCCCTCTTAACAGCCTTTTCGAATCACTTTGGCCAGAAAGCTGAAATTTAAAATTTGTGCTTTTGGAGTAATTTACGATAAAGGTACTCTTTGGTATTCCTCCGCGAAATAAGAAAACAGGGCTATAATAAATGCTTTAACAAATTCACCAACTTTTCTAAGATTTAATATCTCGCACAATTTTAGTGTTGTCATATTTGAAGCCCTCCTTCTTTCACCCCGTTTAATCTCTCCTCTATCATCTTTCCAAAAACAAAAACAAACACCTTAAATAATAGGAAGAATTTAAATTTAAGTAAAAAATAATTTTGCCTATGAAATTTTCGTTATAAGTCTGGGAAAAACAAGAGTTCAAAGGAAAGTAACGGCCTACTGAAACTGCTTTGGGTAGAATAGTAAAATTTAAAATTTGTATTCCCTGGCTAATTAATTGTTTGGAGTTTTCGCCAGGAATGTAGAAACATCGGAAAAGTGTTCCACTTAATGGTATGACTAAATGTAAAGCATGTGTTCTTTGAGATATGGACTGAAAAGATACTTTTTCAAATTTGTTATAGGAACGTAAGAATAGAGTTTAAGAAATGAAAAGGTCCTCTAACAAGCTTTCAAAAGCTCAAGCGCTAGAAACCTGAAATTGAAAATATGTATGGAGGAGATACTTTTTGGAGTTTATAATAATGTGTTAAAATGAAATTAAGAATGGAAGAAGTCCTCACCTTTGTAACTAAAAACTTCCCAACAAAGTTTTTTAGAACAGGTTACCTTTGAATTTATTCTAGAACTGGTTCTTTTACGACTGGTTGCATGGAACAGGTTCAAGAACTGATTGCCTAGAGTTAAAATGTAAGGTTTTCACTGTCCCAGAATTAGTTCAGTTGTTGTTGTTGTAGCAGCGAAGGCTGGATATGTTTTGATCCCTTCTTCTGCTGAGGTGGCAGTCCTTGGTCAAAATCCGGTAGATTCCGAGTCGTTCCGGCCCATAGAACCGACTGTCGCGGGAACGACTGTCGCGGCAACCTGTTTTAGTTTGGATGAAACGAACCTACATATTGCTAATGGATCAAACTCCATTTTACAAGGTTCAAATTCAACACGTGCACACAAAATTTTGTCAGTTTCCAACTGAAATTCCGCTTATACGACTGAAAACAGTTTATGGCACTGAATATTGGGTTTAACAACAAAATTCCGTTAATACAACAGAATTTTGGTTGGAATACCCAAAGTATTCAGCAATCACATTTAACCGAATTTATTGGTTGTCACAACCAAAATTTACTTTTCAATTCGATAGATATCCACTAAGACGGGATACGCACAGAAAGGAGAAACTCTCTTCCGTGACGGCCTGTACGAACTCCCTTTTGGATAAAAACCTGAAATATAAAACTTATATTCCCTAATAAGGCAGAACTTATATTCCCTAAAAGGACCTATCCCAGGATGCGTCAAATGACCGGATAATACTGATAGAGACCAGTCACGCGACCAGTCACTTTAACATTAGCTTGTTCTTGGAAGACGCCCTTTGTTAAATGTCACAGGACTGGTCTAAAAGAACATGTCATGAATTTATTTTAAACCAGTCACGAGATAGGTACTTTTGGAACCGGTCCTCTTTTCACCTATATCGTGATATGTATTTTCGGAACCGGTCCAGTTTTCACTTATCTCGGGACAGTTCTCAATTCCCAGCTGACCCCTTTTTTCCCGCAGGGGTACTTAGTGGAATTTTCGCTGGGAACGTGGTAAAAATAGAGTTTCAAAAAGGGGACTAAAAAGGGAAGAAGTGCCCTCTTACTCAGCCAGCCAAAACCACATCCACCTTAACGGATTTTTTGTAGATTTTTACTTATAAAAATTTTTTTGCCGATTATATTGAACGATAAACTCAGTATACCTTATATTTTGTAGTATAAAGCACTTCTATTGATAATAACCCACCCACTTACCTTCTAATTGCCGCTGTTTTAAACTATTTATTGATATTGTGCCCGTAATATCTTCTCCACTATAATAAATATTGGAAACGCGTGTCAACTGAAATTTACAAGTAATTGACATTTTATGTCAATTACAATATTATTTTAATTTCGTAAATTGTATTTGTTTTTGTATTTTTTTTTTTTTGTTTTTTGTAAGAAATATTAAAATATTATTATATGTTGTAGTATATTCTAGATGAAAAGCATCCGTTAAAATTTCACTTAATAAACCAATCCAATATATGTGTTTATGGTTGAACATCTAAAATGAAACTGTTCCAATGTTGATACCAACATCCACTTGACTTTCTACAATTTGTTGTTAGTTGGATAAATTTCATACAGTTGTTTAGAGTTACGATATTTTGTATAAAGCATAGTAAATTGTTTTTCCAGTGAAACAAAAATTTCACTCGAACTTGAATGGCCTCAAAAAAGTAATTTAAATTGTTAAGTATAGTAAGTTGTTTGGGTTTCACGTGCAAAAAAAACTGTTATACTCTGTTATAATGAATTTCACGTGAAAACTTAATACAATTTGTTTTCATGCAAATTTAATATACAAGACTATTATTTTTCTAGAGAAAAATATATATATTTTGGGCTTACTTAATATAAAAAAAAATAAATAAATTTTTTAAATTGTAAAACAAGTTACTATACTTAAAAATAAAAATTTTTTTTGTGTTATCACAATCACAATAAATCCAAAATGTTACTTTTTCCCCTAGAAAAATAATAGTCCTGTAAATTAAATTTTCGTGAAATTTAATAATACTCAATTTTAATTTAAAATTCATTATTCAAAAAGAAAAATATTTTATATGGAGTATAACAATTTTCTCACATAAACCCCCAACAACTTACTATGCTTAAGGACAGAATTTTTTTGCTTTAAGCAATCTGTTTTTTTACAAAACAAAAAAAGCTGCAATAACATTTTGTTTTTGGCGTTGAAGTACAAAGCTGTAAATATCGATATAGCTTGTATACAAAAAAAAATACTTAATTAAGATAATTTATTAATATATTTGACTAGATTAAAAATAAAAATGTGCAGAGGAAAAAAATGCAAAAATTATTAGAATAAAATTATAATTGGAAAACGTTATTAAAAATACTTAGTATTTAATTCAAAAAGTTGTTAAACTTATGATAGCAGATAAAGAATTCCAATTATTGTTGCAAAATTTGTTTTTGCAAATGGATTCAAATATAAGTAGGTCTGTTCCATTTCGCTACCGCAGTTACCTGCGGGAAAAGAAATAACCCGAAGCAAGAATTCATACACAATTTCGACAACAAAAACACTTTTTGGTAAAATTAAATTCCCGCGGTGCCTGAAATAAAGCTTATGTAACAAATTTGGTGTGAGCGAACAGGCTTTAAAACTAGATTTCAAAATATAGTTCGTGTAATATATTCCTACAGGGTGTCCGCTGGGAAGGTATACTACTTTCTTTTGCCGCCATTTTGGTAAACATTAATCTTGACAGTTCATATTTGGCAATCGTGAAGTAGACACGTGGCAAATTTATTATAGAAAAATATTTGATAAACCAACGTGTTTTAATCGTTAAAACTCGCTCGTCCGTGACTACCCCGATTTTCATGAAAAAATCATAATGAGTGACGAGGCAAATTTTCATTTGAATGGATATGTGAATAAACAGAATAGTCGGTTCTGGGCAATGGAAAACCCTCAAATTAATCATCAGGCACCTTTGCATCCATTAAAAGTGACAGTCTAGTGTGCAATTTGGTCAGGAGGAATCATTGAACCTTGCTTCTTTGAAAATGAAAACGGCGTAACGGCAACTGTGAATGGGGAGCGATATCGTGATATGATTAAAAACTTTTTAACGCCACAACTGCATGATTAACATGTGGTATCAATTAGACGGTGCCACATCGCATACAGCCAGAATTACAATTGTTGATTGGCCTCCACGGTCGCCTGATTTGACTGCTCCGGAATGCTTTTTGTGGGGTTATCTGAAAAGCAAGGTTTATGCAAACAAACCAGAAACGCTTGAGCAACTCAAACAAAATATTCGTGATGAAATTAATGAAATACCGCTTGGAATGTGTGAGAACGTAATGAAAAATGTGCTCAAAAGGGCTCGCATTTGTAAGGCTAACAGAGGCGGACATTTATCTGATATTGTATTCCATACATAATTGCCGACATTAAATAAAACATTTATCAATATAAAATCCATTCTCTTTCATTAAATTAAAAATTATAAACAAACAAAGTAGTATACCTTCTCGGCGGACACCCTGTATATTACTACTATAATTCGAGCGTAATGTAAATGCAACAATATCAATATTTAATTTATGGGTAGAATCCAAAGATACTTATTTAACACATTCAAATTATTTTAACAGTAATTGACTATAATATATTCAAAAAGTTATCCCTACATTTAAATTTTAGAAGATTATATTGTTAAAATACAAAGAAATATATTTTTCAACCCTTTGTTAATATTTTCATTTAAAATGATTTGTTAAAAAAAATAGATTTTATTTTTGTATGCTTAATTATAATTACAATTATATAATAATAATTATAATTAATTAATAATTTTTTAAAAGTGAAAATCAAAAAAACAAATTAAACTCGTTTATTTTTATATACTTTGTAGTTATGACACTTAAAACCAAAGTATCACTTATTTTACGGATTTTGTAGTTAATTTTTTAACATTTGAAATAATGCAAAAATCATTATTTTCATTTAAAGGAAATAAATAAAGGAAATATCATTTATTTTTACGGATTTGTAATTATTGTGTTAATATTTAAAATAAATAAAAAATTACATATTTTTACGGATATTGCAAGTTAAATGTTTAAGATTTAAAAATAAATTATAAGTTCATTTGGTTTTAATGAAAAGTTAGTAGACCGGTTTTTCATTTATTTTATTTTACATTATTTTACTGGTCGAAATGTCTACGCCATTTTTTACGGTTTACCCGATTAACCAGTATTTAGTACTTTCTACAAAAAGTTACGTTTTTGGTACAATAGTTTTTTCTTTTATTCTGAATAATGGAAAAATTGCTTAAATTTATATAAATTTAATAAAAACAAGTAAGAGCGGCTAAATTCGGCTATGCCGAATCTTATATACCCTTCACCATGGTATTCTGAAGGAGATGAATACATCGTTGGAATCTACTACCTCATAGCTCTCCACAAACAAGCGGTATCCCCATTTATTTTTTCTTAAATGTCCAAAAATTTTAATCCAAAATAATATGTCATGTAAAATCTCAAATTTATATTTTTCCATATGTTTCAGCGCTTTTCTTGTCAAATTTGGCATTTTCTAGGCAAAAAAAAGTTGGCGACACTACTATTTATTTTTTATTTATATCATTCACAATAGTTGTGAAACGTATTTAACCTACGTATTTATCTTCACACTCTTATTAAACAAAGGGATTTTACTGGAAAAATTAGAGGTAGTCCTGGTTTTTTGCTAATATCTCAGCCATTTATTAACCGATCTGTCTGATTTTTAATAGCAAACAGAAATGGATCACATGTAACAGAAATAAAAAAGAATCAAGTCCTCATCATGTCTGGGTTCTTCGGAAAACCCATTTCAACACACAGACGGACAGACGGACAGACGGACATCGTTAAATCAACTTCGCTCTTCATATGGACCCAAAATATATATACTTTATAGGGTCTAAGATCAATATTGTAGAAATTACAAACGGAATGACAAACTTATATATACCCTTCCACCTATGGTGAAGGGTATAAAAATAGAAAGATTTATCTATATTAAAAAAATATTTTTTGAAAATTGAAATATTATCTAAAACTAAAAAAAAAATTTCAAAATTAAAAAATTTTTAAAAGATCGAGAAATTTTATAAAAATTTATAAATTTTATATAAATCCTCGTCGTCGTTTTGAGTGCATTTAACCAGAATGATCACTTTTAGACGGAGGTTATTAAAGTGACCAAAAACATATTAAATCATTAGTTCATAGTGAGAAACAAAGCTAAAAACTTTTTAAAAAGTTTTCAAAATATTCAAAATTTGATAAGTAGTGTAAATGTAATACACTCACAATATTATTTCGTAAAAAATAATCTAAAATACATAATAAATTAATCGAAAATACAATCAAAAAGAGGACTACTGTTTTTTCATTATATTTGTTGTTTATTTTCAATGGTTTTTAATAATTGACAAAAGTAGTAAAAGCAATGGAAATTCGTTTAAAATAACCATCAATTTTTAACTGACAAAACGTAGAAAAAACGATTTTTGTACTTTGTTTTTCAAATTGAATTTCTTTTTTACTTGTATGTAATTTTATAGTTAAATAATTTCTTGTAATTTTTATTGAAATAATTTTGTATCCAAACAAACTATTTAAATCAAAAAAGAAATTATTTGAATTTTTAGAAACAGAAAACATAAAATTTGTCATCTAACAGAAAATATCAAGTTCTACTGAATGTCTGTAGATTTTTATAGTTTATTTTTTGAATGACTGATTCAAATAGTTAAAAAATATATTTCTATGAATTTCAATTAAATCTTCATTTAAAAACATACTCTACGTATTACTTTCTAAATAAACTACAGTCGGTAACGGAAAATATAAGGTGTGTTCGACGTACGTTACCGTGGGTGCCCGCGGGAACCCAATTTTACCAGAAAGCGTTTCTTGTAACAAAAATTGGGTAAATCAGAGCGTTCATAAGAGAGTTATTGTGTTTCTCTTTTTACCAGAACTTACCCGTACTTTTTGTTTGGGTAAAATGGTCAAATTTTCAAATCATCAGCTGCTGCTAATAAATTAGCTGTTTTGCATTTTTGAAAAAAAATTAAAGTTAAATAAAAATTTACTAAAAAGAACTTTTCCCTCTTAATAATAAAAAATACATTTGAGAATGTAAGTAGATATTAAGAAAGCAACACATTACGAGCAATAAGTAGGAAGAATTTCCTGAGTGTTGCTTTTCTAAAAAAAATCGAAAGACGATATCAGGTCTTTTGGAACGAGGGCATGATAAGCGACTACTGTTGGATTCTAATGCATGAAACACATCCCCAACAATACAAGTGACTCAGTTAGACTGCTCTTTAATTCTATATTTTTACTTTTTATTGAATAAAATTAGCATTAATTGTCAAAAATTGTAAAATATTGTAAAATATTGTAAAACATTTTTTTATTCAATATCTTGATAAACGGAGTGTATATTTGAATTCAGCGCCCTAAAAAGCGTAAGAAATAACTTTAGGTTGCTTCGATTCAAAACCCTATATACGAGGGCGGATCAATAAGTCCGTGACTTTTCGAACTTCCCTCGTAGTTATATGAAATGCAACACTGATCCCATCAAGTACAGGGTGGCGCAAAAGTAATCCTCCTATCAGAAAATGCTATAAATTTTGCGATTGGCCCCTAATGTCAGTTCTGTTTTGACATTTGTGTAGTAAACACATGCGAAATACACGTTAATAAACAATGTTTCGCTACACTGCTCCAGAACGCGGAATATTGGTGACTATTTATTTGAGCAATAATGAAGATGATTTTTCATCAAAAATAATCATGAGTGATGTGGCCCATTTCCATCTTAGCGGGTACGTAAATAAGCAAAATTTACGCTTCTGGGGCACTGAAAATCCGCGTGTAACCCACGAAGAGCCATTACACCCGCTCAAAGTCACTGTATGGTGTGCTGTTTTCGCTGGAGGAGTCATCGGACCTTTTTTCTTCGAAGACGTCGCAGGCCAAACGGTTACTGTGAATGGTGAGCGCTACAGAGCAATGATCAACGAGTTCTTTTTGCCGCAACTTGATGAATTGGGATTGGAAAACATGTGGTTCCAACAGGACGGTGCAACGCCACACACTGCAAGTGCCACAACCGATATGCTGAAGGATGCATTTTCCGGGCGCCTAATCTCCCGTTTTGGCGATTTGCACTGGCCAGCAAGATCGCCTGATTTGACCGCTCCAGACTTCTTTTTGTGGGGCTTTTTGAAGTCGCGGGTTTATGTCAACAAGCCTCAGACTCCTGCAGCTCTTAAAGACAATATCCGTCAAGAATGTGAAGACCTATCGCCGGAAGTTTTGGCCAAAGTGATGGAAAATGCCATAAAAAGGGCTCAAATGAAAATCAACTGTGGCGTCGGCCATTTACATGACATCATATTCTCGACTTGATGTAAAAAAAAAATTAAAAGACCAAATAAAAATAATCCACAAGAAGAATCAAAGTTTTTCATTTTTTTTTTTTTAATTACAGCCAAAAAACATCGGAAGGTTATTTTTGCGCCACCCTGTACCACCTTTTAACAGACTACTAAATTTTGTCCAAGTTCCGTCATTTACTTTGCGTTTAACAGCTGTTCAAAACATACAAAAAAAGTGAACTTCGAGTGCTCATTAAACATTATTTTTTGCAAAAAAACCGTCAATCAACCCGAGGAAAAGCTTGATAAATACTATGGGGACTCTACACCATCGATTACAATGGTAAAAAAGTGGTTTACTGACTTTCGTTGTGGTCAACTTAATCGACCAAATGTATCCACAATCGGGAGAATTGTGGGCAAATTTCAGCAAACCGGATCTGTGAAAACACCTGTGCATGCTCGCCCAGTTCGTTCTGCGGAAAACATTGCTGTTGTTCGTGATAGTGTGTCATGAGGTCGGCCAAGCATTTACCGTGAATGGTGTTCGCTATCGCGAGATGATAACGAACTTATTGTGGCCAGGAATTGAGGATATGACCCTGGATGAAATGTGGTTTCAACAGGACGGTGCCACTTGCCACACAGCTAACGAAACAATGGCTCTTTTGCGCGACAAATTCAATGGCCGTTATATCTCACGTGGTGGCGACATCAATTTGCCGCCAAGAACATGTGACTTGACACCGTTGGACTTCTTTCTTTGGGTTTATTTGAAATAAAAGGTATACGTCGATAAGCCAGCAACAATACAAGAGCTAAAGGATGAGATAATTCGGCACATTAACGGCATAGAACCTCAATTATGCCTCAGCGTCATCGAAAATTTGGACCATCGGATGAAGGTGTGCCGCCGAGGTCGTTGCGGCCATTTGGCCCATATTTTGTTTCATACATAATTGAACCATACCATATTATCACAATAAAAATAAATGACAACAATTTCCTAAATAATTTTTGTTTTATTCAAAATCAACATCGGCCCTTAAAATTTAACCACCCTGTATAATAAAAAAAAAATAAATCATAAATACATTTTGCAACAGTTAGAACCACAAAATTTTATTTTACTTTACTTTAATTTTATTTTTTTTAAGTTGAAATTAGTTGAAATAAAAACATTAAAAAATTTAAATTATTTTTTTATAATTAAAAATGAAAAAAATTCAATTTAAAAAAAATAAATTTATTATTTTTATTATACATTTTTTTTTATTAAAAAAAAAAAAAATTGCAAATAAAATACTTAATACTTTAAATCACTGTATTAGTAGTTTTAATACACTTTGTATCTGTAGTTGGCTCGGTGACTTGGTGGCGCGATTATTGGCTCGATGTTTTTAGCTCTGAAGGTTTCATAGTCCTTGGCTGTACTAACATAAATTAAATATTTCCTAAATATGAAACGAAAAATTCGTATATGTTGTTCATTGACAATTCAACGCATGACCTTCTCTACAATAGAAAAATATAAACAAATACAAACCAAAATTAAGTAATAAAATAAAAAAACAAACAACAAACAAACATATCCTTACCACAGACAAAGGCATCTGTAAAAAATAATATTACGCATATGAAGAATATTTGGTTATTATAAAATGATATACAATATGATGATACGTACATATGTACCGCTATATTAGAAATTTTTCTGAAATATGTATATATATCATATATAGCCACATATATTAATATAAAGGGTGTCCCAAGAAGAACGCAATTTTTAAATTTTAAATAAAACACAGACATTTAAAAAAAAATCGTGAAACTTTATTATATCGTAAAGTAAACAGAATGAGGTTATGTATGGAACAATATATCGTGCAGATGGCCGCCGCGGCTTTGCTGGCATGCACGCGATCTTTTAATTAAATTTTCAATGACCGTTTTGCATGAATGCTGCGGTATTTCATTAATGCAGCGTCCAATTTCCTCTTTTAAGGCTTGAGTCGTCGTCGGCTTATTCGCGTAAACCATCGACTTCAAAAAACCCCAAAGAAAAACATATAATGGTGTTAAATCGCACGATCTAGGCGGCCAATTCTGATCTCCAAAACGCGAAATAACACGACCGGGAAATGACTGATGCAGCAATTGAATTGTTTCTCTGGCTATATGACATGTGGCGGAACCACATGCCCTCCACATTCATTTCTTCAATTCTAGGCAAGAAAAAACTGGTTATCATTTCACGATACCGAACACCATTGACTGTTTGCGCTTGACCTGCCTCATTTTCATTAAAAAAAGGTCCAATGATTCCTCCAGCCCAAAAACCACACCACACAGTGACACGTTGAGGATGCATTTGCTCCTCGTGAATCACTCGAGGATTTTCCTCACCCCAAATGCGGCAATTCTGCCTATTGACGAAGCCATCAAGATGAAAATGGGCCTCGTCACTGAAGATGATTTTATCGGCAAAATCAGCATTTTCATGTTGTCTCTCCAATACCCAATTAACGAACTCCCTTCGCTGTCCATGGTCAGCTGGCTTCAGTTCCTGAGTCAATTAAACTTTGTATGCATGAAGATTCAAATCTTTCGTCAAAATTCGCTGCAAAGTGGATTTGGAGACACCAATTTGCTGAGCTCGATGTCGAATTGAGGTGGATGGAGTTTGAGCGACATCATCACGTACAGCTGCGACATTTTCGGTCCATCGACCTGGTCGATGGCGCGTTGTTGTCTTTACATCACTAACAGACCCAGTTTCGGCAAATTTATCCATTAATCTCTTTACAGTTGACTCTTTTGGAGCATTATTGTGACCCCAAATTGATCGCAATTTGCGAACTGTAGCCGCAAAACTTTCACCATTTTGGTAAAACAATTTCACAATGAGAATGCGTTGTTCATTCGTGTAGCGCTCCATTTTTACTAACCTCGTACCTTCTACTAGCAAACAATAACAATTGTTCAAATGTCAAACAATGACACTTCGAATGTTGCCAGATTTAAAAATTGCGTTCTTCTTGGGACACCCTTTATATAATTATTTCATATAAAAATGGTACAAACTAAAATGAGAAAAAAATTTAACTTTTTAATCCTCAACATTTCCTAAAAATGAATTAATATTTTATAAATTTTTGAGAAAGAAAAATTACAAAATTTAAAATATGGAATAATTTCAACTGGTCCTTAACTACATCTAACAATAATTTTTAATACTAGATTGGAAAATTACATCTAGAGTTTCTGTGAAGATCTGATCTGAAGTATTTAAAAAAAAGTAATATTTACTGGACATATTAAAACAACGTATCGAACGACCCTCATTCATATTCAGATGATAAAAGAAAACAATAAAATCTATATAAATAAAGAGGAAGAAGTTATAGCTCTCATCTCACAATCCCTATTTAGAACAACCAAATAAAGTGTTAAATGCTATAATGATGTAAAATAAGAAACCAACTAAATACAATTATGTTGTCTGCTAGATTTATAGCAAACAAAAGAAAACTTAAACTTTATGGCGCCAAATTATTGATTCCCCCTCCAAAAAAAAAAAAAAATAAAAAAACAAATTCTAGACACAGACAACAAAACCATAATAGAAATAAAATGGTATGAAAAATTGGCAGGACAAATTTATTTTATTTTTAAAAGGAAGCTGTAAGCAGAAGGTTGTGTGTTAAGCTAAAATAATACGATTTTAAAAATATATTTTATTTTAAACTTCAACAAACTTAAAAGAATAATAAATATTTTCATAATTAATAAACAAAAAATGCCCACAACTTGTACCTTCGAATTGGATCGTTTAAATCCAATTTATTCTTCGGGTGAATATGTTAACGGTCGTATTCTATTAAAAACGGATAAAACAAAAAGAGTAAATTGTAAGTATTTATTATAACGTCTGTGCTAATTAATATTGTTTAATTAATTATTTCATCATTCGATTCTCAGCTGTCTATGTTACATTAGAGGGTGAAGCTAAAGTTCAATGGTCTATTAGTGGCAAAGAAACAGCTAACTATTGTGGCCATCAACAGTATTTATATTCACGTGCAAATGTTTTTGATAATTCTCAATTTTCGGCTGGCATACATGTTTACGTTTTAACATTACGCATACCACCCGATTGTCCTTCATCGTGTAAAGGTCCTTATGGTTATATTGCATATAATATATCTTTGATTATCGACAAACATCGTAGCTTTGATGAAGTCTTTCGAAAGCCGATATGTGTTATACAAACATTGGATTTAAATTTTCATCCAGAATATGCGGTAAGTTAGAATAATAAACAATTTTATAGGGATACAAGTTTAAAAGTTAAGTTTAAAAGCCCAATACTTCGTTACCGGTTGTTTAAAATATCGAAATATATGAGTAACAAAGTTGAGTTGTTTTCTAAGGATTTTCCTTTTAGAATAAATTTGTTTAACCTTTTTGTAGTAGTGGTTGTTTCTTTTTTAGATTCCTAACTTTTAAGGGTTTGCATATCGCATTAAAGCGAAGCTTTTCGCCTCTTTATCGGGCTTTAATTTGGATGTTCTAACAAGTATCTCTTTAGTAAATACGATAAACCAATACCCCAGGGTAAACTTATAAAGGGTGTCCCAAGAAGAACGCAATTTTTAAATCTGGCAACATTCGAAGTGTCATTGTTTGACATTTGAACAATTGTTATTGTTTGCTAGTAGAAGGTACGAGGTTAGTAAAAATGGAGCGCTACACGAATGAACAACGCATTCTCATTGTGAAATTGTTTTACCAAAATGGTGAAAGTTTTGCGGCTACAGTTCGCAAATTGCGATCAATTTGGGGTCACAATAATGCTCCAAAAGAGTCAACTGTAAAGAGATTAATGGATAAATTTGCCGAAACTGGGTCTGTTAGTGATGTAAAGACAACAACGCGCCATCGACCAGGTCGATCGACCGAAAATGTCGCAGCTTTACGTGATTATGTCGCTCAAACTCCATCCACCTCAATTCGACACCGAGCTCAGCAAATTGGTGTCTCAGAATCCACTTTGCAGCGAATTTTGAAGAAAGATTTGCATCTTCATGCATACAAAGTTCAATTGACTCAGGAACTGAAGCCAGCTGACCATGGACAGCGAAGGGAGTTCGTTAATTGGGTATTGGAGAGACAACATGAAAATGCTGATTTTGCCGATAAAATCATCTTCAGTGACGAGGCCCATTTTCATCTTGATGGCTTCGTCAATAGGCAGAATTGTCGCATTTGGGGTGAGGAAAATCCTCGAGTGATTCACGAGAAGCAAATGCATCCTCAACGTGTCACTGTGTGGTGTGGGCTGGAGGAATCATTGGACCTTTTTTTATGAAAATGAGGCAGGTCAAGCGCAAACAGTCAATGGTGTATTGTGAAATGATAACCAGTTTTTTCTTGCCTAGAATTGAAGAAATGAATGTGGAGGGCATGTGGTTTCAACAAAACGGCGCCATATGTCATACAGCCAGAGAAACAATTCAATTGCTGCATCAGTAATTTCCCGGTCGTGTTATTTCGCGTTTTGGAGATCAGAATTGGCCGCCTAGATCGTGCGATTTAACACCATTAGATTTTTTTCTTTGGGGTTTTTTGAAGTCGATGGTTTACGCGAATAAGCCGACGACGACTCAAGCCTTAAAAGAGGAAATTGGACGCTGCATTAATGAAATACCGCAGCATTCATGCAAAACGGTCATTGAAAATTTCATTAAAAGATCGCGTGCATGCCAGCAAAGCCGCGGCGGCCATCTGCACGATATATTGTTCCATACATAACCTCATTCTGTCTACTTTACGATATAATAAAGTTTCACGATTTTTTTTAAATATCTGTGTTTTATTTAAAATTTAAAAATTGCGTTCTTCTTGGGACACCCTTTATTAAGGGCGGGTAATTTATTTAGGAATTTATCTAGGAAATAAAAATATTTTTTTATAAATTTAAAAATGATAACTACTATAAGATAGCAGGTCTTATGTCAGATTTCTAGCCGATCAAAATACTAATGGGGGAACTTACCAACTTTTTGCTCCTACACGCAAAATTTTTCAAAAATTCTGTCCCACTGGATGAAGAAAGATACATCCATGCCAAATTCTAAGTTCATATTTACATTAGTGATTAAGGTACACTTTTTCCCCCATTTATACCCATTTTCGCCGGCTGTAGGCAAAAATAACCAAAAGAAGAGTGGAAAATATGCCCAAAAACTAAATGAAAAATTACCCAAAATTAAAAAAAAATCAATTAAAAAAAATACCCAAATCGGAATTTTTCTAAAAAGAAGTCTTTCAAAGCAGCCCTGTGAAAAAAAGGGGTCAGTTGGGAATTGGGACCTGTTCCGTGTTAGGTGAAAACTGGACCGGTTCCGAAAATATATGTCACGAGATAGGTGAAAAGAAGACCGGTTCCTAAAGTACCTACCACGTGACTTGTTTTAAAGTCATGACATGTATTTTTTCGTTGGTTCTGTGATATATTCTTTGGGATTAGTTGTGTGACATGTTCTTTTAGACCAGTCCTATGACATGTCACAGAGGACAATTGACCCTCTTCTAGGACAATATTCAAGTGACCCGTCCTTTTCATAAAAAAACCGTTCCCTATCAGAATGAACCGGTCACGTGACGCGTCCTGTCATAAGTCCTTTTCCCGCAGAAAGCATATTAAACAAAAGTTATTTATATTTCCCATCGTAACAATTTTGAAAGTTTCGGTTTTAAAGCACTACCATTTGTTCAATAAATTCAGAAAAAAAATGCAATTATATAGAATAAAAACTTGAAAACTATAGTTTTTATAACTTACTTCTACACGCAGGAAAAAGACATCTCTGAATATGTTTACAGGCAAATATATATTTGTTGAGAAGCTACCATATGTATATTTGAAGTAGATTTCCAAGTATTTTATATTTATAGTTATTATAGATATGTTTCCAGGCAAAGATTGTAATATTTGTATTTTTCCAACTAAATAAGCATATATTTGCAATTGTTATTTTATCATTATTATACTTGTGGGATGCAAACATATATATATATATATATATATATATATATATATATTTGCAGGCAAACATATATATGTTTGCGGGGGATGTATTTCAAAGGATCCAAATATATATATATATATATATGTTTACAAGCAAACATATTATATTTGCAGGCAAGCATATTGTGTTATAAATGCGGCAAACATAACTTACAGCGTTTCCAAATATATGTATATTACCAGCATATTATATTTCCAGCACGTGGTTTTTTTTAGCGTGTATTTCTACAAAATTTTAATAAAATTAAAAATTGGGTATTTTTTTCATCTCTGCGAATTGAATTATATGTAAGTTGGATTATGGGTAACAGAATAAAATCCAATTTAAATTTACATAATTTCATACGAAATTGCGCCCAAATTTGTATGAACGTTTTTTGGGCGATTTTTTTTTTTTTATCATTTTTCCGCGGGAGATTTTGCCTACAGCCACTTATCTTATCTTATCACTGAATTAGCCAATATCTCCGAGAAAAAATATTTTTAATTTCTAACAGAAGTAATGTGGCAGAACGGTAAGCTGGAGACTATTCTCCTGTTTGTTCCTCCCCTTAATCATATCACTCAACTTAGTGTATATCTACACCGGGATAACAAACCACAAGTTTTATTATTCTAGCTCAAGCGGTTTGGAATGGGGGATCAAAAAAGCACTTTTTTGTTTTTAACTAAAGGGTGGTTGAATTTTAAGGGCCGATGTTGATTTTGAATTAAACAAAAATTATTTAGGAAATTATTGTAATTTTTTTATTATGATAATATGGTATAGTTCAATTATGTATGGAACAAATTATTGACCAAAAGGCCTCCGCGACCTCGGCGGCACACCACCATCCGATGGTCCAAATTTTCGATGACGCTGAGGCATAATTGAGGTTCTATGCCGTTAATGTGCCGAATTATTTCATCCTTTAACTCTTGAATTGTTGCTGGCTTATAGACGTACACCTTTTCTTTCAAATAACCTTTTCTTTTAAATCACATGATCTTGGCAGCCAATTGACATCGCCACTACGTGAGATAACACCATTGAATTTGTCGCGCAAATTAGCTGTGTGGCAAATGGCACCGTCCTGTTAAAATCACATATCGTCCAGGGTCATATCCTCAATTCCTGGCCACAATAAGTTCATTATCATCTCGCGATAGCGAACACCATTCACGGTAAATGCTTAACCGACCTCATGACACACTATCGCGAACAACAGCAATGTTTTCCGCAGAACGAACTGGGCGAGCATGCACAGGTGTTTTCACAGACCAGGTTTGCTGAAATTTGCCCACAATTCTCCCGATTGTGGATACATTTGGTCGATTATGCTGTCCAAAAAAAATCACGAAGTGCACGAAATGCATTTTGGTTTTAACGCCCATTTTCATAATAAGCCTGAATAACTTTAACGCGTTGCTCGATTGTGTATCTTTCCATGGTCCAAATTGAGTTAGTCTGAAATCGAGAAATGTCAAATGAAATGCAGAAAAAACTTGACGTTTAGGTGTGGTTCACATTCAACATCGGCCCTTAAAATTTAACCACCCTCTACATTATGATTCATTTCCTGTGTGTTGTGTGTCAATTCCATTTGTTTTCCGTTCCACGCGTTACTCTGGAACGGGTCCTATTTTTCAACTCAACTTGTTTTCTACATGGCATTGTTTTGCATTGGCATTGTATTTTGACTATCCACCCGTTTCATTATTTTCCATTTCTATAGCATACCCTGCGGAAAGAAGAGGTCAGTTGGGAGTTCGGACCTGTCCCGGGATAGGTGAAAACTGAACCGGTTCCGAAAAATCATATCACGAGATAGCTAAAAAGAGCACACAATGAACCGGCCATGTGACGTGTCCTGGGATAGGTCCTTTTCCCGCAGGGAAGTGTTCCATTAAATTTCGGTCCCCTTATCTAGTCTTTCATTCCATTCCAACTCGCTTCCCAATTTTACTCGCCCTTCCAATTTCAGGTTTTTAGACAAAACGATTTTAGCAGGATATTAAAAACAACACTTTTCACTCCTGTTTTGACCACGCTCCTGTAGAAAATTCCATAAATATACATGTTAGCAGTGAATATTTCAAACATCAGCAGCAAGGACATTAATTGCTTAAAAAAAGAATATTAGTTGAAATTTTTCGACAATAAATGGCGCATCTGAAAGTAAATTGTCTCTATTAAGCATAATGGAGGGGTATTGGTTTTACTTACTTAAGCACCATCTATTGCTAAGTATAGACACTAGAGCAATTATGCATTTTGCTCTTTCTTATATATAAATGTCTTTGATCAGCAGTAAATTCAAAGTGGTTGGAGCAGACCGTTTAGACTTCCCTTTTTTTTCCTCCCCGCAGGAATTTATAAAATTCTTGTCTGAGCTGATGTCTATACCGATGGGGCAAGAGTCTGGTGAAAAATATGACAAAATTCACCAGACTAAAATACACCAAATTGTATTTTAACATTTTTCTTGCAACTTTTTATCTTCTGAATGAACTAAATTTGCTTATTTTTAGTACCAAACTGCACTTGCGTCTTCATGCAGCGATTGCCATTTTAAGAGCTAGACGAGCACCGCTAGATCAATTTAAAATTGTATAAGTATTAAAAATATTTCTCCTTTATGCACTCTCAAACTACATGAGTTATAAACCGAATATAATACATTAAACGGAAAGTTGCAAGTGAATTCGACATAAAAATTTTGTTAATTTTTAACGAAACCAATTGTTGAAATTATTACTTTTTTATTAAAATTAATGTATATTTTTATAAAATCAATAAGTTTCATTAAAATGCACATTAATATATCATTACAAATAATTTACGAAACAATTGTCGATTTGTCAAATTTTCGTTTGGTGAAATAACAAAATTCAATTTGTTAATTTTACATAAATATGTAAAAAGAACAGTGAAATTATTTTGATAAAAATTAACTTCAATTTTAAAATTTATTGTAGCTACATATAGGAAATAATTTAGCGTTGTAGCGTCACTACTGCTGCAAAGATGCAAAGTGTGGTTGTTATCTACAAATCGCGAAAAAATTTTAAAATTAATATAAAAGTGTTATTACCATATTTTATTTTTTTTTTTTTACTTCTAATAAATTTATACAGTTATGTAAATTTTATTTTAAACTAATTTAGTGGGAATTTTCAATTGTAATTTAAGTGATGTCATAGATTCTTTTTTTTTTGTCATCTTATTGTTTCTCATAGTCGTTTTTATACCCTTCGCCACAGGTGGAAGGGTATATATAAGTTTGTCATTCCGTTTGTGATTTCTACAATATTGATCTTAGACCCTATAAAGTATATATATTCTGGGTCCCTATGAAGAGCGAAGTTGATTTAACGATGTCCGTCTGTGTGTTGAAATGGGTTTTCCGAAGACCCCAGAAATGATGAGGACTTGATTGTTATATATATTTTTGTTACATATGATCCATTTCTGTTTGCTATTGAAAATCAGGCAGATCGGTTGACAATTGGCTTAGATATTAGCAAAAAACCACGACTACCTATAAATTTGTCCGTAAAATCTCTTTGTTTTTATATGTATGTTGAATATTACGCATAACAAACACATCCATTTGTTGAAATTCTTTTCTTTCACCTCTTCACCTTTTATACAATAACAACAAACTCATACAAAGATGTGTCATTTAAATAAAAAACAAACAAATCTCTATTAAACGAAAACTGTTTATTTACTTATATTAACGATGATTTCGCATGAGCTTTAATGGGTCTGTTGTCTCAACGCTATGTCATAAATACATTTTTTCTCTTAGGCGTGGGTTCATCTTTTTTTTTGTGCATTTTTTTTATATTTTCTTAAGACTTTTTTTTTGTTTAATTTTTGTTTTTTTAGCATCAAATAATTAATTTAAATAAAATTTTAAATTAATAATTAAATAATCCATAAATAGACTAAATACATTAAAATTTGTATAAAAATCCTCTGATACAAACAAAATACAAACGGTTTTATTTCTATTTTTTGCTCCGATTTAAAAGAATTTATAAAAAGAATTTTAAACCAATTTATTTCTCATATATTAAGAAAATTTTATACATAATTCCCCTTTGAGTGCAACTATTTTAGGTCATAACTTATAATAATTTATAAAAAAAAAATTTATAAACTATTTTCCTTCAAATTTTTAAAATTAAGCTAAAGAAATAGTTTTTAATAAAAAAGCGAAATAAAAACCCAAATTCAAATTTGCCAGCTAAATCAAACGTTTTTGTAGAAATAAATCATATGCAGTTCTAGTGATTTCTTTTAACGATTTGTAAAAAAATATTTTTTTGGTCGAAAATAGTTTTTTTTACAACTAAAAACATTAAAAAAAATGATAACACTGTTTGGCATTATGTTTGTGGTTGTTGTTCTTTTTCTTCACCTCTTCATCTTTTATACACAAACAACAAACACATACAAAGATTTACCTCAAAACCAAACAAATTAGTTTTAAACGAAAACTGTTTACTTACTTCTATTAACGTTGATTGCGTATGTCTTTCAATGGCTCAGTGGTCTAAGCGCTTTGTCATAAATAGTTTTTTTCTTTTAGTCGCGCTATCGGTCCCCGTCTATTCAACTTTTTTTGTACAATTTTTTTTACATTTTATTAAGACTTTTTTATTTGTTTTTTTTTATATTTTTTTAACATAACAAATACGTACAGCACAGTTGACTTAACGATTTCGGTCAGTTTTTCTGTATATTTGGAAAACGGAAAGAAGAAAAGTTCCAAAATAAGGTACAAGCATCTTGGTTATCAATACACAACATCTGACCAAATGTGGGTGGGATCTGTGAATTGGGCGTGGTACAAAATAGATTACTTTATATCTTAAGAACCGTAAGACCGAAATTAAATAACCCTAAATGGGCTAAAAACATTAAAATTTTTATAAAAACTAAAATTTTAGAGCTGTAATATGACCTATGGATACGTCTTTTATAGCAAAAGATCTAAAATCTTTAGTATAATATATTTGCTAATAAATTCGGAAATATGGGTTCAGATACAAAAAAGTTATGCCCAAAACATAATTTTCTGGAATCATAAATCTTCCTGAGTCCAAGTTTTATCACCAAACTAAATGGTTAATTTCCTCCGTATATAAATCTGTCCATTCCATATATTGTCATATATAAACTTCCGTTTTTTCCTAACCATGGTGAAGGGTATATAAGATTCGGCATAGCCGAATTTAGCTGCTCTTACTTGTTTATACTTAATTTATTATTATTTATATGAGATTGAATTATTAAATTACTATTTCAAAGTATTTTATATAGCTTTGCATATTAAAATTGCAGTTTGTTGTGTAAATCATTGGCCAATTTCAAGTAATTCATTATAATATTTAATTTCATGTTTAATTTTTTGTTATATTTGATCAAATTCACTAATTTCCTTAAAAAATGTAAGCTTACGAAAGATGTTTATTATTTTAAGAAAATTTTGAATTAGATAATATTTATATGGAAAATAATCAAATGAAAAATAAAATATTTTGAATAATTTGCTTTGAAAATAATTATTCAAATTAATTAAATTGAATTGTTTGAATAACAAATATTTTGTCAAAACAACACCACATTAAATAATTATATAACAAAGTATTTTCATACTAAACAATGTATTAAACCAACGGACGGGTTTTGTTAGCTGTACATAATTACATTGATGAACTGGTGATCACTAACCAATTCATTAATGGAATATGGATGGTATCATAGTTCATTTTATTGTTGGTTTTTTTGTTTATTGTGTTTATTGTTTTTTTATATAAAAATACTATTCCCTTAAAAAATATAATAACAAAAAAAAAATATAAATTGTTTGTTTTTAACTTCCAGCTTCCTATTAAAGAAGAAAATCAAAAATATCTCTGCCAATGGCCTTGTACATCAGGTCCATTATGTTTTACATTAATGTTACCATATGCAGGCTTTATACCCGGCCAACACATAAAATATTTTCTCGAACTAGACAATCAGTCACCACACTATGATATCATAGGCGTAGAGGCAGCTCTCAAACAACATTATGTGTTTTTGGCGCGTAAACCGGTCAAAAGGAATTTCTATACCAAATCATTGGCAAAGAGTTCAATTGATGAGCGTACACTGCGCTTGACCAAACGTTTGTATGAGGGTAACTTGTATGTGCCAACCGATACGCCAAGGTCGACATTAAATCTCAATTATATAGTATTCATACACTACACATTGCAAGTTAAAATAAAAACGGGTGCATTTCATTATGATACTGATATCTCAGCTCCTGTAGTTATTGGCACGGTGCCACTGAGACAATATCAAGAGCAACAACGAATAATGCAACGTAATAACAGAGATTGTAATTTGTGTACTGGTGGTGGTGGTAATTTAGTAACAACTCAACCTACTTTGAGGCTAAGACAGGAATTGGAGTCATTAATGAGTTCTCAAGAAATTGATGAAACGGAATCAAATGAAGAATTGGAAAAAATTGCAGATGATGAACCTCCTTCCTACGATAGTTGTTGTAAGTTTTGACTTTAATATTGATGTTGAAAAGAAGAAGAATTAAAATTCTCTATTTTTTTTTCTCTTTCAGTACCACCTTCCTTTAGCTTTGCCACCACTTTCGGTAGCAATAAACAGCAGGATTTAGAGATTATGGAGATAAAATCAAGTGAAAGTCAACAAATTAACATACAACTGCCACAATTTCCAGGTTATAATACCTTTAATTCACATACTCAGGCTTCATGTCAATCACATGACTCTTTATTAGATGGAGATCAATTATACAATTCTTATGGTTCCATATATACTGATCATACTGGAAGATCGTTAGATACCTTAGATGTACTTAGTTGTCGTATACCTCCAGAAGACAGAATTCAAACAGAATCAGCTCCAAGCTGTACACAATTGTGCAATCGAAAATTTTTAGCCGAACCTAAAGATATGGACGCAGCGGAAACTGCTGAATGTTCTACACAAGTTAGTATTCATACGGAAAATCATGATGAGGATGATGATAATGATAATGAAGAAGAAAACATAGAATTCGCCGATGCAAATGTTGAAGATGACATTGAATAAGTATTTTATAGTAAGTTTTAGTAATCTAAGGAAATAGTGAAACATTAATCAGGTAACATTTTATTAAAGGACTATTTAAAAAAAAAAATCTTTTATTAGTATTATAAAGTATACGATAAACAAGAAGTGTTCTTACAGCTAAAATTACTAATTTTAAAATCCTACATACACCAACAATTAAGCTAGCTTACGATTTACACAGAAATAACAAATTTCAGACAACCGAATTTGTTGTCAATTGAATAGTTTAATTTTTTTAGTTCTATGCACTACACAGGGATCAGAGTTAATCTTTTCAAATAAAGCTTAGGATGTTTATATCTCCTAACAATGTCCAAAATATGATATTCCGGATATTTTTTTTTTTTCCTTTTCCACATAGAAACACATAAAACTTTGTTACAATTCGGTTGTCTTAAAAAGAAAATGAAATTCAATCATATATGAGGGCGGATCAATAAGTCCGTGACTTCTCGAACTTCTCTCATAGTTATATGAAATGCAACACTGCTCCCATCAAGTACCACCTGTTAATAGACTACTGTCAAATTTTGAGCAAGTTCCGTCATTTACTTTGCGTTTTACAGCTGTTCAAAACATACAACCTCGTGGATTTTTTGAAAATGGAGAAAAGTGAATTTCGAGTGCTCATTAAACATTATTTTTTGCGAAAAAAAAAACCATCAATCAAACCAAGCAAAAGCTTGATAAATACTATGGGGACTTTGCATCATCGATTTTAATGGTAAACATGTGGTTTACTGACTTTCGTTGTGGCCTTACAAGCACGGAAGATGCCGAACGTTCTGGACGCCCAGTTGAGGTCTCTACACGCAAAACAATTGAAAAAATTCACGATATGGTGTTGGCCGATCGGAGATTGAATATGCGATAGATTGTGGATTATTAGAACTCAGTGGTTTCAATTTTGAACGTTCACTTGGGTATGAAAAAGCTTTCCGCAAGATGGCTGCCGCGTTTGTTCACAATCGACCACCAACGGAATTGTGTGACAGCTTAGTTTTCAAGGCAAAAATCCATGAAGTATACTACGAATTGCCCCCTCATTCGCCTTATTCTCCGGATTTAGCCCCCAGTAACTATTTCCAAACCTAAAGAATTGGTTCGCTGAAAAAAAGAGTTATCTCCAACGATGAAATTATTAATCAAACAATTGCCTATTTTGTGGACCTTGAAAAATCCTATTTTTTGGAAGGGATATAAAAATTGGAGAAACGTTGGACTTAGCGTATTGAGCTAAAAAGAGATTATGTTGAAAAATAATTTTTTTTTTTTGCAAAAAAAACTGCGTTTCATTCAAAAAGTCACGGACTTATTGATCCGCCCTCGTATAATTTAATACACGTGTAAAGTTAAAATATAAGGTTAAATTTTTTGATAATTACCAGCACCCCGTTTTTGTATCTGATGCGAGAAGTTTTCGCTTCGAGAAAATTTATAGTCACCCTATTTTAGACAAGGTGACTTAATAGATAATAAAGTTGATTGCATTTTTACAGGAAATTTTTGCAAACTTTTTACGTTTAAAGCTGTGGCACATTAATTTTGTAAAAATTTTTATTAGATAGATAAATAACAAGAATACAGTGCTTTATTATCATCTTTTTATTAATATATATTTAATTGCCTTTGATTCACCCTATAGAAAGCAGAATAAAGTTGCGAGAAACACAAAAACAAGGTGCTGGAAATTTTTAGAATAACATTTTTTTTTAACTTATACTCGATGCCAGATTTATGCCTACCTATTCCGTAATTTTAAAATTATGTTCTAAAAACGATGTTTTGAATATGGAAAATATTTTTTAAATTACTTGAAACAAATCATTTAAAATTTATTGACCCAAATTGAGAGCAAAAGCTAACCA
This sequence comes from Eustalomyia histrio, assembly GCA_949748255.1. Taxonomy (NCBI): domain Eukaryota; kingdom Metazoa; phylum Arthropoda; class Insecta; order Diptera; family Anthomyiidae; genus Eustalomyia; species Eustalomyia histrio. Next base: position 218,541,683 of record OX456523.1, read on the forward strand.
ATTTACAAAATGATATGGAAAGGGTGCATCAATAATTTTTTTATATAGGTTAGGCATAATCGTATATAAACAACATATAATTATATTGAATTTTATCAAATTTCATTTTGTTTCCTATTGGATTCAGTTTCTAATTTGCTTATTAAAAAAAACTAAATAACCTCATGTTAAAATTTAATAATAAGATATAGATTAAGGTGGTCCAAAATAAAAAAAAAAATTCGGATTCACGAGCTCCACAACCCTACAAATAAGCCATTATGGTAAGAAAATATGGTCTGCCAAAGATATAAAAAAATATATATTTAGAGGTAGCACATCGCCATTGAAGGTTTAAAGTTGTACTTGTTCTATTAATTTAAATAAATTAAAAACTATTATTAGGATCGCGACTTATCAAATCTAATGTATTTTTCGGTGTACATTGCGAATTTCGCAAAAATTTCATACTTCTGTTAGTTTTCTTCGATCTTCTTGATTTGTACATTAGTTTAAAATGAGCTTAAGATCCCTTTTTTATTTACAAAAATTAATTATTATTATTTATTTATCCCGTTTAATTTCTTAGACCTTTTTAATATTAGTTTTTGGTAATTAGTTTTTCAAGCCCAATTTTATTTCAAGGTCAATTTTATACAAGAAAATATTTATTTTTAATCCAATATTTCGCTATCTCAATGTATAGCATCTTCAGGGATTTTATTTTTTTCTTATTTTGATTTTTTTCCCAATTTTTCGTCCCCACATTGCGTGACTTCTTCAGGGGATTTTTTTTTTTAAATAAATAAAAAAGAGATCTTAAGCGTATTTCAAACTAATATAAAAATTTCATACAAAATATTTTCCACTTTGATCAAGAAATTTGCTTATATTTGCCTCTACGCAAAAATTTTAAACAGGATTTCTGTTAACAATTTAATTTTAATACGCTAAATAATAGCGAAAAGCTAAAAAAGTCAAATTTCAGATTCAGTTGTAGGAATAACTATTATCCTTTCAAAAATTAAAAACAATACTATGTCTTATTAAAGCCCTTGGATTTTTCGATGAAAAAGTTTTTAGATAGTTAGGAAAATAGCACAAAAAATGAAATTTTGGTGAATTTTCAAAAACCGCGGATAATTTTAAGTCAACCCCACTTATTGTATAAATTACAAATTCTTAAAAGGTAACTTTTTGTGCTACCTCTAAATATAAACGAATTTAAGTGAAACCTGCCACAGACAGTTTTTAGATATTAAGGAATAGGAGCTACATTGTGGAGATTGCAAATATAAATTATTATGCTTTTTGGACCACTTTAATGTAGATAATACAAAAAAATTTAAATAATTGCCTTTAATTTAAACTAACGACAATAACAATTTACATTTATAATATTTTTATTAATAGTATAAGCTAATTAAAATTAAGAGAAAATAACAATAAATACATCAACATGCTAAATATAACGCTAACATCAAATTAAAATATTACTCTTTTTTAAAAGCTTTTTGATAAAATAAGAGTTTTTCAATTGAAATTCATAGAAATATATTTTTTAACTATTTGAATCAGTCATTCAAAAAACAAACTATAAAAATTTACAGACATTCAGTAGGATTTGATATTTTCTGTTAAATGTAAAATTTTATAATTTATGTTTCTAAAAATAGAAATTCATTTAATTCCTTTTTGTTTTTTCTTACCAAAATAGTTTGTTTATATACAAAATTATTTCAATAAAAATTACAAGAAATTATTCAAATATACATACACACATAAAAAATAAAAATATATACATCTGTGTGTGTGTGTGTTGTGTTTTGTAAAAATACATACAAATAAAAAAAATTTCAATTTAAAAACAAACCACAAAAATCTTTTTTTTCTACGTTTTGTCAGTTAAAAATTTTATGGTAATTTTTAATGACTCGCTTGCTTTAACTACTTTTGTGGATTATTAAACAGTGTTTGAAAATAAACAACAAAATGGGCTGAATATAATGAAAAATCCGTAGCCCTTTTTTTGACTATATTTTCGATTAATTTAATAGGTATTTTAAATTATTTGTAACGAAATAATATTGTGAGTGTATAAATTTCTGAATTTATAACTTGGTTGATCAAAGAAAAATATCAAAAAGTTGCATACAAAAACGACAGTTGTTTAGATATCTCTGCTGTTTGTTGAGATATCGTCGGTTGAAATTTATTTATATGATGTGTTTGATGATTTCATACTACCACTCTTAGCCAAATCAGAGGTACGAAACGAGGATTTGGAGGTACTGACTCCATTTTTTAGATTTTTTAAATTTACTGTTATCTTTCTTTTTATATTTTTTTTTTTTTATTTATTTTTTTAGAATTTATCACACTTTGTTATAGAATGAAATTATTGTCTTTTTGAAAACAGAAATGTTTATTTTAGATTTTTTTACAAGAAAAGAATTTTGAACAGATATTAAATTTATTTTGTAAATTAATCTTTTATTTTGGGGACTTTGAGACATTTCTTCACAAACAGGGACAAGAAAAAAATTATTTATTATTTTTAATACATATGAGACATTTACGATTCATTAAAAAAAAATCTAGGAGATCATCATACGATAAAATAATAATATGAAAAACATCGTCACAGACGATATCTCAAAAAAAAAAAAGAAGAGATATCTAAGCAATTCAAAAAGCATTTTTATGGGAAAAAGCAGAACTACAAGGTTAAATGTAGCGACAAGTTTAATTTTTTGCACACATAGCAAAAATACCAAGTATAAGGTATTAGCTGAAAATATGTCAAATCAGGGACAAGTTATAACAGAGGTTAAACCTTTATGTAGGAAATGTTTTAGCCTACGTAGTTATCTCACTCTTAAACTCAGAGTAAAAACTTATAAAATATTTATTTTTTCATAAAAATATTGCCTTCAAAAATTTAATTTTAACCGTACACCCAGAGAAAAAATGACACCATCCGTGTACAAAGTGACCACATTCGTTGTCGATAGTGTACAGAACACGTTTGTGGTCAAATTGTACACGCCGTTGCCAATTCGACAACGAATTATTGACAACGATATCGTTGTTAAACCGACAACGAAAGTGTACAAATTGACACCCACACGGTGTCGAAGTGACAACGTGTCGGTGTTAAATTGACACCCTATCGGTGTCGATTTGACACCGTTTGTGGTTGATTTAAAAATTTACGTTCCTTTCCCATCCGTTTCCAATCTGCGATTAAAATTCATTATTTTCTTGTTTTATAAACATATTTTATTTAAATAATGTATGTATTTAATTCAAAGAACGAAAACTTAAATTAACTTAATTCTAAAATAAATTTTTACATTGTTCATAGGATATAAATGAAACGGAGGAGTTATAAAATCTAAAATTGGTATTTAATAAGTAGTATCATTGTTTAAAGAATCAATTTCATATGATTGTAAATGCGAATCAAAATTTTTAATGTTAACAACACAAAACATAAATGTTTTCATTTTCAATAATAAAACTTTTAGTTTTAAAAAGTTCAATTGACGGTTTGTTGGTAGCTAAATAATAATTTGCTTTATACAGAGTTACTTTAAAGACAAGATTATAAGAAACTTTGCAATTTTGTAAATTTAAATTTAAATTATTTTCTTTGTAACAATACTCTTTTGTTAATAAATTTACAGTCTTATAAGAATTTAAACTAAAAATAGGTTCTAAATTAACTTCATGATTTAGTTATTAAAATTAGATCTTAATTATTAGTGCAAAATTAATAAGTAATGTTATATTAGGTGACTTATTATCATATGCAGTATGAATTTCGTAAAAAAATGTTTGTATAAAAATCCATGGTTGAAGCATGTGTCCAAACAATCAATAAATAAATTAAATTTGAACAAATTATTATTAAAAAATATATAAAAGCCTTTTATATCTTTATCGGACAAGCCTTCCACAATAACAAAGGGCTGTATAGTTAAACCAGCATGGTAATGTTTTTCTATGATTACATTTATTTGGAATTTGTAATCAACGAAGCTTTCCTGTGAATCAGTTATTGTTACATTTTTTCTGAGTTTAGCATCTCCGCACTTAAATATAGAGCTGGTAAAACCGCATTAAGCAAATTGGTGTAAATACTGTCTTGTGCATCTGTGAAATATACATAGAAAATAATAAGATAAATTACATTTAAACAATAAATTATGTATATAATTCGATAATTACCTATACTGGTCGTCGACTGAAGATTTGTAAACAGTTGTTTACAATATTCATTATGGTTTTTTTGCATAATAATTTCGAATGCCCTTCAATCAGACAATTTAGGCCATTCTTGAAGAAACTCAACACTCTTCAATTTTTGTAAGTGTTTTTGGCGTATGTTGAAATATCTTTTCCATTTTGCACACACTACTCCCCAATTGTCGCATTCTCTGACTAAGGAAGTTTTCAGTGTAACAGAAACTGATTCATCGATTTCAACAAGTTCTTTGTCAGGAGAATGCAAATACGTGGGAGTTTCAAGGGTGCTACGGCTACTGGTTGGTAAAGAGTCCAAAAGCTTTCTATTTCAAGTCTTCAAGAATAACATTAATTATGTGATCTCTAAGATCATATATAATATAATGTTTTGACTAGCATATGTAAGTACTGCCTTCCCTTTTAAAGACTCACTTAACAATGTCTTTAAGTCCTAAATTTAATTATAATACTAAGATATGTTATATATAACCTATTTAATTTGTCCTACCTTTGATAAAACTCCGCCGTTTATTGAACAATGTGATTCCGGTGTGTTGGTGGTATTTTCGTTACGTCTCCACTATTCCTCCACTTTAGATGGCACTGACATTGTCTCATCATCAATTCCTAACTATATAAATTCACACAAACATAAACAAACCATTGTGCTATCAGAGTCGTATCATTATATTTTCCTCCTTTTTCCCAGGTAAACAGTTTTTCCCTGAACTCCACACTCAGCCCTTCTGGTGGCATGCTTCTAAATGTTGTGATGCCAAAAAAAAACAAAAATATATATTTCTTTTTGATCCTTCTACGTCGTTTTCTCAAACATTGATTTACTTACATTTTAAGTATTGAAAAAATTGATTCCATGTTTATGGTTTTTAAAAAATTTACGTCCTCAGATAATTGAATTTCGTGGCTTTGTTCCATTTTTAATTATATTTGAAAAAAATACTTCTCCACGCACTGACTAAAACCAAAACAATGAAAAATTCTTAAAGTTTCGGCGTTAGCAGAGAATTTAACAACGTTACGTTGTCAATTTGAACACGTTCGTTGTCAATTTATACACATGCGTTGTCAAATATTAAAAATTTTGCGTTAGCAGAGAATTTGACAACATAACGTTGTCGATTCATACACGTTCGTTGTCAAGTTGTAAACATGCGTTGTTTAATATTAAAAATTTTGGCGTTAGCAGAGAAATTTGACAACATAACGTTGTCGATTCATACACGTTCGTTTACAATTTGATACCGGGCGTTGTTAAAAAAATTGACAACGTAGTGGTGTAATATTGACCACCACCGTTGTCGATTTTGCATCGTCCTTTTTCCCTGAGTGTAACCGCACAATCTTTGTGCAGTTACGGTCACGCTTACAGTTAAATGTTGCGGTTAATCGCGGCTATGGTTATGTCTTATGGTTCCTATCAATTACATATTTTAATATGGTATGAAAAATAATTATATATAATTTACTATATGATGCCATGTAAGAAATATGTTTGATATCGGATAAGATATAATAATAAATGTTTCAATACACTGCCTCATATAAAAAAAAATAATTTATTTTCTTACAAATATTTTTTTACAAAACTTTAAAATTTTAATCCGTCTCGGGACAATACTTAGAAATTTTTGATAAAATATAAAAAGTTTATAATAACCTAGGTCCATATAATTATATATGATTTTTGTTTCCAAAAATTATGTTACTGGTGAAAATTTATATATATTTTTTTTTTATATTAAGACCCTGTGCGATATATGTAGCTTAATAAATTCTGAACTAAATACAAATTGACAGAAGGTTTAAAAATTTCTTTAAATTATATTTGAAAATATTTTAAAATTTTTTACAAATGAAATTGCAAAATTTGCGTCTATATTTTCCGCCTTGTCCTTAAAAACACATCAAGACCTTTCCTTTTGCTCCTTCCCATTAAAATTTCCATAAATCTTTTACTAGTAGATGTCTGCGCGGAATAAGGAATCTTCAGGTCAAAATTCAAGTTGCTAGCTCCATCGGCTTGGGTTGTGTGTCACCCTTTCCCCTTTTATTACCATTTTCTACCACGTTCCTAGCGAAAATTCTAAAAGCACTTTATCAGTGAACTACCCTATCGTGCAAGATATTAAATTTTAAATATATAGCCAAAGCCGATTGGCCAGTCCGGGAAACTTATCCCTTTTAACTTCACATTTTACCACATTCCTAGCGAAAATTTGGCGGTTTGGCCAGGCCGTTAAGGGTATTCAATTGTTACCCCTTTTCACCCAAATTTTCACCATAGTCCTGTCGAAAATTCCAAATAGTATATTATTATGGAAGTAACACATACTCCAGTAAACACTTATATTAAATTTTCAGCTAAAGCGGTAAAGCATACCGTTAAGGGGGTGATTCCTCCCCTTTTAAAACTATTTTTATCACGTCAAATACTTGGCAAAAAATCCAATAAGTACCCCATCAGCGAATTAGCACAAACTCCAGGAAAGACATATTTTAAAGTTCAGGACGGTCAAGGCCGTCAAGGGGGAGAGCTTTTTGCACCTTCTTGTAGGAATTTCGTAAAATTTTTTCTCATCGAATATCTACGCCTGAGGTGGAATGTACGTACCAAATTTTAAGCAGTTTTGGTCAGGGAAATGACGAGCCATCAAGGTTAGTTTTTTATATACAAGGTCGCCTAAAATGTTTCACCCTATCGAAATATGCTATAACTGTTGCAAATGACGGCAACATTCAGTTTTGTTTTAATATTCGTGAAAGAACCATGCAACAATATTCTTCTAAAGATCACAGAATCATCGCGACTTTTTTGTAATGTACGATTTTCTGTCCGAATATATTATGACTTATAATTTATAAGTAAAAAGACCCATTTTCATCTGTCAACAGGTATTATTTTTTCTAGGAAATTGTGGGTTACACTGTTACTGTAACTGGCTTGTGATACAGAACTATGATTAAAAACCATTTGGTTTTAAAGAAAAATAAATGGTATTTTTTGTATTTTAAATTTACAACAAATGCAAATTATTTGAAATCTATTTAAAGGTCCAAATATACATTATTTAAGTACTTAAATAATGCTTAAAACGATAACATCGAACCGAAAACATAGTCCAAATATACATTAAAAAAAAAAGAATTAATTATATCGTTTCATTTTAAAGACATAACTAAACAATATCGGATGAATGTTTTTCGGGCCACCCTGTATATAGATTTAAATCTTGTTGTTGTTTCGTGGTTGGAAGCCGATTGTAAAAAAACTTTTATATCAGATCTAAACTGATACAATTCGATCTGTTATTTTTCGGTAAATTTTTAATATTACTTTATCCCCAAATATATTGTTGAGTATAATTTAATCTGACGTTTTTCGGATCAATTCAGAACCATCTAAATCACCAAATATATTGCTGTGTCTAATTTGATCTCCCATTTTTCGGATCACTTCAGAACTTTCTAAATCCCCAAATGTATTGCCGAATCTAATTTGAGCCGCCATTTTTCGGATCAATTCAGAACCTTCAAAATCACCAAATATATTGCTGAATCTAATTTGATCTGCCATTTTTCGGATCAATTAAGATATTAAGGAATATAAAATTGGATATTATTAAATATTGTGCCAGATCAAGTTTTTTTTTGCTCGGGTAATATAAATTTTAACAAGCAACAAATATCTGTTCCCATACACGCAGAGAAATAACATGGTTGCAATATAATCACTGCAAATATATTGTGCTTGTTGCAATCGGGTATGGTTGTCACAACCAAGTTATTGGTTTTCTAACCATAAACATGGTCGCTACCATCATTATTTAGTAAATATTTTACTATTTTATGATTGGCACCTTTTATATTATATCATGATTGGCTGTAACCATACTGTGGTAACAAAAATTCTGACTATGAAAAAAATATGATAATGATGCAACGATAAAATGCTGGCAACAACCAATAAATAATTATAAAATCAAAAAAAAAGAAAATTTCTTAAAATCTATGATTTTTTCCTAAACAATTTTTCTTCAAAAAGTCCTTAATATTAATTTTTTTAGAAAAAACATTTCTAAAGGAAATATTCTTAAATTTAAAGAGTTTTTTCATAGTTTCTAAGAACTCTTCCTTTAAGAAATTTTCTTAAATTATGTATCATATAATTTTTCCTTTAAGAAATTTTCTTAGATTATGAATCATATAATGATAATCCAGGAATCATAATTTAGTTATGAGGGAGAATTATATAATAACATTTTGAGTATACTATGATTACGTGCGATCATATAATAATAAATTCATTATAAAATGTTTATTTAGGACCTTTATATGGTAATTTTTGAATCATAATATAACCATATTATGGTAAAAATATGTTTATTTTATAATAATAATATGATAACCATAATATAGTACGACTATGGTTGGCACAACCATAAACCCAAAAATATATGATGCTCTTCGAATATGATTGAGCCAACCATGTTTTTTCTTTGCGTGTAAACAGTGAAAGAAAATTTAATAAATAAAATACAAAAACCAAAACAATTTGAAATATCGAAACTGATTAGATAAAGAAAATTAAATACTACCCGAGTGAAAAAAATATTCTGGCACAATACATTATTTAATCCGAAAAATGGCAGATCAAATAAGACCCAAAAATATATTTGGGGATAAAGTAATATACAAATTTATCCGAAAAATGCCAGATGTAAGCACTCAGTTACACAGAAAAATATATATATTATATAAATTTCCACCACTTATATTCTATCAAAAAATTTTAGTACTTGTTGTTTCGAATTGGTTTAAAATTTTAAAGTTTGGTAAAAAAATATTAATATGGGACCACATATAATTATATCAAATTATATCTTTAACCATATCAAAAATACTCTAGATCTAGAACAATATTTAACAATATTTCAAATTTATTTGCACATATTGTATCATATATAATTATATCTTATAAAATATCAAAAAATATTTCTTATATTGGAACATATATTAAGCCATATATAATTATATGTATATATTTTTGATAATTGACCATAAATTATTATATCTCAAATATTAGATAGCATATATAATTAAAGGGTGGTTAAATTTTAAGGGCCGATGTTGAATGTGAACCACTCCTAAACGTCAAGTTTTTTTCCGCATTTCATTTGACATTTCTCAATTTCAGACTAACTCAATTTGAACCATGGAAAGATACACAATCGAGCAACGCGTTAAAGTTATTCAGGCTTATTATGAAAATGGGCGTTCAAATCAAAATGCATATCGTGCACTTCGTGATTTTTTCGGTCAATTTAATCGTCAAAATGTGCGTACAATCGGAAAAATCGTGCAAAAATTTGAGCAAACCGGGTCTGTAGGAGATGTGAAAACACCAGTGCATTATCGTACAGCTCGTACTGCAGAAAATATTGCTGCTGTTCGCGATAGTGTGGCTGAAGAGCCGTCCACCTCAACTCATCGTCGTGCCCAACAGTTGCACCTCTCTCGTTGATGAACATTATGCATAAAGACTTGCATTTACACGTTTACAAGGTGCAATTGACTCAAAAACTAAAGCTTCTTGACCATTTCAAACGTCGCCAATGGGCAAGAAATTTTCGAAGAAAATCATTTTTAGTGATGAGGCACATTTTCACCTCAGTGGATTCGTCAATAAGCAGAATTGCTCATTTGGGCGAATGATAATCCAAAAGTGATTGTCGAAAAACCAATGCACCCACAAAGAGTGACTGTTTGGTGCGGTTTATGGGCTGGTGGCATCATCGGGCCGTATTTTTCCCAAAATGAGGCCGATCAGGCAGTTACTGTGAATGGTGTTCGCTATCGTTAGATGATAACGAACTTATTATGGCCCGAATTGGAAGATATAAATGTGCATGAATATGTGGTTTCAACAGGACGGTGTCACTTGCCACACAGCTAACGAAACAATGGCTCTTGTGCGCGACAAATTCAATGGCCGTGTTATCTCATGTGGTGGCGATATCAATTGGCCGCCAAAATCATATGATTTGACACCGTTGGACTTCTTTCTTTGGAGTTATTTGAAATAAAAGGTGCACGTCGATAAGCTAGCAACAATTTAAGAGCTGAAGAATGAGATACTTCGGCACATTAACTTCATAGAACCTCAATTATGCCTCAGCGTCATCGAAAATTTGGACCATCGGATGGAGGTGTGCCGCCGATGTCACGGCGGCCACTTGGCCGATATTTTGTTTCAAACATAATTGAACCATACCATATTATCATAATAAAAATCAACATCGGCCCTTAAAACTTAACCACCCTTTATATATGGTTCTGTATAAGCCATTTGTAAGCATATATTGTTCTGTATAAGTCATATATAAATATATGCAGTCCCGTTTAATACATATAAAGGGTGTCCCAAGAAGAATGCATTTTTTAAATCTGGCAACATTCGAAGTGTCATTGTTTGACATTTGAACAATTGTTATTGTTTGCTAGTAGAAGGTACGAGGTTAGTAAAAATGGAGCGCTACACGAATGAACAACGCATTCTCATTGTGAAATTGTTTTACCAAAATGGTGAAAGTTTTGCGGCTACAGTTCGCAAATTGCGATCAATTTGGGGTCACAATAATGCTCCAAAAGAGTCAACTGTAAAGAGATTAATGGATAAATTTGCCGAAACTGGGTCTGTTAGTGATGTAAAGACAACAAAAGATTTGCATCTTCATGCATACAAAGTTCAATTGACTCAGGAACTGAAGCCAGCTGACCATGGACAGCGAAGGGAGTTCGTTAATTGGGTATTGGAGAGACAACATGAAAATGCTGATTTTGCCGATAAAATCATCTTCAATGACGAGGCCCATTTTCATCTTGATGGCTTCGTCAATAGGCAGAATTGTCTCATTTGGGGTGAGGAAAATCCTCGAGTGATTCACGAGAAGCAAATGCATCCTCAACGTGTCACTGTGTGGTGTGGTTTTTGGGCTGGAGGACCTTTTTTTATGAAAATGAGGCAGGTCAAGCGCAAACAGTCAATGGTGTTCGGTATCGTGAAATGATAACCAGTTTTTTCTTGCCTAGAATTGAAAAAATGAATGTGGAGGGCATGTGGTTCCAACAAAACGGCGCCACATGTCATACAGCCAGAGAAACAATTCAATTGCTGCATCAGTCATTTCCCGGTCGTGTTATTTCGCATTTTGGACATCAGAATTGGCCGCCTAGATCGTGCGATTTAACACCATTAGATTTTTTCCTTTGCGGTTTTTTGAAGTCGATGGTTTACGCGAATAAGCCGACGATGACTCAAGCCTTAAAAGAGGAAATTGGACGCTGCATTAATGAAATACCGCAGCATTCATGCAAAACGGTCATTGAAAATTTCATTAAAAGATCGCGTGCATGCCAGCAAAGCCGCGGCGGCCATCTGCACGATATATTGTTCCATACATAACCTCATTCTGTCTACTTTACGATATAATAAAGTTTCACGATTTTTTTTTTAAATATCTGTGTTTTATTTAAAATTTAAAAATTGCGTTCTTCTTGGGACACCCTTTATAATTATACAATATCTTATCATATAAATCATACATAATTTTATAAAGATCAATATATAACTAGATATGCTTATATATGACAAAATGTAAGGTAATTTAAAAAAAATGTATGTAATATATAATTTATATGCTTATGCATACTGACATACGTGTTTATATATGATAATATAATATTAGATAAGTATTTTAGTTTTCTTCGATCTTCTCTATTAATATAATATTCCTTATTGAGCTAAAGATCCTTTATTTATATATTATATATTAATTATAAAAAAAGACAATTTTCCCTGAAGAAGTCACCCAATGTGGTGACGAAATATTGGGATAAATAAAGATTTATAATTGAAATTATATAAATAAAGGATCTTTAGCTCAATAAGGAATATTATATATATATATATATATATATAATATATTATAATTATATATATAATATATTATATAATATATAATATATTATAATTAATTATAAAAAAAGACAATTTCCCCTGAAGAAGTCACCCAATGTGGTGACGAAATATTGGGATAAATAAAGATTTATAATTGAATTTTTATAAATAAAGGATCTTTAGCTCAATAAGGAATATTATAATATTAGATAAGGCCACATATGATTATATCTAATCTTTTTTTTTACTCGGGTATATAATTGACTGTATAAAAAACCGTTAAACTATGTTCAATAATAACAAACTGTTGGCACAATATGACACAGTATACAATTGGACATAAATGATTGCAGAAGTATATACTGGTGCAAAAATTATATAAAGAAAGTGACAATGAGTGTATCGTGTAAAATACAATTTGATAATGAATGCGAGTATTATCGACCCGGCGAAGTTATCAAAGGATTAGTTATTTTAAGTGTTTGTGGTACAAATAGTATTTTAATTAAAGGTAAAAATAAAATAGTGACTCATATATCATTAAAGCTATGAAATCAATAAACATTTTATTTTTGTACATTTTTAACAGCGTTATCTATAAAATTTACTGGTTATGCCTGCTGCAAATGGGAAAAGCCACAAAAAGTGAAAAAATCTGGTAAACCAAAACCCATTGTTTATATAGAAAATCGTGAAGATTATATATCAACTAAAAATTATTTAATTGGTTCCGAACAAGCCAATCCTAAGCCTTTACAAAGTGGAAATTACAATTACAACTTTATGGTTCATATACCCCAAAATATACCCTCAACTTTTCAAAGCCCTTTAGGTTATATATGTTATGAATTGACTGTTAATGCTGACTTAAAAGATCATAACGACTGTCTATATACCTACGCAATTAATGTTGAACAACTTAAAGACTTAAGATTATCAGATACATCTATGCAATTACCCAATGAAAGGGAAATACAAGAACATAGGTCATGGTCAAGATTTTGGCAACAACCTCTGCAACTGTATGTTAGTATACCGCAAGTGGCCTATGTAGCAGGAGAATGTATTTCGCTGCATATTAAATTAACAAATTTGGAAAAATTAATACTTAAAGACATTACCAGCAATTTAAATCGTATTGCTACCTATACGGGTTTTATAAACGGCAAAAAGTTACAAATTTATACGGAAACAACAATACTCGCCTCTAATGTTCATAGTTTATGGGGACAAAATTCAGATGTTATACAACATTTGCAACAATTATGTGTACCCAAAACACCTCCGTCATTAACATCGGATGAATGTAAATGTATAAGTTTATCCTATGAGTTGGAAGTGTTGGTATCATGTCAAAAGAAAAATCGATTTGTGAGGGTTATGCTGCCCATATCAATAGGTTCAATTTCTTTAACAAGTAATGTGAAAATTTTACCTACATATGATGATGCTAATAACCAAGTGGCTTCAATAACCGTGGCCAGATCTATGGATGAATTAACATTGCCATCATCAATGGATATGGAAGAGAATCTAACATTTCAACAAACAGCTCAACTTAGCGCATCAATGAGTTCTTTGGGTAAGTAGGAAACATTTTTTGGTACCCGAATTTATCCTTCTGTTGAAACCATTGGTCCTTCAATTCCACTTCATCAATTTCCGGAAATAAAAACTTGGTGATCATTCTCCGGCGTAAATGTTGCACTATACAGTGACTTTGAGAAGATGTAATGGTTTTTACAAATGAAGGTCAAATTTTGTTTGCTTTCTTTTAAGCAAAAGTTATAGCATTGTAATGCAGTTTTGTTTTCTAGCCGGGGAAAACTCAGTGGGTGTGTTAAAGGTCTGCTTTCTTTAATTACACAGTTCATCACAAAAAAATTACGGGGTTTCGACGATTGACTCTTGTTAAAGAGACCAAAAAAAATATATACATGTGTCGGTGTTTTGATAATTTACATCGGAATTTCATTTTAGATGCGGTGTAAGTATCCCAGCTCTAGTCTGTTCTTGCAGCATATCGATATACAAAACTATGTTTTCTTTACATTTGATGTGTAGGGTATATTTAGCAACTTTGTAGATAACGGCATGACAAATATTTTTGTAGAACATATTAACCCTCTAACTCCCCCTCATAAAGGCATTTTTTGACTTTATTCTAACAAATTGTAAAAAACACTTTAAAAGAGGGAAAGGGCGGGGATTAAATGTTCTACAAAAATGTTGGCCATAAAATTCTACTATATATGTCAGAACACACCAAAACCCAAAACTTAACACACATCAAAAACCAAACAAATTCAAGATTACTCATCAGATTTCTAGTCACATTTTGGGATGACCAACATATTATAAGTCAGATTTTGGGATCACCTATATAATATTTAGGTCATCCCAAAATCTGACTAGAAATTTGATGAGCAATCATGAATTTGTCTGGTTTTTGGTATTTGTGTTAAGTCTGACATATATAGTATAATCTTAGGACCAACATTTTTGTAGAACATTTCATCCCCGCTCTTCCCCTTTTTCGGGATGGTTTTTACAACTTGTTAGAATAAAGCCAAAAAATGTTCTACAAAATATTTGTCATACCATTATATACAAAGTTGCTGAACATACCCTACACCTCAGATGTAAAGAAAACATAGTATTATATACCGATATGCTGCAAGAACAGGCCAGGGCTGGGAAACTTAAGCCGCCTCTAAAATGAAATTCCGATGTAAACTTTCAAAACGCCGACCCACGTATATTTTTTTTGGTCTCCTTAACAAGAATCAATCGTCGGAACCCCGTAATTTTGGAAAAAGTTTGAAATTGGTGCGCAGTGTTATCAGTTCGATCGTCTATCTACGTGTTGTGAATGGAAAAGATTTTATGTTATAGACCAACGGTGGGGCAGAAGCGGCCCTTAGGGCCGCATGCGTCTCTTTGTCGATTTTATTGCGGCCCTCATTATATTTTTCACAATTTTTTTTTTTGTAAAATTTTTTCAAATATATTTTTGTAAAATTTTTAGATTCAAAATTCATTCTTTACAATATTTTTTCTCTTTGGTTGTTAGCATATTAGTTTTTTCTCTTAAATTCGCTTTGTCGTGAAATTTGAAACTTTTAAAGAATATTTTTTTAATTTTTCACAATTGACGTTAATTAAATGAATGTTACAATAGATGTGATCGACGTACGTTACCGCAGGTGCCCGCGTTAACCCAATCTTACCAGAAGGCGTTTTTTATAACAAAAATTGGTTTAATGAGAGCGTTCATAAGAGAGTAATTGTGTTTCTCTTTTTACCATAACTTAATGTTAATAAAATGTTAAAACTGTCAAATCATCACCTGCTGCTAATAAATCAGCTGTTTTGCATTTGTGAAAAAAAATTTAACTTTAATAAAAAATTTACTATTTGAAATTTTTCTTCTTAATAATGAAAAATACATTTGAAAATGTAAATAGTCATTTGCCATTTCAAATATATTTATAAATTAAGCTGTTTTTTAATATGAATAAATTTGACGTATATTTTTGGGTATGAAATGTGAATTTTATAGTTTTGTAAAAGAATTTATTGCTTACTCTCATTTTACCTCGTACAGACCTAATAATAGCAGTCAAGTTTTTTTTTTATGTGGTAAAGTTGACGTTTCAAATTTTACACTCAAAGTCGAATCAAATCAGCTCAAAGAACAAATGCTTCGAAATACCGAATACACCCCAAGTAAAATGTTATAAAAAAAACCCTACTAAAAAGTTTAAGAATCGTTGGATTTTACGAGAAAATAGTTTTATTTAAAATTTAAAAAATTACAGTTTTATTAAAAATTTCGAGTAATGACAAGGGAAATAACATTTTTTGCTGCTCCTAGACACATAAATATTTACTACTACATATTTTAGATTCTGTAACAAAATATTCTGTTAGTTCAACCATATTCCAATGTGAGTTTTTATTAACTGAATTTTTTTAATGCAAAAAAGGTAAGTTGGCATCCATTGTAGCTTCAATGCCGATATATATGTTGGCTTTTCTAAATATGATGCGGCTCTTTATGTTCTTGTTAAATACGTGCCCACCCCTGTTATAGACTGTTTACACTAGTGCTGTGGCAGCTGAGTCGGGTTAAATCGTGAAATGGCGAGAAAGGTTTTAAATATGATTAGGTTTAGAACTACGCTTAGTAAATTTGTGTAAGTAAATCACGAGAATAATCGGGTTAAAGCGTGATATGAGAAAAAGTTTCTGATTGCGATTAGTAAATATTTATAATTAACTCACGAGTATTGTCGGCGGATGCGTCGGGTTAAACTAACTACTTTCTAACAACAGCACTTTTCAACAACTTTGGCTGCGGGAATATGTGATAAATTTTCCTAACTTAATGAGAATTATTAGAGCATAGAATATATACTCTATCCACATATATACGCTCCACCCATATGGGCATTAGAAACTGCATTAGGTATATGATTAAGTAGGTTATTTGTGACGTCACGATGCAGCATACTTCAATAGGGTGATACATTTTGAGCAGCCTCGAATTATAATCCTCGAAAATTCGTAATCGAATTAAGTATTGCCAACGGTTTGTAATGCGGCCAACTCTTTCCGGCTTCATGAGCTTTAAGGACGACCCACTCTTCTGTCTCCCTGTGAATTATATTCGAAGGATTTCCTGCTGATGTAGTCGAATGATTTTCGCTAAGTATGTAGTTCAGAGTTTGGGATAGTTTTTGTCCAAACACTTGCAGTTTTTGGGCATCAAGTTTCGTTAGATTCCCGATCTGGGAGCACTGACTTTATATTGCTCTTATTTATTTTTATTTTGGTAGATGTTGTCATCTTTGTTTGTGAGTCGTGCTGATTGTGGAACATTAAGCAGATGTCATATGTGTAGTCTTAAAGTGTTAGCCTAAGCCCAAAGTGCTTCCAGGCGATGGGGCCCGGTATTTAATAACAAGAGCGATAGGGTACAATCTCGACTCTCGCCCGTTTTAACAAATATGTTTTCACTGACGACCTTCTTGTAGAACGAAGTAAGAGGCGTCTGAATAGATATACATATTTTAATCTGATAATCTTCTCAGTGATTCCTTTGCACAGCATTGCTTTCCATATGGCATGGTGATTGATATTGTCAAATGCACGTTGAAAATCTAGAAATATCAAGTACATATTCGCTTTCTATTCCGCTGCCTATTCAGTCTATTATCAATTAGATCTGCCTGCTTATTTCTTAAAGAGGTTCTACTGCTGCAGTAGTATGCAGAATTATGCCCCTCCAGTTATGCCATTTCGTCTGGTTTCCCTTTAAAGTAAATTGATTACAAAACCTTCCTTTACGGCTCTTTACAGCGAACTGGTCGAATTATATCTTTATATATAGAATATAATATAATATTATTTATTTTATTTATATTAATGATATAATAACCAATTATATCCTAATACCCTAACAGAGGACTAGCAACAAAGGCTATCGGTTGGTTGTAGCGAAAACAGACTATAGCCTCTGGTGGGAATCGAACTCACGACCCCCGCACTAATAAGCTAGCACGCTACAAATAGCCTACCGGGGCGCTCTGTATAATATAATAATTATGCAGAATATAATGTAATCTTCTATCGAAGTTATTGCTTCAAATATTTCCTCATGATTAGGTGAATGTACATTTGTATTGCTTTGGTGGTGTTGACTATGCTGGAACAGCTCTATTTGAAGTACATTAAATGCATTCAAATGAAACTCATATATAATTTTTTGGCATTTTGCGGTTTTGAAGCTAATTTTTTTATCCTTTTCCGATTGTCCTTTCTAGCACTACGTTTGAACTTCCGATTCGAGCTGATGTACTGCCTTTATGAGTCTAGCTTAACCAGACGAGTTTTGACATTGTTAATGAATAAATTTGATATGAAATCCATGCCTTACTGTTTTTGACTAGGCTTCTGATACAGTTTTTTCCTGACTCGACAATTACTTTTTCAAGTTGATTACATGTCTAGATCATGAACAATATTTATCAGTAGTTCCATCTTAGACTTGAAAGAATTCAAGAAAAGAAGTTGTGTTGCTCTAGATCAGTGGTCGGAAGAAAGAGAGAATATGACTGTATTGGTGTTTTACACCGTAAGAAATTATTTTATCTCTTTAGATAAATGAATCAATGAATAAATGAATTAAGCAATAAGTGAATATCCGAATTCATTGAATTAAAATAGTTCATGTTTTTGTTTTCTCTATTATAAAAAATAAAAATAATTCATTATAATAATTTTTTGAGTGCATACAAGGCACTCTGCCTCATTTAATATATTTAAAGAAAATAAAAAAAATTCTTCCCACTCAACTTTCCACATTTTAAATTCAAAATGAAAACGAAATACAAAGTAAATACCTACAATAAAAAAACAAATTTTTAGAGTGTACTTTATTTCTTCAACAAAGCGGCATATACTTGCTCTGTTGAAAGTTAGCGTACTGCTAACTTGTATTTTTTGTGCTCTAAGATGTGAGATTTGTTGACATTCGTGTAGTGTACGTGTAAATTCCGATTGCGTTCGGCCCTTAAGTGCGTCTCATTGGATTCTTGACGTTGTTCGTGCACATTTTCAATTGGATTTTCCCCACCACTAGATGGTGGTCATTGCCATCATTGATCCGTCTTTTGTTTTGCGTACATCAAGCTATGAGTGCCGCAACTTTTTTTAATTGTGATGTGAAATATTTAATTTTTTGGAACCTTATCGTTTGATACCCATGTGACTTTGTTGATCCTCTTATGAGGTAATAAAGTACTACCAATCACCAATATGTGATTGACACATGTTTTATATAGAAAGTTTACCATTTTTCGTCATAAGCCAATTCTGTGTTTTCCATTAAAACGTCTCCCTACAACAATTGTCGCTACCGATCTGAACATTAAAGTCATTCAACATAATCTTATGTCGCCTGCATTTATGGATGACATTAGAGAGTTAAACTTGCTGTAGAATTCGTCTTTAGTCTAGCTAAGACGCAAGTAAGGTTCCTCGCTTTAGTCTTCAACCTCATAACAAATGTTTTTTACGTCATTTTTTTTTTTAATTTCAATTTTTTTATCTGTACCAAAAACACTGTGAAGGTTAA
Source organism: Eustalomyia histrio (assembly GCA_949748255.1). Taxonomy (NCBI): domain Eukaryota; kingdom Metazoa; phylum Arthropoda; class Insecta; order Diptera; family Anthomyiidae; genus Eustalomyia; species Eustalomyia histrio. The sequence goes on from OX456523.1 coordinate 218,561,032, forward strand.
AAAAACGATAAAGCCGAATTAAATGCTTTTATTTGTTTTTTGATTGACAGCTTTGTTAGCAAATTTCATTCGATTTAACGATTATTTTATTATTTTTTTTCTTGCAGCATCATCATTTAAGGAAGCAGAATTTATGACAGCTGTTAATTTTAATAAAAAATCTAAAAATAAATTAACTGATGACATCACAGATTTTAAACCCAAATATTTGTATTATGATTTACCCCTTGAATTACAACAGAATCTTCATGATGACACTGCCACAACTGGTCAACATTCAAATTAAAATCAAGCACAAAATTCAGAGAAATCAGAAAATTTTTAAACAAAATAATAAATTAATGTTGTAATTTATTGTCAAATTTGTAAAACATTATAAAAAAATCTAGTAACATATACTAGGCAAGTTGTTGTTGATGCGCCCCATTGGTCGCCCCAAATGGATTTGAATGCTGGACTTCCCTTCACCAAATTTTAGCCTCAACCAAAATGGTCAGTATTGGGTTAATTATCGCGGGATGAAAAAACACTTTATTTTTCTTTATTATTCATTTTTTTATTCAAATATTTTATTTCAATTACGTGCATTCTTATTGTTCCTTTTTGCTATTACAAAGCTATGCAAAAATCCTTTTATAATTTTATTACGTTCAACCATAAATTCAAACCAAACTAACATTTCTGTTTCAAAAGAAAATGCTGGAAGCATATTCATATCAAGACGAAAGCCACGGATGTAATACAGAATGTTCTTTTTAAACGGACACTGGTGTGGTATATTTCCAAAACGATCTAAAGTAGACCGTCCTAATTTAATAAGTGTCGCTTGATTTTTATTCGACAACAAATGACAGCCATCGATATTAGTCAAATTTAAAAGCGTAAAATAGTTGACACCTTTGCGAGGCAACACAACACGTATGTTTAACAGAAAATGAGGTAAATCCTTTTTAAATTGCAGTTCGATGGAAAATGTACGGCGTTTTACATTTTTACTCACATAACATGATAACTTGTCCAAAACGCTCATGGGATCCTCAGAGGAACAGGTGATGTTATCAAAAAACATTTCAAACCCAGACTATAAAATAAGGAAATAAATGCATATGTTTACAATTAAATAAATAAAAATATATTAATTTTAAATTATCCCACCGCATTAACATGGACTGCCGAAAATAAAGGCCATAAAATTAAAAATTTCCAAAAAATCATTTCAAGAAACTGTACGATATTATAATTGTTATTATTATAAATATTGAAAGGTTAATAACACAGTGTAAAATTATACTTAAAATTAAATTTGAAAAGCAATAAATATAATATAAATACGATTGATTTATAATAACTTTATTACAAAACAAGTAAGAGCGGCTAAATTCGGCTATGCCGAATCTTATATACCCTTCACCATGGTTGGGAAAAAACTGAAGTTTATATATGGACATATATGGAATGGACAGATTTATATACGGACGCCTTTAAGAGGAAATTAACCATTTAGTTTGGTGATAAAACTTGGACTCGGAAAGATTTATGGTTCCAGAAAATAGGTATTTAAAAAAAATTTATGTTTTGGGCATAACTTTTTTGTATCTGAACCTATATTTCCGAGTTTTTTTTAGCAAATATGTTATACTAAAGATTTTCGATCTTTTGCTATATAAGACGTATCCATAGGTCATATTACAGCTCTAGAATAGTGTTTGTTGTTTGGGTATAAAAGGTGAAGAGGTGAAAGAAAAGAATTTCAACAAATCGTTAAAAGAAATTACTAGAACTGCATGTGTTTTATTTCTACAAAAACGTTTGATTTAGCTGGCAAATTTGCATTTGGGATTTTATTTCGCTTTTTTATTACAAAATATTTTTAATTTCATTAGTTTAATTTTAAAAATTTGAAGGAAAATAGTTTATAATTTTTTTTTTTATAAATTATTATAATTTATGACCTAGAATAGTTGCACTCAAAGGTAAATTATGTATAAAATTTTCTTAATATATGAGAAATAAAATGGTTTAAAACCCTTTTTATAAATTTTTTTAAATCGGAGCAAAAAATATAAATAAAACCGTTTGTATTTTGTTTGTATCAGAGGGTTTTTATAAAAATTTTGATGGTTTTAGACTATTTATGGATTATTCAATTATTAATATAAAATTTTATTTAAATTAATTATTAAATGTTAAAAAAAATAAACAAAACAAAAAAAAATCTTAAGAAAATAAAAAAAAATGTACAAAAAAAAAGTGAATTGGCCGGGATTCGAACCCGCGACCCTTCCACCTGTGGTGAAGAGTATAAAAACGTTTGTATTTTGTTTGTATCAGAGGATTTTTATAAAAATTTTGACGTTTTTAGCCTATTTATGGATTATTTAATTATTAATATAAAATTTTATATAAATTAATTATTAAATGTTAAAAAAAACCAAAAGTAAACAAAAAAAAGTCTTAAAGAAAAAAATAAAAAAAATGTACAAAAAAAAAGTGAATTGACTCCCAGTCAATTCATTTTTTTTTTTCGAACCCGCGGCCTTAGAGAAAAAAAAGCATTTGTGACATAGCGTCTAGACAACTGAGCTATTGAAGCTCACACAAAATCATCGTCAATATAGGTACATATATAAAAGTCTTCGTTCATTAGAGATTTGTTTAGTTTTTATTTAAATGACAAATCTTTGTATGCGTGTTGTTTGTGTATAAAAGGTGGAGATGAAAGAAAAGAATTTTGAAACATGGATGTGTTTGTTATGCGTAAAATTATGCATATGTACATATTAAACAAAGGGATTTTACCGATCTGTCTGATTTTTAATAGCAAACAGAAATGGATCACATGTAACAGAAATAAAAAACAATCAAGTCCTCATCATGTCTGGGTTCTTCGGAAAACCCATTTCAACACACAGACGGACAGACGGACATCGTTAAATTAACTTCGCTCTTCATAAGGACCCAGAATATATATACTTTATAGGGTCTAAGATCAATATTGTAGAAATTACAAACGGAATGACAAACTTATATATACCCTTCCACCTGTGGTGAAGGGTATAAATATCTATTTGTTGGAATATTGCGTACACTCAGAATATGTACTGTTTGTAGGTTAATTAAAAAAAAAAACTTTTTAGTTAAGTTTAAAATAAAGGAACATAACATACATACATTTATTTTTCAAAGAAATGTTTATTTAAATTTTTTTTATAAATTTATTCAAAATAAGTTTTACTACCATTCAAATAGTTCCTTTATTAAAATTTATTTAAATTGTTTATATACAAATTTATTTCAATTCGAATTACAAGAACTTAATTCAGATTGCAGATTAAAAACAAAAAAAACTATAAAAAAAGTGAAACAATTTCAAATAATTAAATAAACATTTATTTTTACGAAATTAGTAGGTAAAATTTTACCATTAATTTTTAACTGAAAACAATATTAAAAAATAAATCACAAAAAAAAATATTTGATTTAAATGAAAAGTAATAAGACCGGGTTTTAAAAAAAATTTCCTTCTTTTTAAACTGTATTTTCTGTTATTTTAGCTTATAAACTATTTTAAGTGTATTAATTTTCAGATCAATTTGCTTATTTATAATTTTGGTTAATTTAAAAATAATTGAGCGCTGTTAAATATGTTAGTTGATGGTAAGCTAGTTCAATTATCCATACGGGTAGAAATATTTCAATATATTTATATCAAGATAACTAATGACAGCTTGGGTTTGAATACAATTTTTTTTTCTTCACCAGATACACTTAAACAAGTTTCTAAATGAAAAAAAAACAGAAAATACATATTTAAAATATAAAACTTTATGTGAAAACCGATCTATTGATTTTTTATTTAAATCAAATGGCTTTGGGTTTTAATTATTATTCAAAAAACGGAAAAATCAGTAAAAACAAATGAATAGTCGTACGAGGTACGAGGGCGTATCAATAAGTCCGTGACTTTTTGAATGAAACACAGTTTTTTTTTGCAAACAAAAATATATTTTTCAACATAATCTCCTTTTAGCTCATTACACTTAGTCCAACGTTTTTCCAATTTTTGTATCCCTTTCAAAAAATAGGATTTTTCGAGGTCCATAAAATAAGAAAAGTATCGTAGGCATTTGTTTGATCAATAATTTCATCGTTGGAGCTAAATGTCTTTCCACCGAGCCATTTCTTTAGGTTTGGAAATAGTCACTGGGGACTAAATCCGGAGACTATGACGGATGATGTACCAATTCGTAACCCAATTCATGGAATTTTCCCATTGAGACTACACACGTCACACGATTACGTTTATGGTCCATTGAGAGCCAACGCGGCATCATCTTGCAGACAGCTTTCTTAAATCCAACTGATTATTTAAAATCGAAACCACACTGCCATATGAAATGCCTATGGCATCAACAATCTCACGCTCTTTTACTTTTCGATCGGCCAACACCATATCGTGGATTTTTTCGACATTTTCAGGTGTATTGACCTCAATTAGTCGTCCGGAACGTTCAGCGTCATTTGTACTTGTGCGACCACAACGAAAGTCAGTAAACCACTTTTTTATCATTGAAATCGATGGTACAGAGTCCCCACAGTATTTATCAAGCTTTTCCTCGATTTGATTGACGGTTTTTTCGCAAAAAATAATGTTAATGAGCACTCGAAATTCATTTCATTTTTAAAAAAATCCACGAGGTTGTATTGAACAACTGTTAACAGCTAAATTGTAAAAAAAGCTCTTTCAAATTGAAGAAAAAGCGTCTCAATTAAAAAAAAAATCTTTTTTAAATTAAATCGATTGAGACCAACTAAAGAATTCATTTCCATTTAAAAATTGTAGTTCGAAAATTCAATCCTTCCATAGTCAATCAGTATTAAAAATCGAATGAAGGATTAAAGCTGTAGTTAACATAAATACGTGTTTTTCATATCCTTAACAGAAGCTCGGCAATAACCAATTTTGTACTGTTAAGGTATTTATCTTTAATCTAGACGGAGCGCAAATTTTTGACGAAAAGTAAAAACTTATAAATTATAGTTTAAGAGTGAGTAACCATGACATAACAATACCAGAGGCTCAATTCTCGTTCTGTGAAACGGTGAAATGAAAAGTTTTTTCACGTTTTCATAGTACTTTTGATTCGCGTTCTGTGAAAAAATGTAAAGAAATATCAAAACGTTTTCATATGAAAAAAAAAAGTGGAACGAAACAACATTTTTTCACGATTACACAGCACTGGCGATTCTTGTTTTGTGTAACAGTGCAAACAACTGTCAAAATATTTTCATATGAAAAAATTGTTTACACAGACTATTTATAAGTGAAATAAACATGGAAAAGATTGTAGAGGAAAGCGTGCCAGCGAAAGCCAAAAGGAGTATTTAATTAATTATTTAGAAAAGCATGTGGACATTGCAAACGATAAGTAAGTAGTTTTATTATTATAAGCACACTTTTATTAACCCCATTTTTACAGATTTGTAACTGCAGATGGTGCCAAATTTAGAGGCGAAAATTGTAACGAATTAGCGGCGAGCCTTAACAGTTTTAGTGGGACCCAAAAGGACGGTCAAAAATGGAAAAAGAATTGGAGCGACTTAAGCTTTATTTATTTATATTCTTTATGAAATGTTTTTTTTTTCTTTAAGTAATATTAGACTTCATACGCGCACCAAATATAGTTCACTTAAGCAATCCGATATAAATCCATGAAGTGCTTGACGGTTGTCATCTCGAATGGATTTTGGCCATCACGAAGTATGCGTCTTAGCAATCTCAAAAAATTCCTATAAATTATTAAATTATTTACTGCAATGAAATGCTTGTAACATCATTGTCTTGCCTTTGTTCATCCCGAATTCTTTGAGTAATATCCAATAATACAATTAATCCAGACATTTTTATATAATTATTTAAAATAAATTTTACGAACTTAATTCACTTTTGTTTACGTTTTTTTCTGTTTTGACATTCGCTTTAAATTTTGGATAACACAGTTACAAAATTTTCGTGGCTACAGTGCGAATGAAACATTTTTTTCACAATAGAAACGAGAATCGCAAATTATGTATTTGTGAAAAGTTCTAGTGAAAAGTGCTTATGAAAACGAAAATGAAAAGTTTTTTTTTTCACTTCACATTATCACAGAACGATCTCTCGATTACTCTCAAATAAAAAAAGAAAAAGCTTCATAATTTTGAATGAGCTTTTAAAGAAACTTATTCATTAAGTGCATAAAATTTAAAAAAAAAAATAAAATTAAGTTTTTTACCTTATTTAATTAAACGAAAAGTTTCAGTGGAGCTTTTGAGAAAATTAATTGAATTAATGAAAAAATTTATTTATTTCATGCAGATATTTCTCTCAGTGGATATTTAAACCTTCACCATTTTTAATTTTATACCAATTTGACATTTGTAACGATTAAGCACTTAAGCTCTGATTATTTTTTGATCATTTTGCAGGCGACAATTTCACAGAGAAAAAAATCATAATTATATAAATTATTACCTAATAAACATTTTTTCTAGATTTAAAGCTAAAATCAAGTGTTCGTCATGTTTTCCAATTTCAATCCTTCCAGCAAACCGGATACTGGAACTCAAGTCGAGCATTACAGTAAGTATACACTTTTACTTAAGGCTTGAATCACAGTTCAATTCAAGTTCAAAAAACATAATAATAACACTTACTTTTAAGCCCTACCTTTAGGTTTTAACAAAGCCATAAAAACCCGGTACAATTTATTAATTGTTACCACCATACATACATTTTTATAATTTTAGTTTTGTATATTTAATCTTGATTTTTTTTTACTTTCGATGTTTTTTTCACTCATCCTTTTTTATTTAGAAGCGTAGAAACATGAAGAATTTTTCGGAAATAAGAAAAAAATAATATAAGGACAGAGCTTAGCTCCAAATAAATGTGGCTTACTATATTGGTCAAATCCATGAAAGAAATTCAGATTTTATAAAAATCTCACAAGAAAATTTTAAATTTAAACAAATGTTTTAATTTTATTTTCAAATATTGACAATAAACGAAAAAAATTATGTATTTTTATTTGCATGAGTTCATGACTGTAAAAATACATTTAAAATAAAGCACAATAAGAGCAATATTTAAAGCAGTTGAATTTTTAACTTTTAAATATTTATTGGGTATATTGTTATTGAATTAACATATTTTTTTACGAACATTTTTAATTTAAATATGATTTTTTTTGAAGTATCAATAATTTTTATTAAAATAAAATATTTTGTATTTAAATTAATATTATAACGTTTTTGATTTTGTTAACGCATTTTAAAAATTAATGGAAATATATTTAAATTAAAAAGAAATAAACTTAATTTGACTTCAAAATTGTTCCATTTTATTTTAATGCTGATTCTGTTTGATTTTAAAATATTTTTTTCATTTGACTTTTGCCAAAAATACATGAGAAGCAATAATAAATTTTCGTTACTTTATATATTTTCGTAATTTATAAATCAGCGCTTTTTTGTTATTTATTACCACGTTTCTGTTTTAATGATCCTTTACATTTAATTTGTTCTTGTTCATTGCTACGAAACTAGTTAAAAATCCTTTTATAACTTTACTTCGATCCACTACAAAATCAAACCAAATCAACATTTCAGCTTCGAATACAAATGCCGGCAGCAATTTCATATCAATGCGAAATCCACGAATATAATATTCAGTGTCTTTTGTAAGAGGGCACGAATGTGGCAAGTTGCTAAAACGATCCATAGTTGACCTTCCTATTTTAAGGAATGTAACTTGATTTTTGTTTGACAACCAATTGCAGCCTTCGATGTGAGTTAAGTTAAGGACCACAAAATTATTGGCATCTTTACGAGGCAACACAACACGCATGCTTAGCAGAAATTTTTTTACATCCTTTTTAAATTGCATTTCTAATGAAAATGTTCGACATTTTACACTTTTACTTACAAAACAGGACAGCTTATTCAAATAACCTTTCGGATCATCAGAAGTACAGGAGAAGTTATTAAAGAACAAATCAAAATTTGACTAGAAAAATATTTTAATAAAATGCTATGTGAAACTTTTATTTATATAAAATACGATACAATAGCCTACCGCAGTATTAACAACGCCTAAAGAGAAAACTACTGACCATGGTATCAAAATTTTCCAAAACATCATTGCAAAAAAAATTGTACGTATTGTGTTGCTGAAATGCTGATATCACAATGAACTTATAATATAGTTAAAACTTAATTGAAATTAGGTTTTATTGAAATATAAAAAATATTACTGATTTATTTATAATTAGTACGATACATTAAATATTTAGATTTTTGTATCTAAACGAACATCATTACCCTAACAGTAAGCTAAAAGCAAAGGTCGATTTTGAAAAAGTGTCTGTACTTCTTAACCTTTTAATGGACTTTATCACCATTTCCGATTTAAGGATTGGCTGACTTTATAAACGCAGTATGCAAAGCAACACTGCAAACATATGCGTTAACAATGCAAAACAATACTTCACGGCAACGCAGTTTTGTCAAATAATGAGATGACATTTTGAAACGTTATGGTTCCACTTTTTTCATTATATAAATACATAAAGTCATATATAATCATTGAAGAAATACTTAAATAAAGTTTATTTCGTATAAAAATTATGTTAAATTTTACCTTACGGTAATAGGTCTGACCTATTACAATATGTAATAGGTCTGTACGAGGTAATTTTGGGTAAAGTCTGGTAAAATGAGAGTAAGCAAAAAATTCTCTCACAAAAAAATAAAAATGCCCAAAATACTGCGAACGCACAAAACCACATTTCATACCCAAAAATAAACGTCAAATTTGTTCATATAAAAAAACAGCTTAATTAATAAATATATTTGTAATGGCAAATATCTATTTACATTTTTAAATGTATTTTTCATTATTAAGAAGGAAAAGTTGTTTATAGTAAACTTTTAGTTAACTTTAATTTTTTTTCAAAAATGCAAAACCGTTAATTTATTAGCAGCAGCTGATGATTTGACAATTTTACCATTTTACCCAAACAAAAAGTACGGGTAAGTTCTGGTAAAAAGAGAATCACAATTACTCTCTCATGAACGCTCTCATTTACCCAATTTTTGCTACAAGAAACGCTTTCTGGAAAGATTGGGTTCCCGCGGGCACCCGCGGTAACGTACGTCGAACAGACCTAATAATTTGTAAGATAGTTAAAACAGCTGATGGTAAATACCAAACAACAAGAAAATTCAACAGGATAATATGTAAAATATGAACAAGAAAACGGAAATTAGATGTTAAGTGTCCGCCAGGAACATACCGGACTTCCATCTTATTTTCTGCCTTCGTAAATAAGCTGATATTTTCATATTATTATAACCTTCACTACAGGTGGAAGGGTATATATAAGTTTGTCATTCCGCTTGTAATTTCTACAATATTGATCTTAGACCCTATAAAGATATATATTCTGGGTCCTTATGAAGAGCGAAGTTGATTTAACGATGTCCGCCTGTGTGTTGAATGGGTTTTCCGAAGACCCCAGACATGATGAGGACTTGATTGTTATATATATTTCTGTTACATTTGATCCATTTCTGTTTGCTATTGAAAATCAGCAAGATCTGTTGATAAATGGCTGAGATATTAGCAAAAAACCACGACTACCTTTAATTTTTTCCGTAAAATCCCTTTGTTTAATAAGTTTGTAGAATTTACGCATAACACATCCATTTGTTGAAATTATTTTCTTTCAACTCTTCACCTTTTATACACAAACAACAAATCCATACAAAGGTTTGTCATTTAAATAAAACCCAAACAAATCTGTTTACTTCTATTAACGACGTTTGCTTATGTCTCAGTGGTCTAAGCGCTTTGTCACAAATACTTTTTTTCTTTTAGTCGCGCGATCCAGCCCCGTCTATTCAACTTTTTCTGTACAATTTTTTATTTTTATATTTTTTTAACACTTTTTTTTTTTGATTTTGTTAAGACAAATACGTCCAGCACAGTTGGCTAACGATGTCGGTCAGCATCTTGGTTATCAATACACAACATCTGACCAAATGTGGGCGGGATCCTTGAACGGTAAGACCGTAATTAAATACTCCATAAATGGGCTAAAAACATCAAAATTTTTATAAAAACTAAAATTTTAGAGCTGTAATATGATCTTTGGATACATCTTATATATCCAAAGATCGATAATCTTTAGTAGAACATATTTGCTGAAAATAGTTATGACCAAAACATAAATCTTCCTGAGTCCAAGTTTTATCACCAAACCAAATGGTAAATTTCCTCTAAAAGATGTCCGTATGTAAATCTGGCCATTCCATATATGTCCATATATAAACTTCACTTTTTTCCCAACCATGTTGAAGGGTATATAGGATTCGGCATAGCCGAATTTAGCAGCACTTACTTGTTTTTTTTTTTACTTTAAAAAAAATATTTAATGTGTTTGGACAAATTCTTTGGGTTTCAGTTGTATATTTTTCAATTAGCTGTTTTTTACAAATTCTTACTGGCAAAAATGTATCCAGTAAAAACCAGTAAACTGTCTTGCATCAAACTGTCACTTTACTCTGTATTTTCTTCTTCTCTCCTATCCAACTCAATAGATTTTGAAAGGTCTCCCAAATACCTTTCCAACAAGCCCAAAAACAAAAAAAATCCGACCCCTGGTTCAGAAGTTAGAAATTTTACCCTACTTACCCTTCGATCACCAATCCGAAAATGTTCAAGCCGCTGCTATTTCGCGCACTTGCATTTTCGGGGATGGTCGTAATGGACATATTTTGATGAAATGAGCCAAGGAATACGCTGGTGAAATTCGGTGGGTCGTGACTGAAGCACCCTGAATAAGTACCTAGCAAAACTTTCATTAGTTCCACAACTAGAACTTTTGAGCCAACACTAGTTCTAATTTGGCGTTGTCGCCCATTTTTATTTTTGTTTTATTATTTGAAGTTGTCACCCTCGGCACCAGGTCACCTCGGAAACAGGTACTAGTCAACGTTTCTAGAACTTATTCAAAAAACTATTAGTTCAAATGTTTTGCAAAATATATTTTCAACTTAAATATTATTTAAATTAAATTTTTAAAAGAATTTGTTTGCATTGATTTGTTTATTAATAATATTTCGAGGAAAAATATTTCAAAAAAATCGAAGCGATAACCCTGGACGAAATAATCTTTATTACGAAAGTAGGAATGAAACAAAATTTTGAGAAGTTATTCAATTTATATTAATTTGTCCCTGCTTCCTGTCTTTCGGTAACGTTTATTTTCATAAATGCTGTTTTCTATTTTTATAGGAGAAATTTTTTTATGGAAGAAATATTTAAGATTTTTAAAGTTTTTTAAATGACTCTGTTTTGAAGCTTAGTATCAGCTTCTGGCAGCCGATGCGGAAGTCATGTGAAACTTGTTCTAAAACACACCAAAGTTGTTATTATAATGTAAAAACATGACTTCTTCCCATGGGTTCTAGAACTAGTTACACGACCAATAGTTCCAGGGAAGCTTTTAAAGAATATGTAGTTATTTCCTGAGAAGTAGTTGTAGAACTAATAATATTAAAACGGGTTCCAAAAATTTTCCAGGCTATACTTTGTCCTTTTTTACTTTAAAAAAAAAATAAAAAAAATTTCTTATTAATTTTATTAAAAACAATTAGTTTAAAAAATAGTTTATAATGGTTGCGATTAATCACGAATAACCGCATCCATTTTAACCGTAACCGCGGTTAAAGAATATTGCGGTTCAATACAAACTCTAGACTTAAGTATGATAACATTTCATTCAAGTGGCCCAAGCGATAAAATAAATTCTTTAATGTTTAATTTTTTAAAATATTTTGATCGTGAGCAAAAATTTAAATTACTCAGGTGATCGTGCGTAAGCGTGAGTAGAAAAAGAAAAGAAATTGAGTGACGACCCAAAATTAGGATTTTATGTCCTTGATAAATATTATTATTACTGTCGTTCCCTCGATAATCAGTTCTAATTACAAGGCAGCGACCAAAGACTGTCATCTCAGCAGAAGATATTACAACAACAACCGATATTTTATTCGGTTGTTGTAACAGCATTTAGCAAAATATATACAGTAAAGGCTGGATTAGCTAGACGTAAACGTTAACGTATTTCTGTATAGCAAATTCAATGAGTTAAATAAGAATAGAAGATGTTGCGCTGTATATATTTGTGTCATTCTTATGCATTGAAGATATACAATACATACACAAAACGTAAATACTCAACAAAAATCTAATCAAAACAGATGTTTGTTGTGTATTTACGTTTGTGTATGAATTGTATATTTTCAATGCATAAGAATGACAAAAATATATACAACACAACATCTTCTATTCTTATTTAACTCATTGAATTTGCTATACAGAGATACGTTTACGTCTGGCTAATCCAGCCTTAAGCTTATGTTTCATAAACGTATTTAGAAAATGTATGTAATTTTAATATATTTCGAATCGTTTTAGTTGACTGAACATATTTCCTGAGTAAAAACTCAACTCGCCCCGGAACGTAGATCCGATTGCCGTGTGAGCATATCTAATGGTATAGGGTTCTGCTCCCCCGTTGACATTCCATTTTGAAATTATCTAATTTGCAAAAAAAAAAAAATAAATACCAGTACTATATTAAACTTCAAAATGCTTATTATTTTGTGTTCATCTGTTGTGACGTTTAAGAATTTTTATAACAGAACCATAAAAAAAAGCTCACATAATGATCACAAAAATAATTTCAGTGTTTATATATTAACAGAATTTGATAAATTTTATTAATTTGTTTTTATAATATAATTAAAGGTGAATCATATAGTTTAATACAATGGGATAACACAAGCTGTTCTTTCATCCTTAAGCATAGTAAATTGTTTTTTCTATAAAAAAAATTCACTCGAACTTTAAAGCCGGATTCACAATACTGAAGTAGTACTCCACTGTGGGTGGAATTTGTTAATTTCTCATTCGCAAATATACTGAATTTACACTAGACTGACGGCATAACAATACCAGGTAGACATACATATTATAAACCATGTTCTCGCGATTACAACAAAAAAATTTCAGGAATTCATACAAAAAGTAAGCAAAAACACTCAAATAAAAACCTAAATTCTAACTAATGACTTTACCCCTCAGAAAAACTTTGGTAATGGGTGCGATATTCTCATGCGTTACCTTGTAATGATAGCTCGTTACCTTTTTCATTATTTGCAAGCAAAAAGTAATAAGTTACTGATTTTTGATTACGTAATATATGATTTATAAATGTAAAGTAATAATTGAAATATTTTTGAAAATCTATTTTTGGATACATTACTTTGTGTTGCGCAATAATTCATTTAAGTTTAAAGCAATCAAATACTATATGCGTGGATAGCTCAGTGGGTAGAGTTCTTGGCTGGCAACCAGAGTTCCCAGGTTCGATTTCCAACATGACCACATTATTTTAAATATTAAAATATTTAAAATATTTGTAATAATTTCTTTTAATAAAAATCTTTAATAAAAATGGTTTTGCTGGGCTGATATTGTTTCGCCATGACTATACCGGAATCTCCTTTAAAATCGAGTTAAATACAGTTTCAAGTTGCCCCCGTTAACATTAGGAAATTTGACAACTAAACTGGAATTTTTTTTTTAAGACAAGCAACATACAGGAAATTCTTTCTAGTAATTAATGTGGTGCTTTCCTTGGAAAGGGGCTTCAAATTCCGCTAGATGATAAAGAGTTGGCGAAATTGTTGAAGTTTTTAGTTCATAGGCCTGTTTTATTATTTTATATTTCAAACATGCAACCTTCTGTGTAACAGTCCAACCCCAATTCGTCTTTGAAGAAAAAATAAAAAGATTTTTTTACTTTGCAATAATATTGCAAAGGTTTTCTTTGCCGGAAGCAACATAAGAAAATCTAGTTATAAAACAAGATTTTTTGTATGGGAAATCTGCTTTTAAATCCAGTTATAAACTAGATTTTTGCCAAAAACTGGTTTAAACATAACTGGATTTAAAACCAGTCTTCAGAGTATAAAATACCACACTTGGGGAAAAGCAATTTAAGCATTGATTTTTCATGTAAATGATAATGCCAAAGCATTCGCAATTATATGGAAAAATTAATGCTTTAATCTCAAGTATGTATAAGACGTTTTAAGATGTTACTAACCAAACTGTTGAACTATAAGATTTTTTTTTACCAAATTTGTAACAATTGTTAACAGTTCAACATTTTTATGAAATATGGTAGATATTTGACTTTGGAAGTGCACGATAATTGTCTTGTAGAATCTGTACCCTGGGCATTGGATTTAACTCGATTTTAAACGAGATTTCCGTATAGTGTAAATTAAGTTTTACTTATTTTTTGTATCATACCATCTCTATTTAAGTACTTTCTACATTGCAGCATGTGTTACTTCAGCAATATGAATGAAGCTTTAAAATTTAAAAAAAATCTCCAAAAAGAACTTAGAAAAGATAATGCAAAAGAAAAAAAAAACAATAAACGCCTTAAGATTACTCACTTAAGCAAAATAATAATTTTAAGTTTTAATATTCATTTCAATCCTTTCATACCGCACGCTGCACTGCCTTCAATGGTGTTACAATGCCCTTTATACAGCTGCTAAACTTTCTCTGACTGGTATAGTCCCAATTATAATTGGAATATATAATCTGCAATCCCGATTAAAACTGGATAAATGTAAAATTATTTTCAGTACATAGTCCAAAGTGATAATTTGTTGATTTATTGTAGTCGGTGGCATAGGCGGTATAAGAAATTCTCCCTCCCACAAGCGTGTGGTCAAACGTAAGCAATTGATTTGGACACTTTTGCGCAACAGTGTATTCTTATATTGACGGTTACCATATCCAAATGATTTAATGTAAAATGTATATTTCTGTTTAAATTTTAATGTATAACCAGTTAAATCAATCATTGAATGATTTTTAATGCAAATCGAATATTTGACAATTTGTCCAGGTGCGTAGGCAGCAAAAGGTATCTGTACGGAATAATGTATTTTATCTCTCGTAAAAGGGTAGCAGCCTAAATAATTAAAATGTTCCGTTATAACAGGGAACTATGTAAAATAAAAGAAAGAGAAAATATAAGAAATTTTACAAAAAAAAAACTGCAATGTTATTGTTGTAATTTTGTTATCTGTGTTTAATGAATATTTAGTCGATGAATATTTTCATTTACTATTTTTCAAAGAAATTTTTAGCTTTTTTATCAATATATATTCAGTTTAGGATTTGTTTTTGCCACAGGGCCTTAATATTCTTGAAAGACTAATTCATTTTTATGAACTATTTTTTTTAATTTCTCTGAAATTGATTTAATAAAAAATATTATCGAAGATGACTATCAAAAGATTTCATTGACTACAGCTTGTTAACAAAATATATAATTGAAGCAGAGCTGCAAATAACGTTGTAAGCGACGAAATTTAAATTGTTGAGAAATCGAAGAAAACGTTTTAGAACTTGTACGTAGGTGTATCCCACTGACTGACTTCTTTAGATTGCTTTTTATAACAAAATCATGCATAATTTTGTCTAATTTCTTTTTTTTTTTTTTTTTTTTATTCAACATTTTGTAATTTCAAAGCCTAGAGGCCAATTAATAAATTACAATATTCCACTCACTTAAGGTTACCTTAAAATTTATAAATTAAAACCCTGATAACTATTTATTTGATACTGTATAAATAAAGTATATAACATTTTGCTATCCCAAATTGAAACGAGAAAAAAAGAATAATGTAGTAATAAAAAATTATCAAAAAGAAAATAAAATTGTTGTAATTATTGAAAGTTATTTAAAAGTTTTCTTTTATAAACATGAACGCTATAATTTAATTGCCTTAAAGATGCTGGCAGTGCATTAAATAATAAAACCACACGCCTATGAAAAGACCGACTTACCCAAGGAGTATTGAAAGGTGCAATTAGACTATGAGATCTAGTAGATCTAGTAAATCTAAAAAAATTTGATATAAACAAAGGACAATTTATACTAAAAACTAGATAGAAATATAATAGGAGACGTATTTTAATAAAATCACGAAACGATGTTCCAAGAAAACGAATAACATGTTCTGTAATATGTTCACGAATTCGTACTGAATATACATATCTTATAACTCTGTTAAATAGCAACTGAATGTCCCTAATATTATAACCCCAAGTACCAGAAAATACCTCCAAACAATATAGAAAAAGAGGCATTATAGTACTGTGAACAATTCTTTCCTTGACATAAACAGGAATAATAAGATTTGTATTATATAATCTTCTCAAAATAAAAAATACCCTTGACGTAAGATATCTAATATGATATTCAAATGTCAAATTGCAGTCAATAACTACACCTAAGATAGATAAATGGTGTACAAATTCAATATTAGTTCCATTATAAGATAAATAAACATCCTGAACATAATTATGTGAGGTCGAAAATAACATTGCCTTTGTCTTCATTGCATTAATTGATAAGTAATTATTAATCATCCAATTTGAAATACAGTTTGTAGAATAATTTAACACAGACTGAAGTACATCTAAATTATCCTTTCTACCACAAAATAAAACTTGAATATCATCCGCATACCCAAAGAGATAACATCTTCCAACATCCAATATATTAAAAAAATCATTTACGAACATAGTAAACAGAAGGGGACCAATAACGGATCCCTGTGGGACACCACTTATGACTGGTATAACATTAGAAACATCAACACCCGAGGATACAAACTGACCACGATCTTATGACATATTCTATCAAATGCCTTAGTAAGGTCAAGTGACAGCAGTACACATAAATGTTCAGTATTCACATTATTCCTTATAGTATCAGTGTGTCCCACTAAAAGCGAAGTAGTACTATGTTTCTCACGAAAACCAAACTGACAGCTACTCAAAAGAGCTTTCATCAGTCTCTCCACAACCTTCGACAATACAGGAAGGACAGAAATTGGTCTCAAATTTTCCACATTATTAGACAAACAATGTTTTCTAATTAGTCTTATACGTGCTATTTTCCAAATACTCGGAAATGCAGAAGTAGTTAAAATCGTGTTAATTAAATGAAGAATATGCCTACCATAAAATGGTAAAATTAATTTTAAGAATTTTAACGTACATCCATCACACCCCCTAGCATTAGACTCAATAGCATAAAACTGATCAAATATTTCACTCAGCAATACACATCTAAATGAAAATCCGTTGTTCGAGCATGAAGTTAGGTTAAGATCAAAAGGCAAATCCTCATTACTTTGATTAGATGCAAACATCTCATTTAAAGCCGTAGCATCAGGGTGATCGCCATAAGACTCACTTTCTAGAATACCATTATTTCTCAACACTTTCCACATACTTTTATTATGAAGATTCTCAAATAACTGGGCATGAGCCATACGTTTTTTTTTCCTTATTAACGATTTTGCCTTGTTTCTTAATCTACAATATATTTTCCAATTATCATCAGTCCTGCTAACTTTAAAAGTTGCATAAGCCAAATCTCTTATTGAAACTGCATATGTTATATCTCCCGAATTAAACCAAGAATCACGCTTAGGTTCAATTTTACGTCTGATAGAAGGAACAATTGAATGTGCTGTATTTAAATTTTGATACAAAACACTCAATTGATCATTTACATCAGTCGTAGTATAGAGGGCCGAAAAATCAGCAGACAACGCAATACTCTCCAAAGACGAAACATCAACAGAATTATAATCATAGTATTCAATTATTCTATCTACTCTTACAACATGCGCATACATAGAAAGATATAGAAGTGAATGATGTGAAATACCAGGACATTGTAACTGACCAGATCTCTCAACCATATTTGGATCGGTTACTAAAAAATAATTCAACAATGATGTAGTTCTTGTTCTCACATCAAAGTGTGTAGGCAGTGAATTATGAAAAGTAAACAAATTTAATCTGCCACAAACACGACGTACAATCTCTGCAGTTCGCGTATCAAACATGTTATTGTTCATATCACCCATAATTACAATATCCTGATACTCCTCAATTAAGTTACCTATCGAATCACTAAAATCACTTATGTTCCCATGAGGAAGGTATACAACACCAACTAATATTTTCTTGTTATTAAAATTCACCTCAATAAATAAAGATTCCGCCACACCATAAGTCATAAAAGAGAGTTATTCTAACGGTAATCTGGAAAAAACAGGTTTTGTAAAAATTGTCGCTTAAAACATTATTCGCGGCTCCGCTTCAATTGGTATAATTTAAAAGCTAATTTTCAAGAAATTGTATTAAAATTTAAATCACTTTATCTTAATTGCATTAATTTTTATGAAAATTTTCATTAACTTCCATTAATTTTAAAAAATATGCAATTCCTTAATATTACCTTATTCGAAGGATTTAAATTTAAATCTACAGTTTGCATTACACTTATTTGCTTGGTAAAAATTGTATCCTTGCGTAGTGGTCTTGCCAACACTAATGACAGCGTATAGCGTATATAACCATCTTTGGCCTCTATTGATGTTGGACTGGGTAATGGTAAGGGTATAGAAATTGTATAAGAATGGATACCAGCTGGTAGGTATCCCTCTCCACGAACATATGTGCCATTATTAATATAAACTTCTTTAGCTAAAACTTGTCTATCACTTGAATTCCTTCTTTCTCCCAATATTTTAGCTTCTCCTCGAAAGTCAATACGTGTAACTGTGATAATAAATATGAAATTGAGTTATTTGCCATCTGTATATATATAAAAAATAAAGTTTTTACGCACATCATATATATTTATCATTAAATGTATGGATTGTTATAAGTCCACTTATAGTTTCACCACTGTAATATGTTGCATTAGGTTTATTTAATTCAAAATGACAAGTTGTACCCATTTTTATGCTTTTTTTTTTAATTATTACAATCTTTTTCCACTTTAATTTATTTACTATCTTCAGCTGTTGGTCTGACGGAAATATTTTATCCTTTGTATTAGGGATGATAAGTGAGAATTTCAGTTGGGTACAAACCATCATTAAAAATGGTACTTTTTTGATGCAAAAATACTAAAACTAAATTTTTGTACTATTTCCTTTTTTTTAAATCTTTAATAAAATTTCATATCCATCTAGACCAATCTGTTTATATTTTTTTTAGAAAACGAAAAAGGTCGAAGGCAGCCAATTTTCCACAAGTAATTGAAACAAAATTTATAAGTGCGAGCAAATATAATCAGTTAGGAATCAAATGAGTTTCACCTTTGATCGCGTCTACATTCACTCGAAAACTCGTTTTAATATATTTCAAAATCTAGTTCGTGTATACAGTAACAAAAGTTACAGGGAATGAAAATCAGATGATGGTTTTTATTCCACCCTAAATAAGTGTTTTGCATAAAATTTATGAATAAAACTAAATTGCTCCACAGCTATTGTGGTCGTGATAGGCCTTACTGAAAATATATTTCAGAGATCTTTTCAATAGCGTCTTGATCGGATAAGTATTTTGGTACTTTATTATTTTTATTAGTAAAACTGTATACAAGCCGCTTTTCCCAAGTATCGACAATAAGTCTTCCAAATATTAAAAAGCAGATAATTACAGAATACTACTGGATATTTTCTTACTAATCAAAAATAGACGATATTGCTGTATTATGGAG
The DNA here is from genome assembly GCA_949748255.1 of Eustalomyia histrio. Taxonomy (NCBI): domain Eukaryota; kingdom Metazoa; phylum Arthropoda; class Insecta; order Diptera; family Anthomyiidae; genus Eustalomyia; species Eustalomyia histrio. Next base: position 218,580,762 of record OX456523.1, read on the forward strand.
ATGAAATTTTTAAGCACAGTAGCATGTTGGTGAATTTTTAATAAAAATATTTTTGCATAATTTATTGATAAAAAAAGCTACATTTTTGATTAAAAACTTTTATTTCTTCGTTATTGATTTCAATAAAATACGCACTTTATTTTACAAACCTTTTTGTAATTTCATAAGAACTTAGTGTAAAATTTACCACCGCCTCCACAGTTAAAGGTTAATAAATTCTTGAAAAATAGATCCTCTAGTCTTGCAGGGTAGACAAAAAAATTATTAAAATTTTAAGAACCCAGTGTTTTTTTTTATAAAACTTTGTGTACTTCTGAATGTTTTTTGACAATATTAAATACCAACATATCTCATTTTTTGCTATGTTTACAATTTTATTGATGAATAATTTTATAAATTAAACATTCATGAAGGAATTCCAAGCTCCTTATTAGTCCACTTTGAAGTATCCGGATAAGGAAATTCGCCTGTTATATGTTCAGGTTCGTGCCACAAATGCCAAAGAATCCACCACCACATAAGTGCTGAAACGGCTTCAGCTCCAAATTTTGTAGCCTTCGAGGCTGGTGCAGGAGCTGAACGGTAAGCACAGGCATGGCTGTTTCTGTTTTGTACGGTTTTCCTAAAGCTTTTCGAAAAATTTAGCAAAATTGGATTACATAACGGTTTAATTTTTGTGATCATCGTGAAATTGATTAATAAACAAGAAAAAATTCACAATTCCAACTAAATATAGGTATCGTACTAACAGACACCTGCGCCGAGCAAATAAATTGGCGGCGGTAATGGAGCAAAAACTCTGGCTATTAACTAACACATTAAGACGGCACATACAATCGGCTAAAGCCTATCAACCAAATTACACGGTGACATTTTACATGCAACTTTTGCGTGCAATTCTTGTTTGGTACGAACGGGGTAGAGAAACAAGCAGGGTTACAAAAAACAGTTTTCGTTTTTCGTGCACGTTTTTCTTATATCTCTTTGCTGCTGCATTCTCATTCGGTTAGAGTATTCAAAAAACCGGTTTCGGTTGTCTTCGAAAAATTGAATTTTAAAAAAATCGGTTTCGGTTTTTGCAGAAAAAACCGGTCAACCGGTTTTTTTCGGTTTTTTTATATTTAATAAAAAGCTTATATAATTTGTTGTTTTTATAACAAACAAAAAAAAAAAAGAAATTTAATATATAAAGTAATATAAATAAAAAAATACATTCTTTGAAATATATATATATATATATATATATATATATATATATATATATATATATATATATATATATATATATAAACGAACAAAAAATACCGGCAAACGATCGGTTTTCAAAAATAAAGAAACCGGTTGACCGGTTTTCGGTATCGGTTTTTGAACACACTACATTCGGTATTAGTGCATCAAAAGTCACCTTATCAATAGACATAACTTTGGAAGCAACTTTGAAAACGGAATTAAGAAAATTAAATTTTTCAAAAAATATATGAACATACAAAACAATATTATGAAATCTTTAAATAAAAAAGGATCTTATTAGTTTATTGTGCATATGGTATTAAAAAATGAATTTTGTTACAAAGAAAAAGTTTCAAACATAGATTTCATGTGTTATACCAAAAAACATAAAAAACGTGTTATCATAATGTTATTACATATACAAATGTAATAGCATTAGCAAATGCAAAAATACTAGCGTTGCCAACTGCAATTTCGATAAATTCAGAGTTGTATTCGACAAAGTATATATAAAGTTCTCAGTCGAAATCTACTTTTAAGTTGTTTCGAGCATAATGTAAATTCGCTATTAAGCAGGCAAGGTGATTTTGGTATGATTATTAGATTTGCCGTCGCCGAAATTTTTACTAAGTTTCGCCGTTACTTATTATTTACTTGGCGCAGGTCTATTGAAAAGTGTCAAATTACTAAAATGCCAACCATGTGTTACAGTGTTGTAATCGAGTAACTAATAAAAGTATGGATATGCAGCAAAGAAAGTCAAATTAAAAACAATAATTAATTGCTATATAAAATAAAACTTTTTTTTTGTAAAAGCTGTAGTATATTATGACTTATTGTATATAGATTTATCCCAAACACGTTTCGCTAGCAATGGAGGATTAAAAAAAGAAATCTTTATCTTGTATATTTTAAGAAAAATTAACCTAAACATTTTAAGGTTTTTCGCGATACCGACTTGTTTTTTTTATTTGTTATTTTTAAAATGTGTAAATATAAACTCAAGCGTTGACATATTAATTAAAATGCGAAAAAGTTCGTTAAAAATATGTTGTATTAATTCGATAATGATGGTATAATAATTCAATTAATTATAATTTTTTTCTATCTTTGAACTTACTATACATAAGTCCCTATGACACTTGGTAAATTTTCTATTTATTTTGTATTGACGAAAAATTTATGAATTTTCTTATGGCAAAATAATGAGTGTGAAGAGTTCAATTATAGAGAATATATGAGTATCTGTCAAATGAATATCGGTAACGCAGCACTCCCATTTGATTTACATTGCTGTCAATATAAATCCAATACAAACTAAACGTAGTGTCATACGGGCTTTAGTTACAATTGATAGAATGAAACAATAAATGTTAGAGCGAATAAGCAAAACAATTTGAACAAACAATTTTTTTCCAAACAAACATATAACCAGTGGTGCATATTTTTGTCTCACAATCAAATTCCAATCGTTCTGTCCTTAAACGTGATTTAAAAATATTAATTTCCTTGTATTTAAAATTTTCCTACCTACTTGAAAGAAAATGATTTTTGTGCTGTAATAACGGGTTATGGGGCAAAATATAAAAAAATTATTTTTTTTGTAAATAATTGTTAATATGTATATATATCGCAATTGATGTTGATAAAAATTAAAAAATAAATAAAATTTCATCGTTTGTCTCGAAAAAGTTTAGATCACACTGAAGAAAAGTTGTTAAATCTGACAACTTTGGTTTACGCTTTCATTTTTTTTCCATGAACAATTGACCAAACGTCGTTACCGTTATTTTTAATTGATTATTTCATGTTATCATATTCCACAAATTTCAAGTAAGAAGGCTCTGTCTTGTATGATCTCTTGTTAAGTAACAAAATTGTTACATTTTTCTATTTTTTCCTTATAATTTAATTCTTTTAAATTATTTCTTCATTCTCAAACGAAAATGGCAGCTGAGTCTGAGAGACTGACACTTTATCTTAGCAATAATTGTTAACGAATTTTACAGAAAGGCCTTTTGCGACATATATTGCTGGCAATAAATATTTACTAAATCGAGTGGTCCACACATAAGATAACAAAATTTTGACGCTTGCTGCAATATATGTCTACATGTATATCTTTAGTGTAGACGGTGTTCCGGCTATATGCAATCAAGCCATATGTAGCCGAAATTAGATAAAAATTGGCAGTTAGCAGACGTGACGATTTAACGTTACTTTAACAACTTTTTAGTGAAAACTTGCCATTACATTGACGATTTTTTAATATATGAGATGTTTTAACGGATTTAAAGCAAAACTAAAACAAGAGTTTAAAAACTATATTCGTAGTTCACTAAACTAACGAAAGTTAGCATTGTGGGCGTTGTGGTGTAATGGATAGCGTGTTGGAAAAAAAATATTCTCATACATATCGCAACATCCTCCTTCTGTGTTTTAATAGCATCTTAACCCCACCGAAGTAAAATAAAAAAGCTTCAGCAATTTTCGTCATGTCATTGTGTAAATGTGTCTTTAATCTGTTTTCCAAATTTCTGATTAAATTGCGCTTGAAAAAGCAGAAATGTGCTTTTTGGACTTATTTATTAATTATAAACACACTTAAAATAATTACAGAACAGAAAATTTTTCCATGCATAAAATCGTAAAACTTGAGTTCCGTTTGGAATTTTGACTTTTAATTTTAATTAGGATGAAAAATTACACATTTTTTTGTAACCGAAAAAAAATGATTTTTTCAGTTATTTTTACGTCATGGCTAGTTATTTTTACTTAATTTTTTGTTATTTTTTAAGAGTTTAAATAAATACTGTTACGATTTTACCTTTTAAAAATGTTGATTTATTTTCTTTAAATAAATTATTTGTATTAAAACACTACTCTACACCAATTGTTGCAAAACATTGTGTGTCTTAAAGTGCTCCCAACTTTAAATAAGAAAAAGACTAAAACAAATATGTTATTGTACAGCATCAATTTACCGATAATATCGATTATATTATAAAATATTTTGTTGACATGAATTGTGAATGAGTGGTCTTTTTGGAAGAAAGCGGAATCACGAAATGAAAAACTGAAAATACCGTTTTACTCCATTTTGTCTCTAACGACTTTTGTCAAATATATATATTTTTTCTTTTTAAAAAAATAAATTTTAATGTGTATGGTAACGCCGAAATTTTAGTATGAGTTTCTAAATAGTTGGGTCTTCAACATTAATTTTTTTTTTTGAAGTATAAAATTTTCAAATGAAATTATCAATATCCTTTTTCCGCGATATGATAAAGTAAAAAATATCATAAAACTTCTTAGTTTCTTCTCTTTCATTTGACATTAATATTGTTGTTGTGGGACGAGTATAATTATTAAAATTTATTTTTTTTTAATGTTATCCTTTGAAACTTCGAGATCCTTTTAAAAGGAAACAGGATTACGAAATGAAAAACTGAAAACAAGGCAATATTATATGTTACTACGGATTTGTGGTTAGTTAACAGTTAAAATAAATCCGTAAAAAGTTATAATTTTACCTTAATTTCGTTTTGTTACTGTTAACAAATTAAACCGCAAAAATAAATAATAATCTGATAAGAAAAATACTTTAGTCTGAAAAATAAATAACTTTTTATTTATTTTGTTTATTAAAAAGCCCATTAAGTATAAAAAATAAAAATAATTTTAAATTAAATTATTAACTGTAATGGTTAATATTATTAACTGTAACGGTTAATAGCTGTAAACATATTTTGAGTGTTTATTAAAAAGTTCAAGTAAAAATACTAAAACACCAGAAAAAAAATCTTTTACTTTCGATAAATGAAAGATTTTTTCAGTGTAAAACAAGTGAACGTCAAGTTGAACTTGGGTTTTTCCACTAATATAGAGTTATTTGAATATTTTGCTTAATAAAATAAATCAACTGTACATGGGATATAATGGTCGAAATCCCACTATGCGGTTACGTTCATCAACATCTGTGTCAACAAATGGAGAACTGCTGCGTGTAGCCTCTTCAAATGATGGTGGTTCTGTAATTGAAAAAAAAACACATTATGAAATTTGCTATATATCAGAAACGGAATTTTAAATTTAAAAAAATATCGTCTTGAAAAACAAGCCGGAACAATACCAAAAACATCAAATAAAATTACGTCCTCCCTATGTACAGTAGCTCTACACATAAAAATATTGATCATCTTAATCCATTTTCCACTAGCAGTCGAGATCTCAACCACAAACGTTTGCTGTTTTCCATTAAATAATTACAAATATTAATTAAGTTTCAACCTGAACTTTTTGTCCCTGCCCCTGCAATTTCATTAACATATTTATATAGTGTAGTATAAAATGGGTTAACTACTAATCCATTTAGAAAAAAGTCTTTACAAAAATTGAAGAGGAGGACCTTATTTTAAAAAAATTATTTTAATAGTCCCCATTTTTTAACCCAGAATGTGCTACAGGAAGCCAAAATTGACCACGGCGTCTCATATATATAATTTAAATAAAAAAAATCAAATATGGGGTTCATCTTAACCGGGTTTTACTGTGTATAAAATATAGGTCTGTACGAGGTAATTTTGGGTAAAGTCTGGTAAAATGAGAGTAAGCAAAAAATTCTCTCACAAAACCATAAAAATGCCCAAAATACTGCGAACGCACAAAACCACATTTTATACCCAAAAATAAACGTCAAATTTATTCATATTAAAAACCAGCTTAAATAATAAATATATTTGATATGGCAAATATCTATTTACATTTTCAAATGTATTTTTCATTATTCAGAAGGAAAAGTTCTTTTAAGTACATTTTTATTCAACTTTAATTTTTTCAAAAATGCAAAACAGCTAATTTATTAGCAACAGCTGATGATTTGACAATTTTACCATTTTACCCAAACAAATAGTACGGGTAATTTATGGTAAAATGCAAAACACAATTACTCTCTCAAGAACGCTTTCATTTACCCAATTTTTGTTACAAGAAACGCTTTCGTGTACGTTAACGTGGGCACCCGCGGTAACGTACGGCGAACACACCTTATATTGAAATCGTGAATTAGACCAATAAAACTGCAGAGCACTTATTGGTTTATATAGTTTTTTAAAAGTTTTTATAACAGTTGTTTGAAATGACTTACTTAAATCTTGATAACTTGGTGGCATATCATCGATATTGTCATTTAAATTATCCATTGGTAATATCGGAGCTGATGGTGCAACCTCTTGTATATTTGGCACATTTTGTTGAATTGTTAAACTTTCTCTGACTGGTATTGTTCCGATTATAATAGGTGTCTTCAATTCTGAATTTGAATTACAACCAGATACAATGACATTTACTTTTAGCTTATACTGCACACATATAATACTGTCATAGCTGGTACTTGGTGGTACAGCTGGTATAAAAAATTGACCCTCCAAAAGGCGTGTAGTTAGACGTGGACAACTGTCGTCCAAAGTTCGTTGTACTAAAGTATCTTTAATCTCACGTGTTTTACGAGATGGAGATTTTGCAGTAAAGATGATCTTTTTTATAAATTTATAACTATAACCTATAATATCAGCCATTGTTTGATTTGCTATATGTAAAGAATATTTAACTGCCTGACCAGGAGCATAAGCGCCAAATGGAATCTTAAGAGTATATAATATGCTGCCACTTCTACAAGAACAACACAATTCGCCATATTCTTCAAGTACAAGAGGAATCTTAAAAAGATGAAAGAACTTTTAACATAATTTACGCAATTTTGTCGAAACAAATGTAGTTACCCTGTATGTAGGATTTAAATTTAAATCAATTGTTCTTATAATGGTTAAAGGCTTCTTGTAGACATTATTGAAACGATATGGTCTATTTAACTTCAATGATAATTCATAACGTATGTGCCCATATTTTCCCTCCAAAGATGTAGGACATTCCAATGGTAGAGGTATAGCAAATGTATAAGTATGAGTACCAATTGGTAAAACACCCTCACCATGCACAAGTGTACAGTTATTTACATATAATTCATGTGATTTATAGTAAGTGGTGTTTGTAGTACTGCCACCACTTGAGTTAGATGTCGAATGAGATTCTTGCCATTTTACTTTTCCTTCACCCAAAAATATTATACTAATATCTGTAAGGGAAAAACAAAAATAATTAATAATTTAATTTAAACTAGAGAAGTTTTCGCATTGAAAAATGCAATGCTTTCATGTTTAGTACTGGGTAAGTCATATAATATTGTTACGGAAATTCTATTCATCGCTATCCATTTACTCGTAGAAACAAAAATTATCATATGCCAGCCCTGAACAGTTGCCATCAATTGCAACTCTTCATTAGCGTCAACATTAGTGCTCTTCTGTCAAACTTCAAAGAAGATTCTGTTCGTTTCCTGTTCACACATTCCGGACAATGCTGCCACATTCTAGTTATTTATCCCGGCACATATAAATACGACCGCGATGTGGCATGGCAGATAGTTGTTAACAAAACGCTGAAGAAGAAGCGTTTGAGGTTAATTGAATTGTGTCCCTGTTAAAGTGTATCGTAATAGAGTTTCATTAAAGTCTTTTTTTGTAGTTGTTTTAAGTTTGTGTAATTAGAGAGTTACTATAGAAAATTTCAACTGTGTTTATTATTTGAAATAAAAAAAGAACTCGATTTATTTAAAGGAAATAAATCAAAGATTTAAAATTTAATGGTATACAAGTTAATGATGTCGATTTTTTTGCTTGATAAATGCATTTATTATAATAACAAAAGAAACAAATGGTAGACAAAAGTGGCAAGGTCTGTTTTCTAAATAGTGGAAGATTATGGCCTCGTGTCTGGTCAAATATTCTGGCCGTTTTTCGTTGATTGCTCCCTTCAAAAGAATCAATTGTGTTCGGTACAGGACACCTGTGATCGTCTGACGCGATTTTAACAGCTCATAATACAAAACCCCCTTCTGATCCCACCAAGGCGCGATGGATATTCGGCTTCGGCGTTGATTTGGCTGTTTGACCGGGCTTTACTTTGTAGCGTTCAAGCAGCAAAATCGCCTTTCAACGTCTCTCGACTTCAATTCATATGGGACCCGATTTCCTTGCTATTAAATGAATCCCAATGCTTTTAAACGTAGGAAAATAGCTTGTTGTGTGACTGCCAATGATAATGCAAGCCTTCTTGCGTTTGACAACAATCTTCGTCGAGTAATGCTTTCAATTCCTCATCTACAAACTTTTTCCGCTGACCAGGCCTTCTGTGTCGAAATCACCACTTTTGATTCGCGCCTACCATCGTTCACCAGTGTTTTGAGTTAGTGCATGTTGATTGTAAGCTTCTACCAATAATCGATAACTTTCAGCAGCCGTTTTCATTTAAAGAAGGTTATCAGACTTCCCCGCAAAACATCTTTTTTAGGCACAAAATTCGACATTATTATAGCGATTGAAAAAAATGGGTCTTTACACTTTGGCGTCTATCAAATACTGGATTATAATGACAGATGTTTATCCTCCAAAATACCATGTCTTTTTATTATTGACACAAACCATATGGGATTGTTTTGCCATCTGTTGTCCAAATCGACATTATTAGCTTGTATACCCAATAAATATAAAAGTACTAACCCATTTCACTCCGCCTTTTATAACAAAGAAGAAGAAAACATTAATGCGTTTTAGCATAATTTTAAAAAATGAAAATTATGTATAAAAAGTAAAAATGTAGTTCCATTAACAAACGATTAAACTTTCAACAATATAAAACAAATGTTTATGTTTTTTCTTTTGTATTGTTGTAATATGCCTTCAAAATACAGTGTTCGAGAAATCGAACACCATTTTTCTCAAAAACAAAAAATTTGGCCAGATTCATGCTTATTAACCCCAAATTACCTAAACCCCCAAGTTTTATAAAGTTATAAAAAATTCTATGGGACGATATGAGTTAAGTGATTCATACCGTTTTTGATATGGTAGAGATGCAGTTAAAACGCTTTATACAGGAATTGAAATGGAACGGATAAAGAAATTTGTATTATCGGTGTCAATTGTATTATTACGAAAATTGTTAACAAAAAAATAAATCAATTTGAAAATGGTTTCATAAAAATAGATAAGTAATATATGAAATATTAAATTGTTGGTTTTGTTTTGCACATATTTACATGTGTGTGTTACTTATAGTATATCAATGTATATAAATGATGAAAAATGCAAATGAACTAATTTTTAAAATATATGACTTTATTTTTATAGAGTTTGTTGCTTTTGTTCTGCACAGTACTGTATCTTACAAAATGAATATTTATAAAGCCTTTACTCCTCCTCTACAATTAGCCATCGTTTGCCCATCGTTCCCGTAGTTTTCAAATTGCATATTTCCCAACATACCAATTGACTTGAGAAAAATATTATTATAAGCTTACAAACACAAGCCTTAAGCTTGAAAAAGTTGGTAGCGTGCTAGCTTATCAGTGCGGGGGTCGTGGGTTCGATTCCCATTAGAGGCTCTGGTCTATTTTCGCTACAACGAGCCGATAGCCTTCGTTGCTAGTGCTCGGTTAGGATATTAAGATATAATTTGTAATTATGTTTAAAAAGGCTATCATAACAATTGTAGAAAAATCAAAACGGAACCCTCGTAAAAAAAATTATGTGTGTGTATGATTACTATAAGCTTATTCTTGCAATTGTAGAAAAAGCTTACAAAAATAATATTGTATTAACTTGCGTATAGAAAAGCTTATTTGACTCAATATATTTATAAGCTTTTTTTCATAACTGTGGAATAAGCTTCACATATAATATATTATTAAGTATTTAAAAAGAGAAATCATAATTATTTTCTTTAATTTCATGTATTTTTTATTTAATTTTAAATAATAATAACTCATTTTAAATATAAAAAATAATAATTCATTTTAAATATAAATAATTATAATTAATTTTAACCATAAATAAAAATTATTATAAAAATAATTAAATTTAATATGCAATTGCACGTTCACTTAATAAAATTAAACACTAAATGTACACGCAAAACACGTTTGACAAATTAAAAAAAAAAGTAATGGCACTTGTTGTATGCATTATAAGCTTAGAACAAAGACAACAAGACTAGAATGTATTGAAAAATATTTCTATTTCAATCGTCATATTGCGTTGTTCAATATGTGTATGTTGTTTATAAGCATACTTTAGAAAAAGTTATGTATAATAATCTTTTCTCAAGCATTGTTAAATACTGCTTGTGAATTCACATTTTATAAACATTATAATAAGCGAAATTAAGAAAAGCTTAAAACACACTATTTATATAAGCTTATTCTTAAGTTGTATTGCAGTTTCATTGATTTATGGTATATTGGGTTATTTCAACTCTTTATTTTTATTTGAAACCATTGTGCTCTCTGAATATTAGCTTTTTTAATAGTCATAATTTCTGAGCTTCCACAAATGTGTTGTCTGAAAACTTTAAAAACATTTTTTACGTTTACATATCCCATTTTAGTGTAGTTTTACATTTCTCATTTTAGTGCAGTTCTAAACAAGAGTTTCTTTGTTGTCTTGCATTGTTTTAGAAAATAAAAAAATTTTGTGATAACTGTTAAATTTTTTGTGATAACTATTATCATAGTGACAATACTTTTCTCTACAAATGATAGTTAAATTACTAAATTATTACAAATATATTTTCCGCATAAATTAAATTTAATCAAATTCATATCATATGTTATTGTTACACTTTCTTTCATCAAATTTGCAATTATTACTCACCTCTTACACTTTTATCATTTGTGGTATGTAAAGTTATTTTGCCTGTTATAATTTCACCACTGTAATATATAGCATTAGGTTTATTTAATTCAAAGGCACAAGTAGAAGGCATATTTTATAAAACATTTATATAAACTTGTATAATTATAAGTACATAATATTTATATGTGAATAATCATTGAATAATATGTATAATTTTAATTAACTTGAAATATTAAAATTATTAAGTTTTCTGAATAAATACAAAAAATCCGCAGTCCCACTGCTATCGCACTAAAATATTTTTATAAACTGACTTTATTGTTAATATTAGGAGAGTATTTTTCGTTATCAGTGTTGCCATATATTTTTTTTTTAGAAAAACTGTAAAATGTTTATTTTTTACGGAAATACTATTTTTTAAAAATCTAAAAAAAAGCGAAAAACCAAAATCACACAATTCTGCAAAATCTCAGGATGGGAATCCGAATTAAAAATTTCAGAATCTTAATTTTCAAAATCTCAATATGTTAACAATCCAATCGCTTTCGATAGTAATCCTTAAATTTGACCAAAATAATATAAATAATAAACAATTTATACTGTTTTAATATCGTTATCCCTTACAAATCCTTTTCAAATGAAGACCAGATACAAATACCGAAGCTACTGATTTTAAAAATACCGGTATTTCCAATTCACTTAACAGTTTGTAAAAACAAAAAAATAGGTTTTTACGTTTGTAGCTAGAAATATAATATTTTTTTCATACAAAATATCTAAAAATAATTTAACACTCGGAAAACTCTTCCCATTAAGTAAGATACGTATTCGCTGTAGAAAGCCAAGTGGCCAAGCGTCTCCAAGTCACCATTGTCAACAAAGCATCTAAATTTTTTTACTTTGATCGGTGGAGAAATTTTTGATAGCTGCAAAGCTTCTTGATTTTTTATTCTACTTATTTTTACTTTTATGAAACCAATCTAAATTTTTTTCTTAAATAAAACATATAATGTTTTCACAAAATAAATACATCTGTTTGCACATATGCCCCTCCCAATATTACTAGTATGGTAATCTAACAAAAAGTTCGATAAGTTTAGACTAGAATCTCTGGTTTCAATGTCTACATGCGCCTGCAAAGGAAGCAGCTTGTGAATAGTTCACGAGTGAATTCTCAATGACACACACATGCTAAATGTCTACAGCAGATAGTATTGCCTGGGGAATAATAGGTCAGTAGTATGGTTACAAAGTCAATGTGAATAAGTACATTTCCTTCAGCGTTGCTTTCCTTGTAAAGAGGATAGCAGAGGGACGAAAGATGGTGAAATATGGCAACACTTCCAGATATGCTATATCTGAGATCAGTTACCCTACAAGAATACGACCGGTTATATGACCGGTCATTTGACTGGTAGTGTTGACGGAAATACCCGTCAATGCGTAGAACAAAGTTTCTATCAAGTTCTTAAAGACAATATGAAAAACTTGACCGAAACTTTATTTTTTTAACAACAAAAAATGCAATTTATATTAGTTGTTTCACTCTTGCATATATGCAAGAGTGAAATGACAGATATTTAATTTTGTTTATGTGTTAGTTTCAGTCATCAATTTCTTGTAGGGTAATAGCTCTGGCTATGTTTTTTTTTCAAAACTAGCATTATTTGTGAAAATCCGTCCGCACTTAAGGACTAAAAACTTCGGCGATAAAAATCTTTTTTCTTTATTTTGAAATTTATAAGAACACATATTCTAGTTCATTTTAAATAATTTCACTATATTTATAAGCCCAGTGTTATGCCACGCTTTTGTTATTTTTTAAAATTTAAGCTGGAAAACTTTTAACCGTCAGAAAAAATATCGCTGGAAAAAACAATTAAAATTGTTTATATGGCAACACTTGAAGTAATACAAAAATGCATCCATCTTTAATATTCGTTTTTTAGAAACTACAAGAGAATTCAAGAGTAATCAAATAATGACATCATATTTTTGCTCTTTCAATGTTAATATAAATAGTAGGGCGAGGAAGTTCATGCATTTTCAAACATATTTTATGTACATAAGTAAAATATGTATTAAAAATGTGCATTAAAATTTTAAAATACATATGTATATGCATTTACTAATTTGGAACTGCCCAGATGACCACCTCTTCAAGACATCCTCAATGATGGGTGCATGACAATGTAAAGTACTCGAAGACAAATGTAAGATAGCCGGAACAAATCGTCACCAACTTTTTTGAACAAATGTTGCGGAAACCGTAGACGACTTAAAGAGAGACAATCTCGCTCAGTTTGTCGTTCACGCAATAAGAATGAAGACAATATTTTAGATGTAGGCGCTCACCCTGTCTTTAATAATGTTTAAAAGATGACAACTTTCAGGTCTATGTCGACAATTTTGTCGTTAACGAAGATTTCTTGCACATCATTGTTTAAGTTAACTCAGCGACAGGGGACAAATTCAAAAATGCCTTACATTAATCGTCAAAGACAATGTCGTCGACGACCATTTGGTCAACTGGGTGAGGTCGCATTTGAACTTTTCTTTGTTTTATTTTCTTTTGTTGACTCTTTGTTACTATTTTTTTTGTTAACTCTTTTTATTGCCTTTGTTAAACAAATAACAATAAAAAACAGATTACGTTAAGTTCCTTCAACAAAAAATTTATATCAAAAGAATTTATCGAAATTAAAGTGTTAAAATAATTTGCAACTGTCATTTTTCATACTCCTAACAAAGCAATTTACACTAACAAAATGCCTGGATTTAACGGCAATCGCAGTCATTTTAATTATTTAATATTATTGTCTTAGAATTGCATTTCAACAGTGGGGCAAAATGGCTGTAAGCAAGTTTAATTCTGTTTTAATTTCAAAAATTTGAATAGTTTTCAAATTGGACTTTATCAAAATGAAATTCTTTAAAATATTCAGTTCCAAATTCAACGATTTTTTGAGTAGTAAATGGTGGCAAAGGAGAAAGATTCCTTATAACACCTGAAAGAGAAGATCGAAAAATAAAGAATTTTTCGCGAAACATCTAAAGAACTTCCCAGAGAAGCTTAAACCGAAATTTCACTGGATGTTAGCCTATTCCGGGGATCGGACAGGGGGATCAGGCCCAGGTACACCACCATCACAGTAAAGCACGGAGGCGTTAATATTATGATATGGGAGTGTTTTTCGGGCAGTGGAATTGATCCGATTCACCGCATAAGTGACACAATGGCAGCCACAATCTATAGAGACCTTTTTAGCCCATTTATGCTTCCGTATGCTGAATGGGTAATGTCACTGTAATAAACATTCCAGCACGATAACGACTCCAAACATACAGCAAGGCGGACGATTGCAAAACGCAATATAGGCACCTTATTGCCGAACTTTTCGTCGAATTGGAGAAGTAGTGTAATGCAATTTAAAATTGTTTTTTTAAAAATAAAAAAAAAAAAATCCATAGATTACATTGAAAAGCTCATAGACCTAATGTCTTAAAAATGCTTTAAAGTATTTGAAAATCATGAATATGCGACTAAATACTAAACACTTCTTAAAGTTTTTTGTACTTTTTTTTAAAATTACCTTGAGAATTGCAAGTGTTTTGAACACTTAAGTTTCGAAAATTTTTGTTACTTTTAGTTGCATTTTTTATTGTTTAACTTAATTATTTGTTTTTATAATGTATTTAATTAAAAGAATAATAAAACCTTATATAGAAAGTCTTTTTTATAATAAATACCAATTTTTAGTTACCTGAAACCTCATCAGTTGCAAGTGTTTTGACCACCACTGCGTATATGGTTAACGTTTTTATTCAGCAGATGACAGCAAACATGTATATAGGTGAACTTCCTAGCCCTAGTTAACAGTATAACAAGTTTTTTTTTTCATGATTTGATTTTTGTTTATATTTACTTATTTATGATAGCGGTCAGCAGAAAAACTTAAAATTGATGCCGGTCAACAAGTACGATATTCAACACATAGAGTATGATTTTTTTATGTGATAACGCTGACACCTGCTTATATTAAATTTGACGAAGAGCAGGTCTGAGACCATATATGTATTATTTAGTCCTTGAAACGGGACTTCTAAGCCTTAATGATTACTTACTTTGTTTAGAATGCACAAAAAGTTGTGATTTTATTTGCTAAAAATAAAATGAAGGATTTTTATTTTGTTTGTGGGGTAAATTAAGTTCAAAAATCCCGCAAAAATTTAATATAAGTTCACGTTGGATTTAATGCGTAGAAATATTGACTTTATTCTTAACATCTTTTACATTAGTGTCATTAGTTTCTAGTGAATGTTTTTGTTAACACCTTGCCATACAAGTACAGGAATTTTTGAAGATATGTAGGGAAAATATAGAAATAGTAAAATTAACTCAGAGTATTGGTTAGAGTATTCAAAAACCGAAACCGAAAACCAGTCAACCGGTTTCTTTTTTGTTAAAAAACCGATCGGTTTCGAATATTTTGTAAATTCGAAGAAAACCGAAAACCGGTCTTTTTTGCTCGGTTAACCGGTTTTTGAATTACATCACCAACTGTGTTATTTTTATTTTTTCCGAACACTTATAATCGATGAATTCAAATAGTTTAATTTCTGATCTAAATAACACAATAAACAGTATTCAAAATCCTAAAAAGGAGACTGTACAAAATCATTCATCATTATATGTGACCTTCTCCGAGAAAAGGGACCTAGTGTGTGAAAATTAAGTTTTGAGAAAAACGCATTTAAAGTTTCATAACGCATTATCACTGTGAACACACCTTCAGTTGGGAGATGCGATTTGGTATCGTTAGTTATGATTGGGTGCCGACTTTGGTGACGTCATGCCTATGTGGTGACGTGTTTTTTTCGCTTTTGGAGTGACAATTTAAAAACAATTTAAAACCAAAAAATTAAAAAAAAATAAATTTTAATGTTTTTCTCATTTTTATCGATTTTCCCAAGTTAGTTTTGTACTTTTTTATGGGGTAAATAAATTTTTATCAGAAATTTAATTCATTTCATCTTATTCTACACCCTACCAGAATCCACTCTTAAGTCCAAGCCCGTTTTTTGACATACTAGGTCCCTTTTCTCGGAGGTCACATATGATGATTTCATATATCTTGATAAATGCGACGAAAGAACTGAAAAGTTGGACGATCTATAAAATTGTCTTTTGACTATTTGTCCAACATCTACTATTAGTGAAAGAGTATTTTCCACTTCTAGCTTTATTAAAAGCAAACAAAAAAATCGCCTTAAAACGAAACATTTAAATTGCATATTATTTCTAAAATATTATTTTAGAAGTTTTTGTTTGTTTGTGAAACTATTTGAAAAGCAGATAGGTCAAACTTTGTTTATTATTTTGATAGGTATTTGCTTTAACAAAGAAATTCTCAATTTAAAACAATCTAAGCCTTTAAGTACATGTGTATCAAGCATACAATTTGAATTACTTATACCGCCACTAGAGGGCGCGATAAAGGTACAACAAATTCAAAAAATACTTACTTACTGAGTAACTAGTGCATATTTTTACCAAATTTTTTAAAAAGTATTACCACGGGATCTGTGGGTAGTACAAAATAGGTCAATATTAGTTTTCTAAAATCATTTTCCTATTACATTATATCAGCTTTGCTAATGGATGAGATTTTAAAATGTAAGTCGAATGACAGATTACAAACTCATTTATATATTAACATAAAAGGCGCATTATTATGAAATTTGAGATGAGCCTCAACCAGTTACACTTGAATGAATTATAAACTACAAAAATTGTGTAGTAAAATATACTATGGCATGCATGTATGTATATTTATCACCCTAAATTTGGCAGAGCTCATAAGTAAATATGTCCAGATAATAAATAAAATAACAGTATGCTTTCAATAAAAGCCGTGTTTATGCGGGAAGCTTCTGGCATCCCCATACAAACTTGCGTTATCACTAAACGTTGGCTTATGCCAAATTTATATGGGAATGACATAAGCCAACTTTGATTGCCAAACAAACACAGCTAATTATACGAGGGCGAAACAATAAGTCCGTGACTTTTTGAATGACACAATTTTTTTTTGCAAAAAAAAAAATTTTTTCTACATAATCTCCTTTTAGCTCAATACACAACGTTTCTCCAATTTTTGTATCCCTTCCAAAAAATAGGATTTTTCGAGGTCCATAAAATAGGCATTTGTTTGATCAATATCGTTGAAGCTAAATCTCTTTCCACCGAACCATTTCTTTAGGTTTGGAAACAGTCACTTGGGGTTAAATCCGGATAATATAGCGGCTGAAGTACCAATTTGTAGCCCAATTCATGGAGTTTTGTCATTGAGACTACACACGTCACACGATTTCGTTTATAGTCAATTGAGAGTAAACGCGGCATATTGCGGAAAGCTTTCTCATACCCAAATAATCGTTAAAAATTGAAACCACTGAGTCATGCGAGACGCCTATGTCTTCCACAATCTATCGAACATTCAATCTCCTATCAGCCAACACCATATCGGTAATTTTTTCAATTGTTTTGGATGTAGAGACCTCAACTGGGCGTCCAGAACGTTCGGCATCTTCTGTGCTTGTAAGGCAACAACGAAAGTCAGTAAACCACTTTTTTACCATTGAAATCGATGGTGCAGACTCCCCATAGTATTTATAAAGCTTTTCCTTGATTTGTTTGTTTTTTTCGCAAAAAATAATGTTTAATAAGCACTCGAAATTCACCTGTTTTCATTTTTGAAAAAATCCACTAGGGTGTATGTTTTGAACAGCTGTTAAACGCAAAGTAAATGACGGAACTTTCTCAAAATTTGACAGTAGTCTATTGACAGGTGGTACTTGATGGGAGCGGTGTTGAATTTCATATAACAACGAGGGAAGTTCGAAAAATCACGGACTTATTAATCTGTCCTCGTAATTTGTTTTAATAATTTAATCGTTTTCCTCAAATAAAAATTGTTTAAGATTGTTTTTTCAAACTGACTTAATTGATGAATTAAATAAAATTACCGAATAAAGTGTTGTGAATTTCTTTTAAGCAGAGTTGACTGTATATATTAAAATTTTTAAAAATTGAAATGGATGATTTATAAATTGTAGCCTTGAAATTTGTTTAAGTGTTTGTTATAAAAACATTATAGAATTGTAACATCATTTGTATACTATTGCCAAAATCACAGTTTAATGCCACTTGTTAAGTATATTCAATGTATTAATTACAATTACAGCATCGGACTACTGAATTATATATAGATAAAGCAAAAATTTGTTTTTATTCGAAATTAATAAGACATTCACACCTAATATTTCTAGCGAGTGATTTGGAGACAGTCTAGATTAGATCAGAAAGCCTCTATACACAGCGACCAAAAATCGATCATTTATGCAGCCTTAATTTACCGTAAATAATGAGGCTTCCAATCAAGCCAGTATCTCTACCAGTCATAGATTTCCAAATTTCCAAGGGCGATAGTGTATAACCACCATGGAATTGTAGTCTTCTGCCATGAAGCTGAGGACATGTGCAGGGTCTATGTACCGCTGCCTCAGCGTCCAATTCGTAGAACCTACAAGTATCCGAATCAGACAGACAGATAACAGTGTGCAGTAAAAAACAAGTACTTCCTGTTCCGGGAAAGAAGTCTCCTGGAGTTTCCACTAGATGGAATGATGAACCCCTTAGCTTGGCCAGGCCAATGGTAGCACTGCAGCACTTAGTGGTCTTGGATTCCCTCCAAATCCTTTCTTTTTCCCTGATATACCCTGGGATACCACATAAAAATTCAGGGTAAATGAAGTGATGACGGGCCCCGCAGTTGGTCAACCTTTCAGCCCGTTCGTTGCCTCCATGCACTTCATGAACGAGAACCCAGCTTCACCGAGTCCACGCAGAGAAAATCATGGTTGCAACATGATCACTGCTAAAATATTATACCTGCTGCATTCGGGTATGGTTGTCACAATCAAGTTTTTGGTTTATAAATATGTTCTACTATCAGTATGGTCGCTAACATCATTATTATTATTGCCACTTTCTATTTTATAACATGATTGGCTGTAAAAATATTGTGGTAACAAAAATTCTGACTATAAGAAAGATATAATAATTGTGGAACTATAAAATGCTGACAACAATCAATGAAAAATTGTAAATCCATTAAAACATGACTTTGACATTTACACTCATAATACTGTCTTGCTCTCATAAAAAAATTGTATTTTTATGTATAAAAATGTATTTTTAGCCTAGATCTATGTCATAGAAAATTTTTTTCAAATGAAAAATTTTTCATTTTACGTTGATTTGAAAGTTAAATAGATATATTTACATTTAACATTTTCAAGGGCACGAAGAATGTTGATGAAGGTTGTAACTGACCAGAAAATACATTTCATTCGGCTTGTGTCTAAATAACTTCTTCTGTGTTTTCTCCATAATTACTAAATAAATAATAAAAAAAAATTTTCATTTAAAAAAAATTTTCATTTAAAAAAATTTTCTATGATCTTGAACCAGACTAAAAATACATTTTCATATATATAATTATTAAAAAGATCAACTATAAAAAAAAGCTTTACTAATTTTACATATTTCAAAAAAATTAAATTCCAGAAAATTCTTAGATTCTCATCATGAAAAATACTAAGATTCTAAGAACTTTTTCTAGTAGAAATATTCTTAGATTCTTAGGCTTTTTCTACAAGAAAAAAATTCTTGTTAGATAGTTATCAGAGGTTATTTTAAAAAAATGTTGAAAATGTCCTTATAATCTAATAATTTTTCTATTAGAAAAAGTCCATACAATTTATATTATTTTTTATTAAAAAAGTCTTTAGAATTAAAAAATTTGTTGAAGTATTTTTCTTTTAAAAGTCCATAAAGTCAAAGAAGTTTTCTTGAAAAAGTCCTTAATATCAATTTTTTTCTTTAGGAATTATAAATATTATTATATTTTAAGAACTTTTGCATAGTTTCGAATCATATTATAAATATAGGGATTATACTATGCTAAAATTATTGTTATTTTATAAATTGATAACTATATTAAAGCCGCATCCATGATTTTTCTCAGCGTGTCTATTGAGAGACTCAATTCAATTCAGTACAAGCCTAGATAACACGTCATAAGATAATAATGACTTGAGTGACGCTTGACTGCCCGAGAAAATGTAAATAAGAGCTCCTCTTGTGTCCCTTCTAAGGCACTCCGATTCACATACGGTGTGCAAAAGAATAGAAATTCCAAAAGTCCTTTTAACTAAAGATTTTTTATACTTTTTAGAATAGAGAATTAGGATATTTGATAAAAATATGAGTAAAAAGAAAGAACTTAAAAAATTGACACAACAGTGGCATAAAGAGTCAAATTGATATTTTTTAAAACTTCTGTAACTTTTTTGTTTATGAATATACTGTAAAAGACAAAATTTCATGGAATTTAAAAACCTTTTTTTATCGTTTAGGAAAAAAATGGTAATTAGGGTGGTAGAAACCCGGCTCACCCTACTGTAAATATAAAAAAATCAATCATAATAATGAAGACAGTGACCAAAGGGCTAAATGCAAACAGATAAAATGCTTTTAAGAAAGCTTTAAAAGCGATAAATTATTTAAAATTAAATTTTTTAGATAGCTAGACATTATTTTGTTTGCATAAAATTGTATTTACATCGTGCAGTTCTTGTTTAGCAATTCAATTAAAATAAACAAATAATTCAACTAGAAGACCTCGTCAACTAAAAGATCTGTTGATATAGAAGAGCTGTTGAAGTAGGAGAGTTGTTGAACTAGAAAAGCTATTCAATTAGAAAAGCTGTTAAACTAGAAGAGCTGTTGAGCTGAAAGAACGATTAAACTAAAAGAACGAACTAGGTCACAAATAGAAGCTGAATGTCCAAGTTTAAAAGCAACAATTTATAACTTCGGCACATCTGAGCAACATGAATTCAATAAGATTACTTATAACGGCTTCAGGAATACTTTTAACTCAGATTTTAGAATTTCGAAAATTTCGTTTCAAAATGAGTCTTAAGCCGGGTGACTGTGCCGGACAATTAAGGACTTGTATTCAATTCTAATCTATGAACTCTTTTACCAACCTCGATATATGTTTCGCGAATCATTTTCGCTTCAAGAATGTTTTTGTACGTGAAACAGTCCATTTTCCCATAAATTTTGTGTTATGGTCCAACTGTATTTGCCGAAAAGCAAGTCCACACCGTGACTTTGCCTCCCAAATGCATAAAACTCATTTCGCTGTTGCATAGCTTAAGCCTCTTGCCACTAGAGAACCGAACTGTACACATATAATCCGAATTTATCAAGTTGAACTTTGATATGTCAGTAAATAAAACGGTTTTCCATATCAGTCCAGTATGAAATGCAACACTGCTCCTATGAAGTACCACTACTATCAAATTTTGAGCAAGTTCCGTCATTTACTTTGCGCTTAACAGCTGTTCAAAACAAACAACCTCGTGGATTTCTTTTTTTAAATGGAAAAGTGAAACCGAGGAAAAGCTTGATAAATACTATGGGGACTCTGCACCATCGATTTCAATGGTAAACAAATGGTTTACTGACTTTTGATGTGGCCTTACAAGCACGTAAGATGCCGAACGTTCTAGGTCTCTACACGCAAAACATTTGAAAAAATTCACGATATGGTATTGGCCGATCGGAGATTGAATGTGCGATAGATTGTGTAAGAGATAGGCATCTCACAGGGCTAATTTTAGCAAATCGGTTTTCAAAAATTTGTAAAAAAAATTCTGAAATTAGCAACAGAAATTTGTAAATATTCTGTAATTTGTAAAATGTAACTAGCAAAAAGGTTTGCTAAATAATATTTTTTTTACTAAAAATCAATACAAAAGTAGGAAAGTGGGATTAAAAACTGTTTCAACATTTTTCAAAGAAATTTCAAAGACTTTTGTCAATTTGTAGTTAGTTTAGAATCTATTTAGCCACCTCGTAAATGGCCTAAATATTATTAATATAAGGTCCGCCAAATAACTTTTTTTTTTTTGAAAATGCTATAAAAAAAAGCTACCGAATATTTTTTAATAATGGAAAATAATTTCATTCAAATGGCTGCCTCGGCTGGCCGTTACAGTCAATGGCGATCGTTATCGGGCCATGTTGAACGAATTTTTGTTCACAAAAATTGAAGAGGACGATACTGGCAACATTTGGTTTCGACAGGACGGCGCTACGTGCCACACAGCCGAAGCTACACTCGATGTTTTGCGCCGTGTTTTTGAAGATCGCATTATCAGCCGCAGAGCTGATGTCGTTTCGCCACCTCGGGGCTGCGATTTGACACCGTTGGACTATTAATTGTGGGGTGCCGTCAAAGATAAGTGTTACGCCGACAAGCCAGAGACAATTGACGCTTTAAAGAACAATATTCGTGAAGCCATTGTTGAAATACAGCTGCAGACAATCGATAATGTGCTTAAAAATTGGACCGATGGTGTAGGCTACTACATGGCCAGCCGAGGCAGCCATTTGAATGAAATTATTTTCCATTATTAACCGGAAGGATTTTACTTTCAAATAAAAAAAGAAATTTGAGAAAGTATTCAGTAGTTTTTTTATAGCATTTTATTTATTTGGCGGACCCTATATTAGAGCAATCAAATTAGTATAAAAAATTAGTAAGCGCTACTAAATTTGAACGAATTGCTGTAAACTTAATAAATTGTAAAATATAGCAAAATTTTAATTTATAAAAAAGAATTATTAAAATGCACAAATTAATTCAGTTATTTTTTTTTTAGATACTCTTGTTACACTTTAAAGCTGCTAATTTCTTTTGAAATTGCCTTAAATTTTTTTTTATCGAACAAGATATTTTTATTTTTCAAAAAATATTTTGGACAAAATTAAAAAAAAAATTCAAAGGTTTAAAAAATATTTAAAACAAACGAATTTATCATTTTGTTTTAATTTGCTAATTTTTGTTTTAAAAAATATTTTTAGAACATTTTTTTGCATTTTCAGATCAATTTTTATCGTTTTAAGGTTTTAATTGTTTAGAACTAAAAAAGTTTTTAGTGCTTTTTTAAGTGGATGTCCTATTTTTGGACATGAGATGGTTGTGTAAAAAATCTTCACTTCCGAGTCCTTTTTTCAACCTATGTAACATTTTAAGGCAATTTAAGTTTGTTTAAATGCTCTATGAAGTACTTTTTATATTACGAGTAACATCAATATTCTTCTTTTAAGTTATTACTGAAATATTTAATAAGGAGTTCCCGTCAGGATAAGATACTTTTTGCTATATGAGAGAAACTTTAACATTTTAAAAATTTGAAAATTATGAGAAATTTCTTCTTTTAATCTTGTAGCTTTGCTGTTAAATAAATTCCATAATTTTTTTTTTTTTGAATTATACATTAATGTGTATATGTATGTATGTTCCTTACGGTGGCCATGTACTTTATAACCCAAACAAATTTATATTCAATACTATCTGTTGCCATTTTTATTGTAAACTCTTTTTTTTTAAGCCTGTTTGTTATACCAATTGGCAGTCGTTATAGGAAATATTTGTTTTTATATTTTTTTTTTCAAAAATGTCGTACACGTACCAATGAACTTTCACCGCAGTGTGTGCCAAAAAAAGAAAAGTAAATGGACAACTAGAACATGATGTCATTATACAACTGAAACTATAGTCATTTGTGATGTGCAGAACATACGTATATAAAAAAAACTGTTTATGAATTTTAGATTCAGTATGAAATAGAACTTACAGGATAATAGATGCGATAGTGCAAATAAGTGCAGTTAAAAATAAAAATAATATTTAATAAAAAAACATATTTCATTTATCAAAAATATTATATAAAAAAACTGTCAAAATTTTCAACTTAAAGAATAATAGAATGCCTTCAACTTGTAAATTTGTATTAAATAAACCTAATGGGGTTTATTATAGCGGTGAATCTATAAGCGGTCAAGCAATTGTTCATATAACATTTGTACAGGATGTAAGAAGTGAGTGTAACATAATTTATACAAAATCAAAAAAAGATTTTAAGCGAAAATATTAATTAATTATTATTGCATTTATGTAATCATAATAATAGATGTACGCATTTTTGTACTGGGTGAAGCTAAAATAAAATGGTGTGAACACGCTGGCAGACATACTACTTATTATAAGTCACATGAAACTTATATTGACAATGGCACCAATATACGCATTGAGAATGTTCTACAGCCTGGAACGTATACGTATCCATTTGATATTACCTTGCCGCCATTGTGTCCTACTTCGTGTGAATGCAAATATGGTTATATACGTTATATATTGTCATTGAAATTAAAGGGCCCTTTTGGTTTAGATAATTTTGTATTTAAAAAACCATTAACAGTTTTGCAAAAAGTTGATTTAAACTTATATCCTGAATATAAGGTAAGTAATTACATTAAAATATGTATGTATATTAGTTTAAGGAAAAAGCTATTTCTTAAAGTTTAGTTTTGTCATTTGTTTGGTATTTTTATATGTTGATTTAACAACTTCCGTCCGCTTGTTTATATCCGACTTAAATTTATTTGTTTACATTTATTGAACTCAAGTACAGTTGGACAAATGCCAACTAAACTTTGAAATAAATAAATAAATAACTTTAATTTATATTAGGTTGTTAACATCTTTTTATAAATTAAAAAATCTTTAAAATATTAAAAAAAAATCGATTGCAGCCGCTTAAACTAAAATATTGTAATATGTATGTTTCCAATTTAGTCCATTTTCAAATAATTTTTCATTAAATAAATCTGAATGTAATATTCCAAAATACACTAAAAAAATGAACTAGAATTTAGAAAATCTAATTTATATGAAGGAAAAATTTAAATGAAAATGGCGCCAAAGACACTTACCAATTTTTAATATTTTCCTTGAAATAAAGAAACAAATTTTACATAAATTTAGTCAAAATTTCTAAAGTAAATCTTTATTAGAAAACAGTAAAATTTCCTTCTAATTAGTTCATACATCATCTAAAATTTTACTGTTAGTTAGGAAATGTTTCCTTGGTTTTAAGAAAAAATTCATTTTATTTAAGTTAATTAAATAATTTTTTTTTACTAAAAACTAGGATTTATTTATCAAGTTAAATAGAATTTCTTTTAAGTGAAAATTATCCTTATCCTGCATCTATGGTAAAGGTAATATATTTTACCATATATTTAAAGTACTTTACACTTATTGAGTAAGTATTTTCCCACTTACGGAGGACTTCCGCTTTGTAAGGACACTGCTCTTAACAAGCTTTTTGCTATACAATTTTTTCTTAAAACTAAATTCAATTATACTAATTTCATGTATTTAAAATATAAAATAAATTTTATTAGCAAAAATGTAAACAAATTAAAAAAATGTACTGCAATATATCCTGAAACGTAATAAATTGTGACAAAGTCAGATCCTTTTCGTATTTCATTAACGGCTCTGCACACACGGCATATATGGCTAAGGAACATTGGGGGTCCTTTGTCTTCTTAAATTAAATACAAAATATCACAGTTACATTTCTTATGATTATTGGAAAATGGAAAAATGTCATAAGTTTATTTTATAGGATTTTTGCTTAAACTTTATTTGACATATACAAATTAAAATTTTTTTTATTATTAAGTGAATGAAGTTATATAATAAATAAATATAAAGTTTAATAAGCGCTAGGTCAATTATAAGAAAGCCATTATGCCATAATGTATAAAATGTGCTTACGATATTTTGTCTAGTCAACAAACAAATTTATTACAAAAAAGCGCAAATTCGAAATTTTTTACCCTTTGCTTACAAAATTTTAAAAAATAATTTAAGCTACTTTAAGCTCAATATTTAAGACTGTTAAGATTAGAGACGGGCACGTGGGATTTTTGACTCACACTCACGCACGATCACGAACCAAAAATTAATTTCTTTTATTTAATAATATTTTTTCTTGAAAATTAGGAAAACTAACTGTTTTTTTTAATTGATTGTTTTTTTGGAATAGAATTTTAAAAATAATTTAAACGTTTTCCAACAAAAAAAATCCTATACCAAATTTTATTATTTTTTAAAAATTAGAAAACTTTTACTTATCTGAACTAAGAAACAGTTTCTAAAATCAAGTAATTTTTTATTATTACATAGGAAAAAAATTATTACTTTTTGTTTTTAATTGTGTGAACTAATTTTTAGAAAACAATTCTTCAAATTTAGAAAGTGGTATACTTAAAAACAGAATTTGGAAATGGGTTTTAAAAATTTAGTTAAGTTCAAATACTTTCACGATTTAAGTTAGACACATTTTTTGAACTAAATGGGAGTAAATTATGTCCTAAATTTTTGTTTGAACTAAACTTAATTTTATTACATTTGAGTATTCAATTTTCTTAAAACTAAGATGTTTTTTCTTAAAATTAATAAATTTTTATTTAATTGACTTGTTTTTTTCCTAAAATCAAGAAATATTACTTAGGACAAATATGAAGTATTTCTGAGTATATAAACTATTTTGTTTTTCCTCAAACTTAGGAATTTTTATTCTTTTTAAGAAAATTTTTCTTAGTTTTAAAAAAATTTTACTTAAATTGAGGACAATTTTTAACTATTTTGAAGGAAATTTTTCATTACACTTTAGTTCATGTTTTTTTTTGAGTGTACTTTCTCATTTTAAGTTAGACACGTTTTTTGAACTAAATGGGAATAAATTTGTTTTGGAACTAAACTTAGTTTTATTAAAACTGAGATGTTTTTCTTAAAAATTGATAAATTTTTATTTATATATTACTTGTTTTTTTTTCTCAAATCAAGAAATATTACTTAAAAAAGGTATAAACTATTTCTGAGTATATAAACTATTTCGTTTTTACCCAAACATAGGAATTTTTATTCATTTTAAGAAAATTTTTCTAAGTTTTATAAAATTTTACTTAAATTGAAAAAAATGTTTAAACTATTTAAAGGGAATTTTGGATTAATTTATAGATTATGTCTTTTTTTTTTGAGTGTAGTAAAATTTTTAAAAAGTTAATAAAATTTTTGAATTTAAAAAATGTTAAACTGCACAAGACAGTTTTAACACATTTCCAAAATAATTGAACTTCTGTATACATAGAAATTTTAAAAATTTAACCAACCAAAATTTCGGAAACACATAAATAATGCAAATAAATATGTAATTGCGGATATGTACCAGGATTTCTGGTGTTGTATATCAACGACAGTATAATTAACAACAGAACAGATTCATCGTGACAACGGGAATTCTGGCCAAGTGAATATTTTGGTTTGGTTATTTAGTTGTACCAACAAAATGTTTTCCTGATACAATTTAAATATATGGTTTCAACCGCAATTCTGTTGCAGTAACTGAGTTTGGATTTCGACAAACTAATGTATCGCTGGCTCCAACCAAACCATTCACTCAGAAAAAAAGTTAGTTGAAAAATTTGTCATCGGTTTTCAATCCCACTTTACTATTTTTGTACTGACTTTTAGTAAACAAATATTATTAGTATTTTTTTTTGATATTTTACAAATTACATAACTTTTACAGAATATTTACAAATTTTTGTTGCTAATTTCAGAAATCAATTTACATATATTTGAAACCGATTTGCTAAAATTAGCAAAAAAAACGTTATTTAAATTGCCTTGAAATGTTGCATAGGTTGAAAAAAGGGATCGCAAGTGAAAGATACTTTTCACAACCGACTCATGTCCAACATTAGGACATCCACTTAAAATAGCACTAAAAACTTTTTTAGTTCTACAAACAATTAAAATTTGACCTTAAAATCCAAAAAAAATTTACTAAAAATATTTTTTAAAACAAAAATTAGCAAATTAAAACAAAATGGAGCGCCCCGGTAGGCTAGTTGGTAGCGTGCTAGCTTATCAGTGCGGGGTCGTGGGTTCGATTCCCACCAGAGGTTTTCGCTACAACGAGCCGATGCACGGTGCTTTGTCCCATATGCAAAAATCAAAAATTCTTAAAAGTACATTTTTTGAAAGACAAGAAGTTAACTGAAATAAATATGCAAAAAAAAAATTTAGTCTGATTGCTTTCGCCGTCAGTAGAGGGCGCCAAAGTTTGAAAATATTAAGCAAAAATTACTGAACAAAAAATATTGTTTTCAGTTGTTTCACGAAAATAATTTTCAAAAATATATTTTTTTAAATACTGATTTAAAGTTTTATTTTTTGAATACTTAGATATATTTGTAGTAAACCTTTAATACACTATTTAATACATATTTGAAAACAAATATTTTTTACAACTCCAAAAAATAGTTCTTTTTTTTTTGGTGAAAATTCGAAAATTTCTTAAGTTTGATGGAGTATAAAAAAAAATTATATAAAATTAAATAATTTTTTATTTCGGTTTTTGTAAGTCTATAATATTATCTAACATATTATTAAAAAAAAAGTGCCGGTTTTTCACAAAAAATCAAAATATTGGCTTTTGTAAAAATGGCTAAATTTGTAATATTTACCGCATTTGTTTGAAAAAATGTATTATCTTTGATTGAGTATAAAAAAAAAATTATATAAAATTAAATAATTTTTTATTTCGGTTTTTGTAAGTCTTTAATATTAACTAATATATTATTAAAAAAAAAAGTGCCGGTTTTTCACAAAAAATCAAAATATTGGCTTTTGTAAAAATGGCTAAATTTGTAATTTTTACCGCATTTGTTTGAAAAAAATTATTATCTTTGATTGAGTATAATAAAAAATTATATAAAATTAAATAATTTTTTATTTCGGTTTTTGTAAGTCTTTAATATTAACTAATATATTATTAAAAAAAAAGTGCCGGTTTTTCACAAAAAATCAAAATATTGGCTTTTGTAAAAATGGCTAAATTTGTAATTTTTACCGCATTTGTTTGAAAAAATTTATTATCTTTGATTGAGTATAATAAAAAATTATATAAAATTAAATAATTTTTTATTTCGGTTTTTGTAAGTCTATAATATTATCTAACATATTATGAAAAAAAAAGCAGGTTTTTCACAAAAAATCAAAATATTGGCTTTTGTAAAAATGGCTAAATTTGTGATTTTTACCGCATTTGTTTGAAAAAATTTATTATCTTTGATTGAGTATAAAAAAAAATTATATAAAATTATACAACTTTTTATTTCGGCTTTTCTAAGTCTATAATTTGGAAATTTTTTCCGAATCGGATAAAATCTCTTGTACCTAGTTTTATCCGAATTGGATACAAAATTTTGCATATCCACCGTACAAATTATTCTTCTAGTTCCCGATTACCTAGTATTCTATATTTTTTTTACAAAAATCAGCATAGGTAACCGCATTTATTGGTTGAATAACATGTTTTTAAAGCAAAGAATAGTTTTGACATTTTTTCACACAATCGAAACTTGCAAACATTTTAAAAAAATGTATCAATTCGGACAATGCTTCATGTAGAGTGCATTTCCAAAAAATTATAAAATTGCATTGAAAACGTTTGCTATCGTTCTTAAACAAATTTAACATTATTTTAAAGTTATTTTACAAAATTTGAAGGAATAAGTGTAGCCCTTTTAAAAATTATCAATTTTTGACACATTTTCTCTATACATATGTATATACATAATGAAGCCATTTTGTAAAATTTATTTTATAATTGTAAAGTTATATTTTTCGATAATGGTAAATTGTATTTAAAATTGTGTATAGTTGCTTTTTGTATATCTGTTTAAAAAAATAAAATCCCAGAAGTATATATCTGTATTAATAAATGGCAAAATTGGGAAAAACTTAGTTTTTGAGAAAAAGGACATGTGGGAGAAAGTCAAGTACTTGTACCGAATAAAAAAAATCTCCAGAGATCTAAAAAGTATCTTTTTAAAACTTATTGTCCGTTTTTACTGCATTCTGATCATTAATGTAGCTAAAATTCAGTTTTTGAGGAAAAGGATTATGGGAGGTAGTAATGTCCTTGCACCGAATGAAACGAAAATTGTCACAGAGAAAAAAAGTATAATTTCATAAACTATTCCGAATTCTTACTGTATTCTTATCATTAATGTAGCCAAAATGTAGATTTTAAGAAAAAGGATATATGGGAGGTTGTTATGTCCTTGCTCCGAATGAAACAAAATTAAGCTCTTAGCTAAATGACATAATTTAACAGAGATTTACAAATTTTTGCTTCATTCTGCTCATAATAGTAGCTGGAATTAAACTTTTAAATTTAAGGATGTATCGGAAGTAGGCGTGTCCTTGGGCCGATTTTTTCGAAACTTCAAATTTTTCTTAATTTAGACATTCTGAGCCAGCATACCAAATTTCAAGTTTCTGCGACAACTCCTCTAATTTTGCCGATTCACTATATGGGGACAAAGCACTGTGCGATGGTCTTTGGTGCTAGTGCTCGGTTAGGGTATTAGGATATAATTTGTAATTATATGTTTAATAAAATAAATAAATAATAATAAAACAGAATGATAAATTCGTTTATGTTTTAACTATTTTTTAAGTCTTTAATTTTTTTTATTTTTGTTTTAAATATCCCCAAAGAAAGAAGTCAAATCACATGATCGTGGCGGCCAATTAAAATAGCCACGACTTAAGATAACACGGCCATTGAATTTCTCGCGCAAAAGAGCCATTGTTTCGTTGGCTGTGTGAAAAGTGGAATCAACCTGATGGAACCACATATCGTCCAGCTCCATATCGTCAATTTCAGGCTTCAAGAAGTCCTTTATCATCTCGCGACAGCGAACACCATTCGCGGTAAATGCTTCTGCTACACTATCGCAAATAACAGCAATGTTTTCCGTAGAACGGTGCTTTCACATTTTCTACAGACCCGGTTTGCTGAAATTTGCGCACAATTCTCCTGAATGTAGACACATTTGGTCGATTATGCTGACCAAAAAAATCACGAAGTGCACGAAATGCAATTTAATTTGAACGCCCATTTTCATAAAATGCTTCAACAATCTTAACGCGCTACTCAATTGTGTACCTCCCCATGGTTGAATTTTTCAAACACTGAAACAAAAAAATTTCAATAAAGTTGGGCAAAAAACTTGTCGATAAGGTGTGACTCACAATTAACATCGTGCATTATGGTTGGACCACCCTTTACTGCACGTCAGCAGACATGTGTTGATTAGCAAAGATTAGCAAAAAATACCACTGGGCTCAAATTAGCAAAATTTCCCGTACAACAGCAAAATTTTCAGTTGCCATTGCAGACTTTTTTTTGGTGAGTGTTCGGTTGGCGAGGAATTCGGTTGTCACAATGAATCTGCAAAAAGTAAAGTATATGTTTGACCCCTGTATAATAAACGCAACAAAAAAAAAACGTTCCGTTTTCGGTTTGTCACAAACTGAATCCATTTCCATACCGTTTTCTGTGACAGTATATGGATTTTAAAGATTATGGAAACGGATCCCAATCCACTGAAACTCCGTCGTAGCGTATACGTATCGTTGTGTCGTGTAAAAAATGGAGTAAGGAACGTTGAAAGTCCGTCACTGACAAAACCATTATGTCGTGTAAAAATCGAGATGACTACGTTTTCACAATGCCGTATCCTATTCTTATCCATGCCACTTTTTAAAAGAAAACCGTAGTGATAATAATCCATGCATAAAACTACGAAAAAATTTTTAAATAACAAAAACTTTGTTCTTTTGAAATAATTTTTTATTTTTCTACATAAATTATTATGAGTGCAATTTGTTTATAAATTTGCATATTTTTTATAATAGATTTGTTAAATAATTTATAAACACTATATTTTAGTTGAGGTTTGTATTGATTGTATTCACGATTGGCTTTTTCACACGATACCAATTTTCACGCTTTTTCACTGAAACTACTTCAGATGCCGACAAAAATTCACAAAGAAACTGAAGAAAAACGATACCGATAGTTACAGAGTTATAATGGATTAAAATCGGTGAAGTCCGTATTTAACGGATACACTAAATTCAAAACGTATTGTTTTCGAAAATCCGAGCATACGTACCACTTATGCTCCGTATACGAATGGAGCTACGGATGGTTAGCATGCCGTAAACGACGGATTCACGATTCCGTACATGCCGGAGAATACGTAAACTTTTTTTTAAGAATGAGTAGGTTGAAAATTAGTAAAAAATAAAGAAATGTAAAAAGAATATAGCAAATATTTTTAGTCAAAAGTTATGTACACGTAATACTAAAAACATTTTAAGTTATTTTAATAACCCTATACTACTGAAAAGATTATAATAAAAATTATTTCAAACCCTTAGACCTTTAACCCATTTACGTCGGCCCGTAATGCCATATGGCATCACGCGGATTCCATAAAATTTTTAGTTTGTCTGGGTGCTGTGATCCTTCGCGAACTTGTTTTGACCCGGTCCATATTTGTGGAAACAGGGGACAAAGCAAAAAAATAAAAAAAAAAGCAAAAAAATCAAAAGAAATTTATTTTTACTAGACCATCAGCATCAAATTCTATATTTGGTTAAGTAGACCGATGGAATCAGAATCAATTTTTGTGTTGGTTTAGCGATGTCCGTCTGTAAATGTATCATTGTGATCAAATAATTGGATGATTTAATATATATGATTGTATTATATTTATTAGTCCATGTTTTGTTCTAGTCGCCATGGAGAGGTACTATCGGAATTTGGCTTAAACTATATAAAAAAACACACAAATAAAAATATCTGACAGCTATTTGTATGGTGAATGCAATACACCTACATAACTCATTCCTTCAAATTCCAAGAAGATCTTACCATTTTTGAACATAATCCTTATATAAGACCCCTAGCCAATATTAGCTTAAATGCACTTTAACGTTAATCATTAAAATTGTTCATTAAATCTTTTGCCCATATAATACGGATCAGGTCCATTTTCGAAATATAACCCAAATTGATCTTTGTACATAATTGTATTTATTATGTTTTATTTTCCTTTAGCTCAACGTTTCCGTAGACGACTCATATACTCCACACACAACTGGTAAAATATTCTACAATGCACAAATTCCCTATGGCGCTTATGCACCGGGTCAAAATGTTAAATATTCATTTCATGTAAACAATCAATCCAAATCAGATGTCGACGGTTACACTTTGGAATTTTCACAAAAGTTTCTATGCATTGCAAAATCAACAGATTTGGTATTGTCAAAGAAAAAGGAATTCACCGATGAAAATATTTTATTACGTATCAGTTTCATCGAACCGTGCAGACAATTATCGAGTCGCTTGTGGAAGGGACAATTTGTAATACCATCAATACCACCCAGTGAAGTTAATTGTAATTTCATACGTGTTGAATATTTAATGAAAATTATAGCACATGTTAGTGGTCACAAAGATTTTGCCTTAAATATACCAGTAGTTATTGGTACCATACCGCTGCAAGAAAGTTTAATTAAACTGCGAACAACCGCTATAACACAGGAACGTGTTAAGGCTTTAAAACCGCAGACGGTGTCGGTACCAATTGCAATGGATTTAGCTAAATCAACATCATCTGGCAGTAATAATGTTGCATCAAATAAATCACCTTCTCAGTCTCCCAAAAAAGTACTACAACCTCAAGGTAGTGTAACATCATCGGCATCCGAAATATCTATTGCGTCATTTGATGAAATTGTAAATGGTAAATTTAATATTAGTAATGTGTTATTGAACATTTATTAAAAAACTTTATTTTCAGATCAACCGTTATTTGAAGAAGGAATACGTAGTGGTTCACCTTTTGTAGATAGTGATGCTGATGAACGTAATCGTATAGATGACTTTAGGCCACTTTATCCTATATACAAGCAAACTTTGGTCTAAAGCTAAATTAGTTTAATTTTTTATTTAGCATATCGAAGATGAATATTATTAAAGCTTTACCAACTATAGTTGCCAAGTTCTAGTAAGTTCAAACTAATATTCTGTACCGTATGTAAATTTAATAACACAAGTATAAATATATTTTGTTAGTATTGCCAACCATATTTCACCTTGATATAAATTTGCTACAAGATACTAAGCTCACTTACCAAAATAATGGATTTTCTCGATTCTTCCAAAGTTTTTATAGATACTAAAATACCTTAAACTACAGCGGCACATTTATGCATAGTATATTTAAAGTACCAATTGCTCAATAAAGCTCAATATATATAATTTAGAAAACTATTAATGATGTTATGAATATTTATTAAATTAAATTGTTTTAGTTTCCTTATTAGCTTTCGAAATATTTCTCTCCATACATGTAAACATGTGTTAAATACAAATTTTATATGGAAAACAATTGGGCATGCTTGGATTTCCTTTTAAGATGAAAATGAAAATTTCATAATTTTTTTTTTAATTTCTTTTAGTTTTGTTAAAAATTTAAGTGAATTATGATTGTATAGTGGGCAATTAAGTTGAAATCGAATCAAATAAAATAGTAGTCATACATTTCAATTTCACGCGGATTCGAATTCGTACTAATTCCAGAACATGTCCGAATTATGTAGATACCACCTACATATTTACTGGAAGTGAAATGAGTTGGATGATTAAAAGGTGCTCTTGCGGCCTTTTTTCTCTGACAATTGCTAGATTCCTCATAAAATATAGCATTCTATACCGAATGGCAAGGTATTTGGGAAGCCTGTTTGGAGGAAATGGACTCTGTTATAGACAATTTGGTAACGAGTGTTATAAGTTCTTACAAGGAATCATGTCGTCCAACACGAGTAAGGCGTTAGTCCAAACCTTCGTGATGGAACGAGTAGTTGGAATATGAAAGACTCAAGCTTTCTAAGCTGACCGATTTGTGATATGGAGAGAGTACAAAGAATATGATAAAGCCAAACGAAGCTTATGGAAAAGCTTCTGTGGCTATATTGAGGGGTCTGGCCAAAGAGCAGTAAGAAAACTCTGAATGTACTACCAGATACTCACTTTAGGAGTTGCGCTGATATTTTTTTTTTTTTTTTACGTTAGACTAACACTCAGGGGATGTCCCCTACTAATGCAGAATTAGGAAAATATGTTATGAGAGGGAGGAAAGAGGGAGTAGTGTTTGTGGATATTTGCCTTGAACTTCTCTAAATTGTAAGTGACAGGGAAGACCTCTGCGGGGAGTTTATTCCACATACGGCTTGTACGACTGATAAACGAATTTTCTCTGTAATGCGATGTGCGGTCAACGGGACAATCGACTACAAACGGATGTGCTCTGGTAGATGAGCGAGTATCTCGAACATAAACCCGGGCTCTGGGAATCAGTTCCCTTATGTCGACAGAGCACTTCCTATGGTAATATCGATAAAACAGTGACGCACAACCCACATTCCGACGATGCTCCAATGAATCAATAGAGTTCGATATCCCAATGTCATTGATGAGCGCCGACGCCCTCCTTTGCACACGGTCCAAAAGCTCCAAAATAGACTTTGAAGCTCCTGCCCATATATGGGAGTTGTATTCCATTTTCGGTCGGATATAGGTGGTATAAATAGTAAGGAGATCGGATGGAGTGAAGTATTTCTTACACCGTTTGAGGAAACCAAGACACTTGAATGCTTCTTTCGACACTTCGAATACATGCTTATTCCAACGGACATCGCACTGAATCTTCATGCCCAGAACATCAAGAGTATCCGACTCCTTGATATTAACACCACCCATGTTTGGAGTTTTCTGAGACTGAACTATGTGCATAAATCTTGGAGTATGGTAAAGGTTTTATTTTTACTGATATCAAGTAAAAGCAACCATTTGCATCACAATGATTATAAAACCATCAGCCTTAGATTATTCCTTCTGAAGACATTAGAGATAAGGTTAGACTTCCATGTCAAGTATAGCATGGAGGAGAAATTTCTTTGTGCCAACCAGCTCGCTTACACCAAAGGAAAATCTGTTGAAACAGCTCTGCATTTAGTCAACTCACAGATCGACAAAGCCTTTCACTATAGGAACTTTTCTTTGGGACACTGCCTTGAATGGGAGGTGCCGTGGAGGCTGTGAATTTAATAGTTTTCCTCTAACGTTGTAGAATAATATCTGCAGAAGAGGGCGATGGAGAAGGTGATGCCCAGAGGGACTCGCCGGGGAGAAGTTATATCTTCACTACTGTAGACACTTGTCAATGAGCGTTATCATCAATGGAAAGTACCTGGCTACTACTAGTTCTGTGATGCATACGATACTGGTGGTAATAATGTGATGGATGGCCAAAGTAGGACTAGGTGTTAAACCAAGGACCCTATAAACCAGGATGAACAAACTACCAAATTTTTAGCCACCCATGATGCTAAATGGTGCGATTACAAAACAAATTTTTAGTCGAGACCACGAAATTCTTAGCCAGTTTACAGAAAAACTTAGCCTCTAGCAAGGGTTGTACCAATTCAAACATGTATACATTCACATCACAATTACTGTACTTGCGCTACAACCCTTGCTAGAGTCTAAGTTTTTCTGTAAATCGGCTAAGAATTTCGTGGTCTCGACTAAGAATTTTTTTTTGTAGTCGCACCATCATGGCATCATGGGTGACTAAAAATTTGGTAGTTTGTTCATCCTGGTTTATAGGGTCCTTGGTTAAATCTGAAAAGACGGAAATTATACTGATTACCAAGAAAACCTAGATAGATGCTAACTTGGATAATATGAGTCTTGTTACGAACCACCAGACAACCTAATTTTCACTTTACAGAAACCGGACGATTTGGTTGGAGCCAAATTTAATAAGGACAACAAATCATTTTTCTGACTTTGTAAAGGAATTATATTTACTTTTTATTGAGCATTTTTAAGCTAATTTCGACACAGATTTTTTAGGCAGCGATAAAGGTGATTTCCGCCGACTTTTGAGATTGCGGACAGACTGCCGAAATGGGGTCTAGTTACCTGGCGAAAGGGTAATAGACATTCGTGTGCCACGGTTTGAAGAAATTCCAAAACGAACATAGTGTCGAAAGTGTTGTGAAGATCCTATGATCCTAAAGCGACGGGACCCCTGCCATGTAAGCTTTTCATGGGAGTACTGATGAGACACTCCTCAACTGTGGCTCTTGTCAAGATAGCGGGAAAGCTGACGAAAAATAATTATAGATTTTGAGGGGTACCAGGGGATAGGGAGATTTGAAGCATATGATGTGCCACTGCACTGCTCTTGCGCGTTCCAGCGCAAGTTGCTTGGGATATTTATATTTTTATCTCTGCAAATGGAATTCTAATTTTTTTGGTTTTAACTAAGGGAATGTAAGGCATTCTAATGGCACCCAGACCAGGCTAAGGATGCCAATGCTAGGACGCAATGTTCTGTCCAAGATTTAAAATCCAAGCAGTTTAAAATTCAAATTGAGTCCAGGGGCATAGCGAGGTAACTACCCTGCATATTCATGTGTTGGTATTCTCCTGGCAACTTGTAAGTTGGTCAAATAAAAAAAAAGAGAGCAATATTTAAAAATGTGGAATAGTCCAGAATTGTGAAAGTACCTTCGAGTGAAATTTTTTTAATGTGTGGGGAAAATTTAAAATTTTTGTTGGGTTGTATTCAATACAAAATAAATTTGAATAATAATCGTCAAAATTTAAAAATTAAACTTTGGGAACATTGAAAAACAAATAACAAATATTTGTATTTGTATTTAATTTATTAAAATTTATTAAAAAAAAGATATAAGCTCTACAAATAAATATGTTCATTAAAGGCAATATATTATTGGCTCATGGTATTACAAACATTTTAAGTGGCTCTAGCTTTAATGTTACAGTACTGATAGAAAATGAGGTAGAAATATTTATAGAAGGTGAGATTTAAATAAATTTGATTAAAATAGGTTTCTTTGAAATCTAACATATTTATGTCAATTATAGAAATTTATCTGACTTTTTTGGGAACAGTTCAAGTAAAATGGCAGGATTTGAATAGTAAAAATAAAGATGGTCAAATTATATACTTTATGCAGCAATTTGAGGGTCAAGAAGTGTGTGTTGAACGAAAAATAATTGTAGAAACTTCAGGTATACTTCCAGCTGGAAGACATAGCTATAATTTTATGGTAACCATACCCCAAAATATACCAGAAACTTTTATTGGAAATAATGGCTCAGTAAAATATGAATTGATATTAATGATGCGTGATAATGTAGCTAAACAAAGATTATATACTTTACCCGTTACTATACAACGATGTTTGAATAATATAACAAAAGGTTAATGGTAAGCCGAGAAAGGGTACAATAAATTTATTTGTAAGATTATGTTTTATTTATATTCCTCAATTTAAAGCTTCCTCTAACCGCTATGCACAGAAAATATTTTTGTTTTTCTCCTTGTAACTCCAAGCCTATAATAACAACCTTAACTCTATCATCAGCTTCTTTTATACCTGGTGATATTGTTAAATACTATTTATTAATAGAAAACTGTACAAAATATTTCCATATCCGCCGCATTACCGCCGTTATAGTACAAACTCAAAAATATACAGCTTTAAAACCTAAGCCAAGGATGAAACAAGATCATTGTACATTGCATCACAAGATGCATCGTTTAGCTGGTATGACTCAAAATTCTAAACGTTATATTGAGGGATCGATGCAGCTATCAAAGTGGCTGGCTTCCACATCCATGGATCCTTGTCTTATTATGACCAGTTATACATTTCAAGTTATTATAATTATGAATGGTTTACATACAGACGGTTATATGAAACTGCCTCTTGTTATACGTCATCATATTTCTAGCGATTCAATAAGTGATTATGTATCTAATGAGTTAAGGTTGCAGATGGATGAAGCAAATATTGAAGATGATAATTTAGGTAAAACAGATTTCTTCTTATAAATTTAATACAATAAGTTATTTTTTTATGGTTATTTTCAGATCTTTCCAAAATAAAAATCATTAAGGCTTGCGAACTAAATGAAACCATTGTTTAAAAGTCTTGCACCAATAGAAAAGAAATTATAATTCAGAAGATTTGCTTATAATCATCTAAACATATTAATACTACATATTTTTGTAAATGTTTACATTTTTAACAATGCTAAAATAAAATTCATTTTGTTTGTCCATTAAAAAAGAAATTTGAACTAAATGAAACTATTGAAAAATTTTGATCTCTTGCAATAATTAAAAAAAAAACCCAAGTCTGCTGCCTCAAATGTTCAAATTTTATTTCGTTTTCTCTGCAATTGAAATAAAGAAAAGAATCTGAAATAAAAAAAACACAATTTAATTAAAAAAATTACAAATAAAATTTAAAAATTCGCAATTGATTGACAAAAAGTATCAAATACTATTAAAAAAATTATTGAAATAAAACAAATATTTCTTGAATTTCATTTGGTGTTATTTAATTTCATTTGAAGTTATATTTGGAGTCATTCTAAAAGTTTTTGAAACACTCTGATCGGTCTTGAAATAGTTATCTTTGGATTTGACTAATAACACTGTAAGACAATTTCAAACTTTTTCTAAAATTACGGGGTTCCGACGATTGATTCTTGTTAAAGAGACCAAAAAAAAAAAATACACGTGTTTCGGCATTTTGATAGTTTACATCGGAATTGCATTTTAGAGGCGGTAAAAATTTCCCAGCTCTGGCCTGTTCTTGCAGCATATCGGCATATAAAACTATGTTTTATTTACATCTGAGATGTAGGGTATGTTCAGCAACTTTGCAGATAATGGTATGAAAAATATTTTTGTAGAACATATTAATAGTAAAAAACACCCCGCGGGTATGAAATGTTCTACAAAAATGTTGGCCATAAAATTATACTATTTATGTCAGAGCACACTAAAGCCCAAAACTTAACACAAATACCGAAAACCAGACAAATTCAAGATTGCCCATCAAATTTCTAGTCACATTTTGGGATGACCTAAATATTATGTAGGTGATCCCAAAATCTGACTTTTAATATGTTGGTGATCCCAATATTTGACTAGAAATCTGATGAGCAATCTTGAATTTGATTGGTTTTTGGTGTTTGTGTTAAATTTTGGGTTTTGGGTTTTGTTGAGTTCTGACATATATAGTAGAATTTTATGGCCAACATTTTTGTAGAACATTTCATTTCGCCCTTCTCCTTTTTCGGGGTGTTTTTTACAATTTGTTAAAATAAAATAAGATGATCCAACAGAATCTAAAATATCAGTTTCATTCTTTACATATCAACAAACTATCAACATCTTTTGGTCGCGGTGCATAGGGCCTTTCGAATCTAATCTAAAATGAAATAATCTCAAGCAAGAAAATAGATTTTCCTGTTATGAAAATGTGTGTAATTGATACAATATTGTACGAAGCTAAGTCAATGACGTTTCGTCATTGACTTTTTAAAACAAAAAAAAAAAAAAATCAAAACCTACTTAAGAAATTCAATGGACGAAGTAAGACTTTCTGCATTGGCTCTAGGATTTGTGCATATTGAAGGGGTAGACCCAGACAAAATTGTGGACAGTTTATCGAAATATTAAATGAACAGGTTGGTTGAAAAGTTCCTGCGCTCACCAAGAGATAGCACTGCTAGCTCCCAACTTTTTTTTTCTCAAGTTGGTATAACTGTCCTGAGAACACATGCAAAGTTGCAAGTCATTCTGTCAATTCTTTCTTTGTTTACAAGCCATTTAAAGTTGACGTGTCATTGATTTTTGTTAATATGGAAAAAATTGAATATCGCGCAGTCATTAGATTCTTTGTTTTGAAGGGTTTAAAAGCAAAGGAAATTTATGAACAATTGTTAGAAGTGTATAAGGAGTCCTCACCTTCAAAACGCACCGTTGAATTTTGGGCTGGTGAATTTTAACGTGGTCGTACCAGCCTTGAAGACGATCCACGCGAAGGACGACCAAAAACTGCAACCACAGCAGAAATAATTGAGCAGGTACATAATATGGTTAGTGAAGATCCAAGTTTGACTAAGCGTGAAATTGCTAATGCCACAGGCATCTCAGACGAACGAGTACTCCATATTTTACATGAAGAATTACGTATGAACAAACTGTTTGGAAAGTTAGTGCTGCATACATTAACAATTCAAGAAAAACTGGATGGAAAACAAATTTCTCAGCGTAATTTGGAGCGTTTTAAGCCGAATATAACCGACTTCTTGCGTCGTTTTATAACTATGGATGAGACTTGGATCTACCACCGTGATCCTAAATTGAATCAAGAACGTTTACAGTGGACTGAAGCTGGTTGTTCAGCTCCAAAGCAGGTGAAGTCACAATGATCAGCAAAGAAGGTCATGGCATCAGTTTTTTGGGATGCAAAAGGAATTTGGTTGATTATCTTCAGAAAGGTAAAACAATCAACTCTGAATTTTATTGCAGCCTTTTGGATCAGCTGAATGAAAAAATTCGTGAGAAAAGACCTGGTTTAAAGAAGAAAAAAATCATTTTTCATTAAGACAATGCACCTGCTCACAAAAGTGTTTTGACGATGGCTAAATTCAAAGAATTAAAGTACGAATTGCTTGAACATCCACCGTATTCACCAGATTTGGCTCTCAGTGACTACTATCTCTTCAGAATCTCAAACAATTCCTTCGTGGAAAGCATTTTTCGTCGAATGAAGAGGCCGTTATTTTGCAGAGCTTCCGGAAAACCATTATAAGGATGGGATAAAATTATTGGAAGATCATTGGAACAAGTGTATTGAGCTTCTAGGAGATTATATTGAATAAAAAAATATATTTTGTAACAAAAACTGTATTCTTTCATTTCGAGCGCAGGAACTTTTCAACCAACCTGTATATATTAGATCTCAGTTAGTGTGATAAATAATTTTGTCACAGTAAAAAGAAAGTATCCAAATAGCTGGTTGCAGAACAACTTATATGGCATGAGCATAATTTATCTTCTAGAATCGGTTTTTTTTGCATGGAGTTTGACTCAAACTAGTTTCATCCAAAATAGAACAGGTTGCATAAGAACCGGTTCTATAAGCAGTTATTTTATATCTATGCCAGTGGAGGGTCTGGGCGACTATTGACCCTTGGTCAAAGGGACCTAAGGACCCTGACTGGATACTTTACTGGGCATTGCGAATCGGACACTGAGTTGTGCGTCAAAGCATGTCCTGTGTGATTGTCCTGGGCTTTATGTTAGGAGGATTGGGTTTTTGGGTGATCGT
The DNA here is from genome assembly GCA_949748255.1 of Eustalomyia histrio. NCBI lineage: Eukaryota > Metazoa > Arthropoda > Insecta > Diptera > Anthomyiidae > Eustalomyia > Eustalomyia histrio. The sequence goes on from OX456523.1 coordinate 218,622,904, forward strand.
TTCTTGTCGCCTTCCGATATTTGGAACACTTCACCCGGAAAGGTTCTTGACTTCATCAATAGCTTGAACCTTTTGGGTGGTTCTGGGCAGCACGAAAGACCCATTATGGTTGCGGTGCGCAGTGCCATTTGAAATAATTATAATATAAGCAGTTATATAACCCGTGTTTCGGCTTATTCAAATTTTGGAAAAACCCGAAACTGGATGGTTTTTCAAAAATTAAAAATAACCAGTTTTCGGCTTAGAACGATTTAGTACTCGAAAGATAAATACTCAATACTTGTACAGCGCTAATACATATTTCGATATCCCTTTATTTTTCTTTTTAATTTTACTGCAACAACAACTATACGCATTTAAATTTCTACTGGTGATTCCGTTGTTGGTTTTTCCTTTTGAATATCTTCGATTTGTTGCTGATTAGGCTTTTTCTTCTTTTTCTTTCTCTTAACAGGGGGATTTGGTGGTGGACTTTGAGCCATAACATCCACATTATAAACTGGATAGCGTGGTGTATACTGAGTAGATTCACTAACTGTATTAACGTCATCATCTGCTATGTTAGTGGTCATAAACATGGCTTCTTCATAAGTAGGAGGAGCTAAGTGGAATACAAGAAAGTAGTTAATTTGGTATAACATTAGTATGTTTTATTTTTTAAAGGGTTAAGTGGGTTTGAAAATTCGAATTCATCACAGGCCAGAATAAAAAGATGCCCTAAATATTGTCGCTGCAGGCCGTTATTTACTTAATGGTTCCAGAATCGATGTTTTTTTATATAATCGCGTTTTCTCGAAACTTCTTTTCAAGTCGGAAGTCATGATTTCTCAAAAAGTTATCAACCGACCATATTAGAATTTTGCACACTTCACTTTACACTTCTAGTGTTTGAACGAAGGATTATTTTTTTGTATCACAATTTATTTTATGGCTCAATATGTGGTGAAAATTTTACCATAAAATATTCACAACTCCGACAAATATTCGTTCAAGCACGAGCTTAATAAAGAGACAAAAATTGTTTTTTTTTTTTCATTTCTGTTGAACTAGTCATGACTACGCCGAGAGAATTTGTTTTTGAGAGGTCAAGGGAAATGAGTTCCCAAATGCTAAATTTTGGAAATTTTTGAATAAAAATGTCCCAAAGTATTTGATATGCCAAATTGATTGAATAAAATATAACATTTGAAATATATTTAAAAAAATCAGTAAAAATTCGTTTTTTTGAGCCTTCGAAAGCCATTCAACCCCTTAGTGCCCTACTACATGAACAGGTTATTATGTGTCTGTGCTGATGTAAGTAACTGTCTAAAATAAGGGACTTAGACCTGCAATTGCAGTTGAAAAAGGGTAAACTGCAATTCAATTTAAAAATGATTAAAATATAAGTTATATTTAACTATTTGTGTAGTTTACATAACTGCAATATCAGTTTGTTTTAAATTCAATTGCAGTGCACATTTGATTAGCTAATAAAAATCGGTCACAATCCTCAAACACATTATCCCCATTTCTTAGTTAGTCATAGAACCCAGTTTAAAACAGACATATCACCCAAGGATATTAAGAGCGTTATTTATTATGGGAATATATTTATTATCCCAGTAAAGACATTGTCCGGCCGGTCTTAGGTGTTTTAAATTCTGCGGCGTACTCGAAATCGGCTACGCTGGGTAAAGGCTTAAGTGTTTTCCACTCTGTGATATGTCTCAACCCGTCATTCTTAAGGAAAAGTTTTCTGCATAGTGGTCTTATGGGTATTTTACTCTTTGGAATATCCGAAGCTTGCTCCGCTTACGGCTGAAAAATGTGGATACTGACCAGAAATATCCACAACAAATCGAAATTAACACCCATGGGACCTATGACTGCTTAGTGCACGGACATATACCTCACTTTGCGTGTCAGAATTATGTTCGAAAAATTTGGTTTATAATTCCAAAAATGGAAATGGGTATACTTTTCGAGGTTTGTCTGCTTTCCGGAATATAACCTAAATCGTAATATGGTGTAGGGTAGCACATGGCCTGGTCTGATTTTTGTACTTGCTTCCACTTACGCATATCGTATTCTACTTCTGTTTCACTCAAAATAGTACGATCATCTCCTACAGCTAGTTGCATGGCACCTGCTGATGTTGTTGGTACATCATCTATAGAAGGAGTTTCTTCGGTTGCATTAGGTATCACCAGCGGTACATTGCCTACAGTTATTGGTACTGTGGCTTTAGGATTACACATCAAATGATTCATTATGGCCTCCACACATATTTCATATGAAACGCGTACAATTTTACTTAAATGATCACAAGTTGGAGGTGTTGCCGGAACTCTTATAACTTCAGCATAATCACGCATAGTTTGTCTTGGTACAGGACCACAATATTTTTTAACCAAGCACAGCTTTTCCGTTGAAGTACGCATACAGGGTGTATCCGATGTATAAGTGGCACGTAGATTAAGTGTGATCAAAAGTTTCTTAACATCTGTATTTGTTTCGTTGTTAACATGAGAACTAACCAAAATCATTTGTCCTGGTACATAACCAGTTTGCGTGATATCAACTCTCAAGCGGACAGCTTGTGAAAATATAAAACAAAAGTTTTCGAAAGTTTCATTAGAAGCAGGAGTCTAAACGAGAAGAGAAAACTATTTTTTTAAGATATTCGCAGAACACATAAAACCTTTTTACTTTTAATAATCGGTATTCTTGATTTAAATCCAATAATTTTAATACTGTAAAACCCTTAGTGTATGTTCGATTTGAGGCTCCCGATCGTATAAATGTCACCTTAACCATATATCTTATATGACCATAAGCCCCTTCATATGACGATGGGCAGTTGGTAGGTATGGGACAAGAAAAATTATATGTGTGGGTACCAGATTCTATGGCAAAGTTTAATCCATCCTGAGATCCAGCCAGAAATGTTGTTGATGCTATGTAATCTTCGTGGCCATGGTAGATGTGTTTTCGTTTTAAATTTGTTTTATGTACTGGCTTTTTGCGTCGACGCCGTTCTTGCCATTGACACTGGGCAAAACCATTGATTTCTAGTTTGATGCCTAGAAATATAAATAAATAAATAAATAATAATTAATATTTTGGCAATCTGTAATAAAATGAGAAACAAAACCTGGTTATTGGACAGCATTATAAGTACATATATACACTGAAAAAATATTGCCAAAAAAAATTTCAATTAATTTTTTTTTTTGGTTTTTTGTTCATTTTCAATTATTAGTTAATTTATATCAACTAAATTTTTAATTGATAATAAACTTGTTGTAAAAAAATTTTTAGTTTACAAAAACTACTACTGACAACATATAAAAGTCATATTGTTTTAATTTATTTATATCTTAACTTTTATTACAGTTATTTGAAATGCATCTCAAATCCCTAAAAAAAATGTTTATTAAAGATATTTTTAATATTACGCGTATAAATAAAATCATCATAACTTGTATTTTTTTCTAAAGAGAACCGCACTCATTGTTCTCAGTGTTGCCAGATAAGGGGATTGTGCGTCAGATTTGAAAATTTTTTGATAAAATATGATTTGATATTGTTAAATATCAATGATTTGTTTTAAGTAATTTATATGAATTCAATTTTGATTCGATTGAATAATTTGTTGTGTTTCTGTTCGGAAACGTTTTTTGGTTATGTTATTTGTTAAAATTTAATCAATTTGTTTGATTCTATGAAAAGAATCAACAAAAACCAAGATTTGATATTAATTTAATAAATTAGAAAATAATTCAAAAATTGAATCAGATTTTAAAATTAAATTAAGGAATCATGTTTTTAAAAGGTCCATTTTAAAATTTAAAAATATTGTTACAGAAATTTCATTTACTCGTAGAAACACAAATCCCCATATGTTAGCCCTGAAATGTTAAACAATTAAATGGCAACCCTTTACCATAACTAATGTTTCTTCTATCAAACTGTAAAAGAACATTCTCAAAGTTGCCAGTATGTAGCTTTCAGACGGTGCTGCCATATTCTAGTGATTTTAAGCCGCATATATAAAAACCCCGGCAAGGTGGCAGAGTAGTTCAGTTTATAAATAAAACGCTGAGTGTCAAGAACTAAAGTGTGGCTACCGTTTAGTCTATCTACACCGTGTAAATAAAGTGTGCTATTAAAGTGTATTTCTGTAATTTTTAGTGCCTGTTATAAATAAATAGAGCTATAAATAATTTCAAACAGTGTTTATTATTTGTAATATAGAAAGAACTCGATTTATTTAAAAGGTAAATAAATCAACGATTTTATAAAGGGAAAATCGTAACAATATTTCCAAAATTTGAATTATTTTATGATGCCACCATGTTTCTCTAATATTTATTTTTAATTTTTAGCAAACAAAATCTACGAAAAATCATTTTAGAAAAAAGGAAAATTTGATTATTTAAGAATATGTTAAGAATTTTTGTATATTTAAACTTTAAAAATGGGAATATGAGAACAAACTTTGAAGCAACACTGTGGATACGCATACACCCGTTATAATAAAGTTAGTACCATAGAACTTTTTGTGGCGAAATTGAAACCTCAAATGTAGTATGGTACGCATACTAAGTATTTGTTACAATAATACAAAATATTTGAAAATTTGCATGCGTTGATGAATTACACATAAAAATATGTATATTTGGTAAAAAATTTTTATTTTTTAAATTTGATTAAAATTTTAATTGATTTGAATCTGGTATTTCAATCAAAAATTTTATTAAAATTTTAATTGATTTAATGCTGGAATTTCAAATAAAAATTTTATTTAAATCTTAATTGATTTTTGGTAAGAACTTTAATTAAAGTTATAATTGATATAATTTAAGCTTTAATTAAAAATGTTTAATATATTTGATTAAAAATTTTATTGATATGACTAAATAATTAATTAAAAAATTCAATTAGTCAAATTGATTGATATAACAAATAATTTTGCTAATTCAAATTCAATTAATTTTTTAATTGTATTTACAAATATTTTCATTGAAACAAATTTTGATTTAGATAAAAACTTGCGTTTTAGAGCTTGGCAATAATGAAACCTGTAAAGAATTATATTTGTTTTTCATATCGCGCCCTAAACAAGAAAAAGTCATAACTTCAAATTTTCCAAAAATTACTGTTTTCCATAAAGTAATCCTGTCTCACCACTATTGTTTTTAACTGGAAAAATCACGTTTTGTCTGTTAATTACGTTAGAGTGATTTGGTTAACGTTTTATAGTTGCAGTTTAAGATTACTGCTTTAAAGGATTAGTACAGGTAAATTAAAGGGCCTTTTTTCTCCTTTTTAGCCTACTTTTTACCACGCTCTAATTGCAAGTTCCAAGAAATATCTGTTTTGTAAATCAACTCATATCACAAGGAATAGACTTTTAAATGCCACAGATTTTTGGGTAAGACACTAATGATATTTTCAAAAATCCCGTTTAATGGATGTCTACGTTGGTGGATGAACCTGCATGCCATATTTAAAGTTTCTTGCTATAACAGTTAGTCTGGGTGATTAAGGGAACACTTATCCCCCATTTCTACCATCTTCTTAATGGATATTCAAAACGAAGTTATCGTTAACTTTAAAAATTTCAGCAGAAGTTGTTTGGGAAGGACATTGAAGAACAGCAGTATTTTTGGTAAACTATATAGCTTTAACCTGTGACGTATGAAAACTGTGTTTGAGCCCACAATCCCTAAAATATCTCCGATATTTACAATGTTATATAAATCAAAGGCCTTAATATAGTATTAGAAATGATATAATTTACACACCAAGTTCCAAAATACTAGCTACAGCGTTTTGGGATGGGTGATTATTTTTATCAGCATTTTCCTTCGGTATTTAGCCCATAATAGCTGACGTTAAAGGCGTGACTTTTCCCCCTAAAAATTTCGTAAATCTCGACTTGGTGGATGACTACGCCGGAATAGGTACCTTAATGCCAAAATTAAACTTCCTAGTTTCAAGGGTGTGGACGGGGTGATTTTAACACGTTCTTATTCGAAATGCCACAGAGTATATATTCAGTAAATCAGTACATATCCCAAGGAACAAACATTTTAATATTCAGATTTCTTACCAAAGCGGTGTGAGCAGGCCGTTAACGTAGAGACTGTTTTCTTTTTGTTCCTCTTCGGAGGAATTTAAAAAAATCCGGTATTATCAGTGATTAGTCAATCTCCAAGGAACACATATTTTTAATTTCAAGTTTCTAGCCTGCCTCTTTGGCAGACTGGGGAGGGGGGGGGGGGAATTGACGCTTTTTTGCTCCTCTCCATAGGATTTTCCGATGTTGAGTGAGTGAAACAGTGGGTAACATTATTACTTAAAATTTTTTAAGTTAACTTTTGTCTTATACTTACCGTTACCTATAACTGCTTCTGGATTTCGAAAAACCGCCTAGTATTGGAGTTTCCATGTGAAAAAATCACAAAAATTCGTAAACAGATCCAGGGTTACAGCAGTAACTGCAATTTTTAAAAAGTTAAAACGAAAAACTAGAAAAATATTTATCAGTTTCACTCGTAAGAGAGTACACCGGAGTCGCCCATGTGTTATATAAAATAAATGAAATCTATAGTTAAAGAATGTTCAACGGTAAATGTTACTCTAACGTGTTTTTAACCCTTATAAAAATAAAATAAATTGTATTTTAATGCCGCTCATTAACTTTCTATTCAAAAAAATTTGCATTGAAAGTGACTTGTTTACACTTCTTATCAATTATTTTAGGGTATATACATTAACTCATTTTTGTTATCTAAATTAAAGGAATTGTGTTATGATGACAGTTTGTTAAATAATCAGTTAAAGATAAGATAATGCAAAAAAAACAAGTAAAAGCATTAAATTTACAATTACCGATAAGAATTTCATTAAAAATATTACTTTTCCAACCGCAAAAGTAACAGATAGATTTTTTTCGTAAATTTTCTAAATTTTGTATGTATTATTTCCATATGCATGTTTTGAACTTTACTTTAAAATTTTTTGGTTTCAAGATCATAATTAAGAGAAGATGAAAAAAAGTTGTGACTCTCAGCGCTGATTTCGAACCCGAAAAATTCTAAAATAAAATTATTTTCCAATTCTTTTTTATCGAACCCATTTTGAGAGGTATCAATCATTTTATTCATGTTCGTTTGGTTCAACAATAATTATTTTTATGTAGAATAAATCAGAAAAAGCAAAAACGAGCGCGTATGAGTTTATTCACGATTAAAACCAAATGAAAGCAAATTAATTTCATTACAATTAAAAGGGGGTTACAACAACTAAATATTTTAGAAACACATTTCATAAAGATTCATTTCATAAAGATATTTTAGAAACACATTTCATAAGATTTATTTTGAAATTTTTTAAAAAATAATTTTTTTTTTCATTTTTTTTATTTACCAAAAAAAAAAAACATAAATAAAGAAAAAAATTGCAACTCATATTTCATTGTAAGTATATTAATAAATAAATAAAATCTAAGACTTAAAATAGTTTGTAATTTAAAATAACTGAAAATGTCACTTACAAGAAATGATATTTCGTTTAAAAACCGGCCTACTTACTGTTCATTTAAATTAAATGCCATTTGTTATTTATTTTTAAATGTTGTTAAGCAACAGACACATCCGTAAGAAACAAATGATTAATTAATAAGAAAAAGTTAAAATTTAACCTACCAATTCCTTAAAAAATAAATGATTTAATCATTTGTTTAAAATTGTTTCCGCATTTGTATTATTTGTTTGTTTTTTAATCCACAAAATGTATGTATACATACATAGTTAATCTACTAGTTATGTATATTTTTTAAATGTTTTAATCCTCTTGAATTGTCTTTAAATTGTGCAAAAAATTCCTTTAAATATGTCCGAAATTAATAGTTTTAATTAAAGTTTTCTTATTATAAAGATTTTTTACACTTAACCTAAACAAACAAAAAAATTGATTAAAAAAATAATATAAAAGACATAAAAAGATTTATCTTCTTTTTCGATTTATTTAATTAAATTAAGTAGATAGTTTTATTTAAATCAGTTAATTTTTTTACAGGAGTTATGAAAACATATAATCAAATTAACAAAAAATTATTTTTTTAATTTAATTTTGGGAAAGTTTTTTTTTAAATAAAAAATTTTTGTGAAAAAAATAGTTTGAATTGCAAAATACTGAAGAGAAAATTATATCAATAAATAAGAGATTTTGCATAATATTTAATAAGTTAATAAATTTTTATTAATAAAAATGCACTTTTTTATCCTTTTTTTCATATAAAGTTTTCTCTTTTGACATTTTGCAATTGCAAATCTTTTATTTACAACAGCAATAGTGAGATTCCGTGAACTAACGGAAATTTCTCTTTATATTCTTAAGAAGTTAATACAGAGATGGGAAATTTAATTTTAATTCCGGTGGCAAACAAAATAACGAAGAGCACAAGAATTACTGGAGAGTTTTTAATTTAAATATATTTTTTTGTAATTAATTTAATTCTTATATTTATTAATACCTTACATTATACATTATACCATACATTATATTTAGTGTTTCCATATCTTAAGAGGACTTTGTAAGTTACATTCATTGGGCTTTAAAATTGGATATATATGAATAATAAATAAATGAAAATGTTTAGCTTTATCAGATTAATATATAAATAATGATAAATGGGCAAGTCCCAGAAACAATCCACCAACCAAAAATTTTTAAAATCTATCCAACTTAGTTTTTTTTAATGGAACTTTAGAGTAGATTTCTAATATAGTAAATATAAAAATAAAATGTATTTGGATGATATTAATGATTACCAAATCATACCCTACCTCAGATCTTGTAATTTTATACAAAAAATTAACATTTTTTAGGTGTTCATATTATTACTTTTGTGTAAACATATGTGGTCATATTATTATTTATCCAATTCTCTTCAATTTTACTAAAAAAAATTAGCTTTTTACTATTTCGGAAAGATTGAAATTAGGTATGAAGTATTAGGTCCATGAGTTGTAGCGTGCGTCACGGAAAATAAGGATTTTTTTATGTTTTGATTATTTTTTTGCAAGTCGTCTATAATTCTAAATCAATTTTATATACTGCTTTAAGTTAATACAAACATTAAAATTCTACAATTAAAATAAAAAAAGATAGCATATTAATTTCTGTAGCGTGCGTCACGATTTGAATTTTCTCAAAAATTGCATTAAAAAGTGTTTCCAAATATTCGACCCTGCCGGTTAACTGGTTAGGGCATTATTTAAAAAATTACGAAAATTGCTTAATCAGTTATTCGGGTCGATTAATCGGAAAAATTGGCGTTGAATAAATCAGAAAAAACAACAAACAACGCATATATGTGTATTTATAATTAAAACAAAATAGAAACACATTTCATAAATGATATTGTGTACATTAGGGTGGGTTAAGTCCGCTTTTTTCGAATTTTTATTAGTAATACAATACTAAAAATATTCTGCTTTGTGAAATAAAAATATTTGTTTTGAAAAAAAATTAGGTCGAAAACTCAGGCTTGCCTAATCCGAAAAATTTTAATATTGTCTAAATTTTTTTTTCATCTATTTTGATTGGAAAATTAGGCAATATTTAACTTTAACCGGATTGCGCGAGCCTGCCCAACAAACAATACGTTCTGTTTACGTACCGTTTTCGGTCCGTCATAAACGGAATCCAACTCCATTTACGTATCGTTTTCTGGATCCGTGTACGGACCAGAAAACGGATTTTAAGGAACATCGAAACTGATTCGAATCCGTTTTAATACCGTCAATGACGGACCGTTTACGGACCGGATATATCGGATGAAAAACGGAGTTGTCCGTTAAAAGTCCGTCAATGACGGACCGCTTACGGACTCGTATTTGAACCGTTTTTTCAACAAAAAACGGACTTATGTAAATGACTAAACTTTATAATTTGAATTATAGTTTTTTTTCTTTTAATTTATTTATAAGGATATGTAATAAAATAAAATTACAAAAAAAATGTTACAAATTTAATTAAATGAAATATTCCTCTACAGCATAACTAGCATCTCTATCCATCACTGCGGTTATGGCCCATTAAATATCATGAAAAAATAAAACAAAATTTTAATTAAGGTTTAATTAATGGCGTACAACATGTTCTAAATTTCATAAATATTTACCTCATAGATATCACTTAAATTTATTGTCGGTGTGAGTTGTAAGAGAGTATCTGTTTTACTAAACTTAAGCGCGCGACCTGTATAATGATCACATACATGTTTTTATTATTCGCGTTTGACACCAAAACGAATTCAAAAGCAGCGGAAGAGAAGCTAATGAAATCCGAGGAAGTCCGTATTTGGCAATACAGAAACGGATGCTCCAAAACGGAGTTCAAACGTATTGTCTTCTAAAATTCAATTATACGGTCCGTTAATGTTCCGTTTACGTACAAGCTTTGACGGATACGTATTTACGGTCCGTAAACGTGCAGTTGAAGCCGGATTCAAGAATTCGTACTTGTCGGAGAGTCTGTTAAAATGTTTCTTGGGTGAGATATCGACCTTAAAAAAAAAAATTCACAAAGAACAATATTTTTTGTATTACTAATAAAAATTCTAAAAAAAAACGTATTTTAGACCAACCCTAATGTACATACACCACTTATGAAATGTGTTTCTACAAAACAAAAACTATTTTGTTTTATTTATGAATACACTCATACACGTTGTTTGTTGTTTTTTTCTGATTTATTCTACATCAAAATAATTATTGTTGGCTCGAATGAACAGAATAAAATCAACGTTTGATTGATTTAAAATCATCAACAAATATGTGTGTTGGAGTATATTCAGCGTTTGAACGCAAACCCATATTTATTCTTGTGTTGATTACATATGAACGTTTTGCAATCAGTAGTTGCAGTTCTCTGGTAAGGATACAGAGTGCTCAAGTAATCCCTTAAATCTAAAACAGAAAAATTCAGTTTATACAGTGTTTTTCAGCAGAGAAATAATTGTAGAAAATTTTCTAAGTAAACCAGAGCTACCTTACAACAATATTCAATAAATAATTCTTAAAAATATTGTATTGCTTTTGCAAAATTTACAAAGTTTGCCAGAACTGTCGCTGCAACTTTAATTGTCTGGCTTGGGCTTTAAAGTTAAAGAGGTTTTCTATTAAAAAAGCTCAAAAATCCTTGGTGTCTATAAAACTTTTGAATACGCATATTCTTGCCAGGTCCTTACCTAGTAACGATTTCTTTTTTGGGTTCTACTTAAGCTTTTCTACTTTTTCAAAATTGTATGACAAATCAACTTTTTTCAGTTCTTAAAAGTGTTGTTATTTCCAATTGCAAACAATTTTAATGTGTTGTTTTGGTGCTGAGGCCAAAATAATACCGACTTATAACTGTACATGTAATGTAAATATAAATAAATAAAAAAACGGTAACGACATAGTGCATTAAAAAAAAATACTTAGCCACGAACTTGCTTTATTGGAACAAAATATGCATCTTAAAATGTTTTGTTTAACATCTGCCTATTGTGGAGGCTTAAGCTTTTAGAATTTAAGAATTTTTGAGAGTAAAGTATTATTTCTCAGAACCATTGCCCAGGTTTTGTAAGACGATTATCGATTATTGTCCACTTTCGTAATTAAATATCTACCATACTACATGAAAATTGTAAACAGTTGTTACAAATTTAGTAAACGACAGTAATTTTTAATCTTATAGTTCAACAGCTTGGTAAGTAGTGGAAAATAATCGTCGTTCGTTTTATAGAATTTGGGCACTAGATTAATAATTAAACAGGATTCTAAGAACGACTTGTTCAACAACTTCTTGCCCTATATAATCTGTTTTTCTGTCGGTTTTAACATCAATAATTTTTGTTTGAAATTATTCTAAAAGAAACCAGATATTCCTAGAACCACTTCTGGAGCTAGTTTTATTTAGTTATATTGTATCTTATGATTAAAGTTTAGGTAAACCGGTAGTGTAGAGGGGGTTGTGGAGAGGGGGTAGGGGTAGTAGAGAGGGGTTTGGAAAGAGGGGGTAGGGGAGAGTAGGTTGTGGAGAGGAGGAGTGCAGGGAGAGGAGTATACTGGAAAGGGTGGGGTTGAGGGAGATAGGTTGTGAGGGAGAGAGAGGGGGAGAAAGGTGGTGAGGGGGAGAGGGTTGGTGAGGGGGCAGTGGATGGTGTGGGTGGAGGGGCGGAGAGGGGAATAGGGAGAGGGAAAGACGGGAGAGGGTGAAGAAGGTGGAAAGGGGGATGAGGGAGATAGGTGGAGAGGGTAGTGAGGGGGAGATGGTGGATGGTGAGGGTGGAGAGGGGTATAGGGTGGAGAGGGGGAAGGGCGGAGAGGGGGATAAGGGGTAGAGGGTGGAGAGGTGAAGATGGGGTGAGGGTGAAGAGGGAGGGGGAATCTCCCCTCCCAACGCCTCCCTATTTAAAAGAAATCAGATATTCTTAGAACCACTTCTGGACCTAGTTCTAGTTAGTTATATTGTATCTTATCATTAAAGTTTAGGTAAACGGGTGCTAGTTCTTTGGAATTTATTCAAGCATAATACGATATGTTGTAGAATAAATTTGGTTGGAAACCGATTTTAAAAGAATTTTATTTGCAAAATTTCTAGAGCTTAAATATAACTTTTCTGTTATGATAAACGCAACGTTGTCTTGAAATACATGAAAATATAATTTACATAATTAAGAATTTTTAAAGGAATTAGATCAAAAATTAAAAATTTTATGTTGTTTTTCATAAAGGCTACACAGCATTTGCTTTGAGTTGGTTGGTTAAAAATGTTTAGAATTTCTATTAAGAAATGTTATAAAAAAAATTTAATAAATTTTTTGGTTAAAAAAATGCAATTGTGTTAATTTATATACTTCTAGAAAAAATGTAACGTGCGTTCACGTCTTTTGCTTAAAAACGATACAAATTTTTGGCTGCAAATAAGTTATTTTAGAATTCTCTTATATTCATCTTTTTTTAGGTATTAAATTTTCTGTGATTTATTATTCAAAATTTGCTTAAAATTACTAAAATATACTACAACTTTCAAAGTTATTTCCACTTTTTGAAGCGTGCGTCACAAAACTTTGTGATTAATTATTTCGCAACCAATACCTGTAAAAAAATGCCATTCGAAAGTACGCTTAAATCCCACTAAACACTATGTTTAAGTTGAAGGTATCTCTTTTGAAAGACCAAGAAATTTCTATATTTTAATCCAAAAACGCTTACGAATTTAGCGTTCGTCATGCAGGATTTGTCCATATATAAATAAATTATGATTTCATGCTCTCGTTAAACTGATGTGAAAATACTATGTAGCAGAAACAATGATGATTTTTTGTGGTAAAAAAATTTGAGATGAAAAAACTATTCGTTGTCAAATAAATTTCAAAAATTTTACAGAACTTTTTAATAAACGCCACCAATAAAATCTCTGTCATTGATTACATTATTACCTTTAAACTTTTTAGTTTTATTTAATGTTATTATAACTTTTCCCGTCAACAGCTGTCCGGTAAAATAAGTACCATATTCATTTTGATCAAATGAAATAAGACAATTATTAGCCATTTTTTTATTTTTAATATTTAATCATTTTTTTTTTCTTTCCCGTCAACCAGCAACGAGTTAACACAATAAACTGAATTTCTCATTTTGCGTTTTAAACAATTGATATACGCGATTAGTGTTATTGTCATAAATATTTGTTAAGATAAGAATACCATTATAGCGATGGCTTAATGTACAAAGGTCCTAACTTTATTTTTTTATTTCTTTAGAGGAGAAGCTATAAACATAATTAAATCTGAAAAACTTTAAATATAAAATATCTTTAATAGATTTTTTTTTAGTTTATATGTAACTAGGGGGTGAGGGTTTGAGGGGAGAGGGGTGAGCGGGAGAGGGGAGAGAGGGAGAGAGGTCTGGAACTGGCAGTGACAAAGACCGAAGCAATTCTGGTGACGGATCGTAGGACTTTGTTCAAAGGTGTAGGGGTTGGTGTAGGGGTTGGGATAGGGGTTGGGGTAAGGCTTGAGGTTAGGTTAGGGGTAGTGGAGAGAAGGTAGTGGTGAGGGGGTAGGAGTAGGAGGTAGGTGGTTGGATCAGTGAAGAAGGTTGGCGGTCATGGAAAAGGGGAAGGGTGAGGGCGGTAGAGGTAGTGGGGTAGGGAAAAGGGGGTATGGGAGAGGGGGTGGTGGGTGGGTTAGGGAATGGGAGAGGAGATAGCGGGGTGGTGGTAGGGGAATGTAGGAGTTAGGTGGTAGGGTGAGGGGTGAGTAGGTAGTGGAGGGGGGGTTAGGGTGAGGGGTTTGGGGAAGGGTAGTAGTGGTAAGGGTAGTGGAGAGGGGCTTCGGTCGTAGGGTTGCGAAGAGGGGGTAGGCTTAGGAGGGGTGACAGGGTTCGAGTATGGTGAGGGTGGCGAGATGGAGAGTGGGAGAGGGGGGGTAGGGCGGTGAAGGTGGATGTGGGGAGCGTGGGAGAGGGTGGTGAAGGGGTGAGTGGCGAGAGGGGGAGAGGGGGGATAGGAATTCCCCCTCCCCTCCTTTGATAATCATTATAGCTAACATAAATGACCAATCATACAAACACAACTACTGTTATTAAAAATTATAAAATCCTTATGACAACATATAATTAGTTAGTTTTAAATTTTGTTAAATCTAGCTGAAATTAGTTTAAGGAAAGTTAAAAAAAGCCCAATAAATGTTACAAGGTTATTTTAGTGCTTAAATCTTAAAATAAATTTATTTCGATATGGAAAATTTAACACACATACACACACATACACAGTTGTCTTTTATAACATATATATTCATAGACTTTATTTGTTCTATGACCTAGTAATTTTTATCTTAAATACTGTGAAAATGTTAAATACATCGAAACCTGAATTAACGGTTACTTTTTTCCGAGCAGATTAGCTAGCATTTTTGCTATTTGCTAACATGCTACTTATTACTATTTTTCCTGCCATTTATTTTTGCTGTAAAATTTGCCATTTTTATTTGACTGCTTCCAACATACTACGAGTATAAGCTACATTTAATATAATTGCTTTTTATTACTGTTTAAAAGAAATTGTTTTTATTTTTGCTATTTTTCTTACTTTCTAAGTTTTCTAATATTTCTATTTTTACCAAAAATGTTACCCAACAGGCATATTGTATTAGTATAGCAATTAAAATATTGGATATGTCACTGATTTCTCATATGAAATTAAAGGGTGGTTCAATTTTAAGGGCCGATGTTGATTTTAAATAAAACACAAATTATTTAGGAAATTATTGTCATTTCTTTTTATTATGATAATATGGTATGGTTCAATTATGTATGGAACAAAATATCGGCCAAATGGCCGCCGCGACCTCGGCGGCTTACCTCCATCCGATGGTCCAAATTTTCGATGACGCTGAGGCATAATTGAGGTTCTATGCCGTTAATGTGCCGAATTATCTCATCCTTTAGCTCTTGAATTGTTGCTGGCTTATCGACGTATACCTTTTTTTTTTAAATAACCCCAAAGAAAGAAGTGCAACGGTGTCAAATCGTGCCACCACGTGAGATAACACGGCCATTGAATTTGTCGCGCAAAAGAGTCATTGTTTCGTTAGCTGTGTGGCAAGTGGCACCGTCCTGTTGAAATCACATATCTTCCAGGGTCATAGCCTTAATTACTTTCCACAATAAGTTCGTTATCATCTCGCGATAGCGAACACCATTTACGGTAAATGATTGGCCGACCTCACGACACACTATCGCGAACAACAGAAATGTTTTCCGCAGAACGAAATGGGCGAGCATGCATAGGTGTTTTCACAGACCCGCTTTGCTGAAATTTGCCCACAATTCTCCCGATTGTGGACACATTTGGTCGATTATGCTGATATGCATTTTGATTTGAACGCCCATTTTCATAATAAGCCTGAATAATTTTAACGCGTTGCTCGATTGTGTATCTTTCCATGGTTCAAATTGAGTTAGTCTAAAATTGGGAAATGTTAAATGAAATGCAGAAAAAAAACATCGGCCCTTAAAATTTAACCACCCTTTAGATAAGAGTTGTAAGATAAGCGAGGTATTGGTGTATTAAAATATTATAGTTTAGATTTAAACTTTTCGTAAAAAATATAGAGTAACTAACACAATGAAAATAATGCACACATTAAAATAGAAGAACTTTACTTGCATAGACATGATTTAATTTTTATTTTATTTCATATTGTTGGAAAAAGATGGCATTTATTTAACTTTCCCCTAATATTTAAAAAATTATTATATTTTTTAGGACTTTATAAAAATAATATATTTTTTTTTTTAAATTAAAGTATTTAAACTAAAATGACTAATAATTATACAAAAGGTTTAAGGTCATGTTGTTTTTTAATCTTGAATCTGAGTCGCAAAAAACACAAATTTTAACTTTTTGAAAAAAGAAAAGTGTAAATAGTACAGCGAAAATACATGGTGGGGCAAAAATCATCATCTGACCCAATAGAAACATACTTAAGTAGGGGAATGTTATGTATCTTGGCACGTTTTATTTGAACAAAAATATTAAAAATCTGTTCATTTTTTAATAATCAATAGATCGCTGAAACTTTTGTTAAAAGTGAAAACTAGAAATTCTAAAAACGTCACCCTTGATGATTTCCTTAGGCAGGAATAAAATCCGGATAGGCACCAGTCTTCAATAGATTATTTTCACAATTTGTTATAAGTTTTGTGGGATTTTAGCACATTTAATTACATTAATTGAAAACTTATATATATTCGAACTTATAAATAATTGCCGAAAATTATGTCCGTTAAATGGACTCTGTCGGCGTTGATGCAAATTTGAGCTATTTTCATTAGATTTTGGGGTCTTGTTGCCAATTTGATCTCGAATATTGGTATTTAACTCCACCAAGGTACGGCGCTTGTTCGCGTGCACTAATGACTTCAAATATACCCACACAGGGAAAAGTCTGGAATAGTCAAACTGGCTAAGCGAAATCTCCGAAACACGAGATAACACGTGCTGGGAAGAGATCCTACAAAATATGCATTGTGTCAAATGGAGTCTGACAAGTGGTCCCGTGCTATTGGCGCCACACGTCCTTGAAATTCAGATAATTAACTTCCAGTAAGAAAAATTCAGTTAGCATGGCTTAAAAGCGGTCGCTGTTTACGTAACTGTGTTACCGTCGGCTCCTTTAAAAAATAAGACCCAATAACCTTTTCCGACTTAACTGAACACTACAAGGTTACTTCGAGAGGGTAATTATTATGAATTATGCGTTGATTTTCTGTCTCCCAAAACCGATTTTTTTTAAGTGGCCGCTGAGATAAAAACGAGCCTCGTCTCTAATCATCAATTTTGCTGGTAAATCATCCGTGTAAATATCGTGAGTTCTTGAGGTGTATTTACTATGAATTTCGTATGTGTCTACTTCACAAAACCAAACTGACATACGATACCATTTCCAAAAATGGCAGCACTTTCTAATAGGATGATACTTATTGCCCCACCTTGTATTTTAAGAGATAAAAGTATTTCGATAAAGAACTACATGTATGTTACATTTATGAAAAACTACTTTTATGCAAAATGCATTTGTAAGATCTGATTACAAGCGAAGGCATTATATCGTTGCAAATATTACGCCTTCCAAACTATAACTTTAGACAAAAATATTAAAAACTAGTCGTACGATAGATGTTTGGCATTTTTTTTTTAAAAATATGTATATAAATTAATAACTAATTTATTTTTTCGTTTAAGCTTAATGTTTTTTTTTATAAAAATTTAAGTATTTTTCAATATTTCGCTACTCCATTGTGTACCCAAGAAAAATTTTTACGGATTCTCCGGCACGTACGGATTCATGAATCCGGCTCCTGCTGTACATTTTCGGTCCGAAAATACGTATCCGTCAAAGATTGTACGTAAACGGATCATTAACGGACCGTACAATTGAATTTTCGAAAACAATACGTTTTGACTCCGTTTTTTTTGTATCCGTATCTGTACCTTCAAATACGGAAAACCATTTTTCATCAGTTTTTCTTCCATTGCTCTTGGATTTGCGTAGTTATCAAAATCAAATACTTAAATATTCATGAGGTAAATATTTATGAAATTTTAAACTATTTTTACGATAATGTGTACGAATTTACGCATATTTGTAAATAAAAATATTGCCTGACAGTTTACAATAGATTTTGCGAAAAAACTTGCAAATTTGCATTGTGTGCAACTAAAATTAAATTTTTGGTTAATTTTTTCATGATTTTTAATTTGCCACAACTGCAGTGATTGATGAATGCTAAAGGTGTTGGAGAAAAATATGGTATTTGATTGTAATTTTGTTTGGTATTTGTTGTATTTAGTTTTTAACAGTTTTGTTATTTTATTTTAAATAGTTTTGTAAATGAATCTAAAAAAAATAAAATAAAATTTGATATTTAAAATAAAAAAAACCATTTACACAAATTTGTTAAAAAAACGGTATGAAAACGGACCGAATACGGATCTGTGAACGGTCCGTCATTGACGGACTTTTAACGGACAATTCCGTTTTCATCCGATATATCGGTCCGTAAACGGTCCGTCATTGACGGTATTTCAACGGATTCGAATCAGTTTCGATATTCCTAAAAATCCGTTTTCTGGTCCGTATACGGATCCAGAAAATGGTACGTAAACAGAGTTGGGTTCCGTTCATGACGGACCGAAAACGGAATGTAAACGGAACGTATTGTTTGTATGTATCTTCAGGAAATAATAAATAAATAAATATATAAATTTTTAGAACATGTTTTTTATTTTATATCATTAAAAGATATAAAGAATAACTAAAAGTTTTTCAAGTTTTACTAAGAATGTTTTCATTTCAAGAAAAATTGTTCCCCAAGTATATACACAGAAAAAAATGTTTGCCAATAAATTATCCAAGCCGTTTTTTTTTTGTATAAATTATATAAGTTTTTACATTTATCAGCTAATAATTCAGTAATTTCTTTCAAATCGATAAATTGATCAAATAGAGTGGTTATAATGCCAGATTTGAACTATGCGTTGCAAAATCCTTTAGAAACCTTCAAATTAGAGAAAAATAAAATTATATCAATACCGTGCCGTCTACAGAGAGATTTAAGTTCTATATCGGTATCATCTGCTGTTGAAAAGCAATCACGAAGTCAGATTTGTACTCACAATGAAGGTATCTTAATGACTTCTCTGTGCTCTTAATGAAATTCGGATATGTGATACACAGAAAAAACTAGAATCGAGTTTCAATTAAAATATTTGTAAATACAATTAAAAAGCAAAAGAATTTGTTATATCAATTAATTTTTTTGTTAAAATTAATTGAAATTTTTCAATTATTTTTTTATCATATCAAGAATCTTTAGCATTTTTAATTAAAGTTTTAATTATATTAATTATAACTATAATTTATGTTTTAACCAAAAATCAATTAAAGTTTTAATCAAAATTCCAGCATCTTATCAATAAAAATTTTAATAAAATTTCTGATTGAAATTGCAGATCCAAATCAATTAAAATTTTAATCACATTTTCAATATTTTCTTTTTTTTGTGATCAAATATACATACGTTTGTGTGCAATTCATCAACACATGAACATTTCTAAATACTTTGTACCAAATAGTTCATACGAGTAGCATAGTACTTTTGCGTTCCAATAGCACCACAAAAAACACTATGGTATTAACTTTATCATGCGCATCCGCAGTGTTGCAAAAAAAGTTTGTTCCCATTTTCTAAATTGAAATACCCAAAAATCCTTAACAAATTGTTAAATAATTTAATATTCCTTTTTTCTAAAATGATTTTTTCGCAAATTTTGTTTGCTAAAATTAAAAAATAAATATTTTAGACAAAAGGGTGGCCTCATAAAAGAATTTAAATCGTAGTACTCTTTTTAAATTTTAAAAAAGACATTTAAAAACATGATTCCTTGATTTAATTTTTTGATCTGATTCAATTTGCAACAAATCGATTCAAAATTCTGTTAATTGTTTGAATTATTTTCTACTTTATTAAACTAATATCGAATTCAGAGAACCAATTTGAGTTTGTTGATTCTTTCCATAGAATTAATCAAATTGATTAAATTTTAACAAATCAAATAACCAAAAATTACTGGCGAACAGAATCACAAAAAAAAAAAATGATTCAATCAAGTCAAAATTGAATCATAATTTATTCATACATTTGTAAAATTAATAATATGAAATAAAATGAATTATCAAGGTTTGCATTAAAACCAATACATCATTAATTTAGCAGAAATAGGTTGCGATTATTAATAAAAATCTGAAGCCAAATCCCCTTATCTGGCAACACTAATGTGTGTACACTTTGACGCATACAAACACTACATAAACCGTGTTGTTTTTGTAAATTTAAACAATGAATTTAAAAAATAAAATGAGTTATAACGCTTTTATTAATACTTGTAGTATTCAAAATATTTTTAGTGACTTGAGTTGAAATTTTGAAATTCAAATAACTGTATTTAAAGTTGAGATACAAATAAATCAAAATAATATGACTTTAATATGAGGTCAATAGTGTTTATTGTAAACAAAAAATATTTTTTACACAAGTTTATTATCAACTTAAAATTGAAAATAAACAATAATTTTTTCTGTGTAGAGGAGAAATACAAGGTGGCGCAAAAGTAATCCTCCTATCAGAAAATGCTATAAATTTTGCGATTGGCCCCTAATGTCAGTTCTGTTTTGACATTTGTGTAGTAAACACATGCGAAATACACGTTAATAAACAATGTTACGCTACACTGCCCCAGAACGCGGAATATTGGTGACTATTTGTTTGAGCAATAATGAAGATGATTTTTCATCAAAAATAATCATGAGTGATGAGGCCCATTTCCATCTTAGCGGGTACGTAAATAAGCAAAATTTACGCTTCTGGGGCACTTAAAATCCGCGTGTAACCCACGAAGAGCCATTACACCCGCTCAAAGTCACTGTATGGTGTGCTGTTTTCGCTGGAGGAGTCATCAGACCTTTTTTCTTCGAAGACGTCGCGGGCCAAACGGTTACTGTGAATGGTGAACGCTACAGAGCAATGATCAACATGTGGTTCCAACAGGACGGTGCAACGCCACACACTGCACGTGCCACAACCGATATGCTCAAGGATGCATTTTCCGGGCGCCTAATCTCCCGTTTTGGCGATTTGCACTGGCCAGCAAGATCGTCTGATTTGACCGCTCCAGACTTCTTTTTGTGGGGCTTTTTGAAGTCGCGGGTTTATGTCAACAAGCCTCAGACTCTTGCAGCTCTTAAAGACAATATCCGTCAAGAATGTGAGGACCTATCGCCGGAAGTTTTGGCCAGTGATGGAAAATGCCATAAAAAGGGCTCAAATGACAACCATTTACATGACATCATATTCTCTACTTGATGTAAAAAAAATTAAAAGACCAAATAAAAATAATCCCCAAGAAGAATCAAAGTTTTTCATTTTTTTTTTAAATTACAGCCAAAAAACATCGGAAGGTTATTTTTGCGCCACCCTGTATATAAGAGACACGTATTTCTTACTTCATAATAAAGTCAAAACTGGTTTATCAAATGAAAGGTTTTTTGAAGACGCACCTACTGATATACATACATGTCCGAGCATGTCCAAAGTGTTATTCTTCGTAAAGGAAATTATTGCTGGGATGCTTAATGATACCTGGTTAATTTTGGATATTCCGTTAGGCTTTTAGGCGCCTTTTCTCGAAGAGTTTTTTCACTCAATATTCAATATTATTCGCGTCTTATAATATTAATTGTAAATAGCTTTTTATTTAGCTTACAACCTTAAAGGAAAAAGCTGATGATAATTATTTGCTCGATGAGACGTGTTAGGTAACCTGCATTAAAGCCTATAAATAAATGCCTGCCTAATAATAATAATGCATATTTAGTATGTACGTATATTATTATCATTGCAGTTTTATAACACATAGCAATAAATTTCTTTACATTCAGCTTTTAAATAGTACCCAGCGCGTAATTTAATAAGAACAGATCTTAAATTGACGAAAGCAAATATTCGAAGCAATAAATTAAAACAAAAAATTTAGAGTGTATACTTGTGTAAATTTTGGATGACATCAAATGATCGCTTTTATCACACAGTTTTTAAATCACATTCATATCGTGTTGGGTAAATTATTTTACAACTCCATTTGTTTACTGGGTTATATACAGTTTTTCTTTTTATAACTTTTTATCTGACGTTGTGTCTATGAAACTCTGCAGGCAAACAAGCATTAGATATGTCAAGTGCATTTTAAATTCTTTATCACTTTCAATTAAATTTGTGTTCTTATATTCTGTGACAAAAACTCCTAATGTCAATTATTCTCTAATAGATTTTACTACGAAGGAAGAGGGGGGGGGGGGGGGGGTATATTGGCGTTTTTCAGCAATAAGATTATGGATAAATTTAGTGTTAAAAATTATTCCTAAGCCAAAAGTAATTACTCCGAAGTAATTGCTAACTTTTATTCATATGATAGGAATGGTGTGTATCTTGAAAAGTTTGATTTGAACAGAAATATTTGAATTCTTTTATTGTTAAACTTAATATTTAGTTTCTTACATGTCAATAAATTAACTGTAAAAAGTAAAATTATTTTTAAACGTACAAGTCATGTTTTTAAGAATATTCAGTGTAAAGAGATCTGAAAATAGTGAAAATGACATTTCCTATCTTCAATACTGTGATATAGTAGATATAGGTAGACACGGGATAGAGATCGATAGCGTGAGAAGATAACATTTTTAGTGTATCTTGGGACAAATGGGAACTGCTGTATCTTCAAATAATGTGAGATTACCACAGGAAATTTCATCATACACATTGTGAACAAAAGTTTCATTAATTTCATGAACATTCTCTTTAGTTTCATTGATAAAATTTCTTTCTGTTAGAGATTTTTTTAAGCATTGACAAATTTCCGTTGAACTAGGTTAGGTTTGAAAGGCGGGTGGGGGGGGGGGGTCATTCGCCCTTCATGATTATCCAAAAATGGGTGACTTACCCCTACGCTCTCCATTGACTATGCTATTTATAAACATTACAGTCTACCTGAAGAATTCAGTATCCCTCAGGCATCCCATTAGTTTTCCCAAATCAAAACGGCACAAGCACTTCAATGACGGTATAACGTTGCCGTTCCAATGACTTATCTAACTCCTTTCGAAAGCCAGACAAAAACAAAAGCAGTGTTTCAGAGTCTCATCGCTCCCCCCACCATGCCCTACACACCACAAAGTCATTCCTTACCAGTTTCAAAAGGTTTGATCGTAGTGTAGAGTGACCTGTGAGAATTCCTATTAAAGACTACACGCACAGATTACCAATGACATAAATGAAACAAGAATTCTTAAACCGTATGGTTATTTTGACATTGCAGTGATTTGCAAAATGAGATAGAAAAAATAAACTCCATATAAATTGTATGGTGAATATTTGTTTGTATATCTTATTCTCTTCTGTGTATTACTGCAATTTTGACATTTCCTTTTACTCATTTTCCAGTCGCCATTCTGATTCAATCAGCTGTTTCCTGTCTGGGTAGTCTGTGATTCCTATCATATTGGTCTGTTCCATCTTTCCAGACTTGTCCTGCTCATATCCCAGACACTCCACAAGACGTTTGTGATGGCACCAACATTATTCCCATTCAAAATCTGTTTCTTTTCAAGTTGGTAGCCCACAGTGCAAGCTCCGTTTTCGTCATCCGAAAGGATCTCGTAGTTTAAAGGTTAACAGAGACCAGGTTTGATCCATCCCTGGCCAGCTCGCCAGCCCTCTCATTCCCCTTCACTCCACAGTGTCCGGATGCCCATATCAATCTCAGACGTGTCCCGCAAGAACAAGATAACACATCGGCTGAAAAATTCGTAAGATGGCACACAGGTGTTAGATTAGATAAGGTTCTAAAGGTTGTGTACCATAATGAAGTACCGTACCACCCGAAGACCCATAGGATCCATTGTGATACCCTTTCGAAAAAAATTAATAAAGAAAAGACAGTAAAAGATAAAGAATTGAGAGCCGCCGGCCTACAAAGCAGAGAGCAATAATAGGTCGGGGTGACCTCGAGACCGCTACCTAGAATAGCCAGCTTATCCTCCTGCCAAAACTCCATAGACTGCCTAGATCATAACTAGCCACATCCCCCAGCTCATTGTGGAATCTTTTCCCCAGCCATCTCAGTCTCAGGCCCTGTAATCTAGGACAACATCCTCGCAACACATCCTCGTACAACCTACAATAGTCCTGTGTGCCTCTTTCCCTACTAAAGACCTGAAAGTTCTCCTATCCAATCCAATTAGTATTTTGGTTGCTTCCATCCAACTTTGGCCAAATAGCCCTGGACACCCTGCAATCCGCCCTAACGCTCCAGGATTGATTAGTAGAGTCACGTAATCCTTTCAAGATCAACCCATAATAGTAAAACAATGGAGATTTTACCCCATAATTCCTATATACTATACTTTGTTTATTTATAATTTTTGATTAAATGAAAGAGAATGGATCTTATATTGATAAATTTCCGCCTCTGTTAGCCTCACAAATGCGAGCCTTTTTGAGCACATTTTTTATTACATTCTCACACATTTCGCGCGGTATTTCATTAATTTCATCACGGATATTTTGTTTGAGTTGCTCAAGCGTTTCTGGTTTGTTTTCATAAACCTTGCTTTTCAAATATCTCCACAAAAAGAAGTCCGGAGCAGTCAAATCAGGCGAACGTGGAGGCCAATCAACATCACCATTTCTTGAAATAAGTTGTTGTAAAAAGAGGTCTCGGTTGATGGTCTCGAGGTTGATGTATTGTTTTGAATACTTTCTTGAGCAGCAGTAATGTTTTCAGCCGATCTTGCAGTACGTTGTGGTCCATGCTTGGGCCTTTCACCTACAGACTCTCTTTCTTCTCAGCGTCTCAGTAATCGATGATTAATTATTATAAAATGTTTTAATGATTAAAATACGTTTGTTTGTCGAATATTTTTCCATAATAAATTTGCCACGTGTCTACTTCAGGACTGCCAAATATGAACTGTCAAGACAAATGTTTACCAAAATGGGGGCAAAACAAAGTAGTATACCTTCCCGGCGGACACCCCGTATAAGGTTCAAAAATAAAAGTGTCATTGATTAACTTAAAAACTTTCATTATTTTCATTGATGAATATTTATTCTGTGTGTGTTTGAGAAGTTTCCTTGAATTCAGTGAATTAATAAAAATTTTTATAGTTTTTAGAAAAATTTAATTTTAATTATAAAAAGTTTTATACATCAAATGAAAATATTTTATTAAAAACTTAATTTTTGCTAACAAATTTTTCGTTCACTTTGTAAAGGAAAATTGAAGTTTTCTCTATAATATTAAAGAAAAGTTTCTTTTATTGAATGAAAAAGATTCATAGTTTTCAAAGGTTGATAAAACTTCTTAATAAATAAAATGAAAGTTTTCCCAAGTTTCTGTGAAAAACTGTATTTATTTAGTGATATGAAATTTTATTGATGTACAAATTACTTAATATCATGTAGATAATTCTCAGTGTAGAACTGGTGTGTTATCAAGTCAAATTATGAACTGTAATTTTAAATAAAACTCTTTTTAAAATTGCCTACAAAGAAGAACAGTTTTTGCAAAATCCACAACAGGTTCAAGGCCATAAAAATTTTGCCAGAGGAATATAAATGGAAAGAAATTCAAACCAATTTTTATCAGCTTTTACTGACTTTTTCTAAAATAGACTAGACAGTAAAAAAAATTTGTGGCTCATGGATTATAATGAAAAGTTACAATCCAAATGCTTTATCTAGACATACATGTGTAGAATTGTTATTCTTAATTTAATTATACAGTTGTATAAATAACATATAATAAAATAATTTAACTACTGTTACTCTAAGCAGCTTCTTTTTCATCATCATCGCCGTCGGCAGCCTCACTTGTCGCGCCATTGATGATATTTTACTTTGAATATTTTGTGTAATAAAATAATAAAAGTGATACAAATTTTATAAGATGAATTTGTACAATAATTTTGCATATGTCTGAGAGTTTTAAAAAGAAAATCAGTAACTTACGGGTGATCGTTGGTTCATGACATGCATTTGTCAAGTGCGGTTGATCTTGGCTGAAATTAACAAGGAGAAACAAATGTTGTATTAATTTTACCGTAACGTTATACCTAACGGTTTGTAAATTTGGTGGTTATGTGAAATTAAATATCCTGTAAATATATTTTTTGAGCAGTTTTTAAAAATAATTAAAGTGAAGTGAAATTTTAAAAAGTTAATAATTTTGATAAAAATAAAAATTTTATAATAACAAGTTATTCTAAATTGAAAAGATTTCATAAATTGGAAATAATTCTTTAATTTTTAAAATAACTGTATTAATGAATAAAATTTAAAAGTGTTTGTGTTTTTCATTAGAATTTTTTTCCAACAACTGTTAATTTGAAAAATTTTTTTTATAGAGAAATTGAGAAGTTTTCAAAATTTGTTGGAAATTTTTAATTTAAATTTAAATTTTTTATCGGAAAAAAGTAATTTTCTATTGAAATTGTAAACAGTTTTAATTTCAATTTAAATTTAGCAATCTCTTGAGTTTTTGAGATAGGGACGATTTTCTTTACCAAGTGAACAAGGCTTAATGACAAATTTTGAAAATGTTATGGAACGTACGCTTACTGCATTTTTCTTTAAATCTACTGAATATTCACATTAAATTAATAGAAAATTAATCAAAAAGAGTCCTATGTATTTTTCGTTTTAAACAATTGTAATGCGCCATTTGTGTGTTAAATATTAATAAAGTTAACTGGCAAATCAGTAAAAATAATAGATTTTTCATTTATTTTTAATACTGTATATAAAATACCAACTGTTCTTTTTTGAAAATAAATTTTTAACTGTATATTTTAGCTTATACATAAAGTCCTTAATTTGGTGTATTTTGTTTATTGAATGGTTGGTAGAAAAAAAAAAATAAAAAATAATAATTTATGATTTTTGCCAGTGTAGGTTTTTTTTAAAAAAAAATTTGGACGAAAAATTTTGAACTGTAATATTTAAAAAGTTTTTATAAGTAAAGTTTGTATAACAAAATAATGCGGGATTTTTTTGGAAATAATTTAACAAATTATATCTTAATACCCAAACCAATCACTAGCAACAAAGGCTTTTGGCTCGTTGTAGCGAAAACAGACCAGAGCCTCTGGTGGGAATCGAACCCACGACCCCCGCATTGATAAGCTAACACGCTACCAACTATTCTACCGGGGCTTAATTATTGCGAAACATTAGTACAATATAAATTTATTCAAATTTTTGGTCATCGTTAGCTATGATCTTTTCCCATCTTTTTGGCAACATATAGATTCCGCTCGGATACCCTGATCTGAAGTGAATTGTATTCCAGTGGGAGCGTTCTGTATCGATCAAAACAAGTGACAGTCGGACGATACAAGGTCTGGACTATAAGATAAAGCAAAACTTCCCCACCACTATTCTCTAAATTGTTTTTAACAGTTGCAATATGACCGAGCGTTGTCATGAAATATTACGAACACATGTCTGGTCGTATATTGCGGGCAAATCAGTTTTGGTCGGCCCGTAATAATAGATAGGAAACTTGTAGTCCCACCAAATACAGAGCATAACTTTGGCGCTATGGATATTCGGCTTTGGTGTTGATTTGACTGGTTGGCCGGGTTTCACATGAATTCTACTGCTTGCAAACGTTTTAAAATTGCTACCTGAGTAACTCCCCATGATTTTGCAGGTTGATCTTGAGTATCGAGTAATGCCTCCAATTTTGGCTGATCTGTGCGGTATTTGTCTTTCGTTAGAAAATCATCCCTTCTGCTCTTTTTTAAATCGATGATATAAAGTAAAACTTTCCGCTATGATGCTTTGAGGGCACTAAATTGTTTACATTGAAATTGTGTATTCACTATTTCGTTCAATGACTAAGTGTGAATAAATGACAGATGTTTACCCTTTAAAATCCCATACAAGTTATTAAAGGCACAAACCATATGTAACAGATACGCCACCTGTTGTGAATCCCATATTTTAAAATTATACCCCAATATAATGTAAAGTTTTAATGATAAAGTTTCAGCGGAACTTCTATAATTTTATACACAAACTCCTCACTATTAAGGCATGAGATAGTAATATTGTAATTTAAATTTGGGGTAAATTTGTCATCGCTTGTATTGTTGGTATTAATTTTTTATCAAAAATATGTCATCACTAGTTGTTAATTTGTTTTTTCAAAATGTCAAAAGTTGCATTTAATAAACTGAAATGTTTTATAATTTACCGAAATATTTTAAAAAATTGTGCTAATTAAAAAAATTGTATATGCTAGAAACTGTTAATAAGCTTGAGGTTACATTTGCTGGACTTCTCAGGTGTCTTCATGTAGGTATTTCTCCCACAAGGGAAGTCACCGAATGCTCGTGATGTTCGTATATTAAAAATCTATGAAATTAATCTCTTTCCAATTTCTAACAAAAAATTACCAAGAAAAATGTTATATTGTATAACCCAGTTTTTACCCCCTAAACATCTGTTGTAACTTCTAATATTTATATAGTCTGCTTTTTATAATTTGTCAGTATTTAATTTTGTAATTCCATTTCAATTTGAATTTATAAGTCAACCTTTTTTGATTTGTTAATAAACTTTTTTATATTAAAAAAGAAACCAACAATTACTACAACATCAGAGATGGGATATAAATAAAATGTCAATTTTAGAATATGTTTATTACACATCTAAGTTTCGGAGAATAAAAATAATTTGCTGAGAGTTGCTTCTCTTAAAAAAGTTAAGGAGGAATCATTAGGTAGTTATGGAGGAATTGATTAGGTAAGCCTTTCCTTCCTTTGGCGAACTTAAATTAATACTCCCTGATGATAGAGACAGAAAGGAGTACACGCAGGGTGTTTTTGTAAACACCTTGGAGTATTTTGACAATGCCATTCTTGACTCGATGAAGTGTTCAGCTGTGAAGCATGGAGTGAATATATTTAATGTAATAAATGTTAACTTTCTGTTATCTAAAAAGGCCCTGTGGGACACAAAGGTCACAGTAGAGGAAGCCATTAAAGGAGTCAACTCTTCCTTCTGTTTTGATATTTCGAGGTCTACTCATTTTGCTTGTGAACACAAACATTGGATCAGTTTTGACTCCCATGAATATGAAACCGTAGCTGGGCACCAGCTTCTCATGGTTGGTATATGGGATCGGCTCATACACTCACCAAAAAAATTCTGTAATGGCAACTGAAAAATTTGCTGTTACTATGGGAAATTTTGCTAATTTAAGCTCTGCGGTATTTTTTGCTAATCTTAGCAACACATGTTTGCTGACGTGTAGTACAATGAAATTATTAGAAAAATTAGTAGGCGCTACTAAATTTTAGTTAACTTTTTGTAAAGCGGAACTTAAAACCGGTTTGCTAAAATCAGAAAAAAAAGTTTACTAAATATTGTGAGTATAAGTACAAAATTTTAAATTTATTTTTTTTAACAAGCATCAAATTTTTTTATTTTATTTAATTTTTTAAAAAAATATTTTATACAAAATTATAAACAAAATCAAAGGCTTAAAAATCTTAAAAATTGTTAAAACATAAGCGAATTAATCATTACGTTTTTATTTGGTAATTTCTATTTTAAAAAATATTTTAGTCAATATTTTTTTTTAACTGTTAACGTCAATTGTTTATTATTTTTAGGGCTGAAAAAACTTTTTAGTGCTATTTTAAATGAATGTCCTATTTTCAGACGTGAGTCTGATCCCTTTTTGTAATCTATTTGACATTTTAAGGCAATTTAAGTTTGTAGGTGTATGTTTTAATTAGAAATAACATTCCCTATAATATCCACTTTTTTAAAATTAGTATTTTTTTTTTTGCTAATTTTAGCAAATCGGTTTTCAAAAATTTGTAAAATGATTTCTGAAATTAGCAACAAATAATATAAAATATAAATAATATTTTTTTTACTAAAAATCAGTACAAAAATAGTAAAGTGGGATTGAAAACCGTTAACAAATTTTTCAACTAACTTTTTTTTCTGAGTGTATATGTAAACTGTTTTTTCGAGCAGTGGCTAAAGGGGTCTACCGTCCAGCGACACGAAATGTTTTGTTTGTAGATGGGAATGTGATGCTCATATTAAATATTAAGGGAATAAAACGCTTATTTTCATAATATGACGAGAATGGTGATCGGCATTTCAATTGAAGGCTATGTTTCCTCAATGACAATGTTGATGTTGCTGAAAAATGGTTAAAAATGTTATATTAATTGGAATGAAATTCCAAGAATAACTGTTGGTTTAACCAGACACGCAGCCAGGCCCCTTTCTCTCTGAATTCAGAATCTAGCCTGTTAATATAAACGCAAATGTGGAAATGCTATGTAAACAGGCGAGAGTCGTGTTAGATGTAAAATGCTTCTTTACGAACAGCGTCTTGGTGCAAAAGTTGCGTCTGCTCCTCGAGGCAGTAAGAGCTTTTAGTTATTCGTTAAAATAGTATAATAAGGCACAATGGTGCGTAGTTGAGTTTTCCCAGTTTTTTTAAAGAGTGACCAAATATCCACCAACCCGATTGATAAGGCTAATCTGGTGTTTGTAAGAAATTGATTCTTGACATCACTCGATAGAGTACAGTGTACTATGCCTAATATATTCTTTCGAGTTCATGTATTTCAGCTCTGGTGCTCTTTAGCTATTCCCCTCATGCCAAAAAGATTCTTAAAAGTCAGCCAATCCTTAAGGAAAGCGTGGCAAATAACCCTAAAAACTAAGATTATGGAGCATTATATAGAGTTCAGCTCATTTTAGTGCTATCGACACTGTAATTATACAGAAGTCGTCCTACAGGAGACCTTTTAATGTTTCTTCTTATAGCGTTGGGGTCCTTCCATTACCAGTTTGGTGAAAGTATAGTGGTTGTTCTCGGTACTTGCAAGGCGTTCGATAGTTTATGTCACGCTGCACTAATATCAAAGCACACTTGGGAATTTTTCATTACCATTGAAATTTTATTACCATTAGTTGACACTAATACAAATGAACAAAGTTTCATTACTATTTAATGGTAATAAAATTTTTACATTAAAAACTCCATTACTATTGGCAATGAAATAGCACAAATGCATTCAAAAAAAACTAATTACAATTGACTGAAACATAATTTGTTTATAAAAAAAACTTATAAGAAAACTAAAAAACAAAATATAAAATATACAAATAATTAATAATGCTAATACTTTTTTCCTAATTGATGCATTAGTATTGGTAATGAAATTAAAAATCATTGTTCTTTAGTTAATGAAATCAGATTCTTATCACAATTAATTCAAAAAATGGTAATGAAATTTATTTCATTACAATTGTTATCAATGTAATGGTAATGAAATCATAAATTAAAGAGTCAAATCAATGCAAAAGTCCCATGTTTGTATAAAAGCTTATTGCTTTTGGTGCCGGAAATTACTCCCCTTGATTTATTTTGAGCTTTCTCAGAAATCGCTCTATATGTGTTTTTATACATGGGATCTCATTCAAAGAGCTTCAGCTAAATTCAGGGCCTGTATCAATAGATATTCAACATCTCGAAACGAAAAATCCCCCACTTTTGCTCACTTTTATAAATGATCTTATTGATCCTATTTACTCCGTCGCTAATGACAGGAACAGTTGGCATTTATTTTCTTTTAACTGTAGGCCAAGTCTTTTGAACGTCGGGGGCAAAAAGGCAGATTATGAATAAAAAACTGCGGTCCAATAAACCGCATTACGAAATAAACTCCCAGGAAAGATCTATTTCTGTTACTGCAAATATATTTGAAATTCAAATGTACACAAATACTACTCCCTCCTCCTCCTTGCTCCAATAACTCAGATTCATAATTTCAGCACAATGAACTGCATTAGTATGTCCCCTATATATGGAAGTAGGTGTAAGCTTCCAGCAAAAACAATTTTTCAACTACTTACCAGCCTATTTACTCATTTAATTACTTTTGTTCACGATGTCCCAAAAGCAATGAGTAGTTATTATCTTCTCACTTACAAAAAACACAAAGTAATGGGTGGTCATTACACTCTCACTTACAAATAGCCAAAAAATAATGAGTACCCATTACTTTTTTGACATCGCGAACAAACGTAAATAAACGAGTAAATAGGTTGGTAAGTTGTTGATACCCTGTTTTTGCTGGGCTGTTACCGGAAGATTCTAATGTTATACTTATTTTTTTCTCTAAAGTTTCTTTGAAAATTTCCTCTCTTAATAAAATCTTTATCTTAAAATCCACTAACTATTCTTTAAGTTTATGCTGGGTTATAATTCTACTTACTTAATTGAATTAACTTAGATACATTAAAACATAATAAAATTATAGAGTTATTTCCAAGAAACCTTAATAAATTCTTATCAACAATTATCCTATTTAAATAATCTCCAATCAAATCTTGTACCTCCACAAGTAAAAAAAAAATATTCTACGCATTACATATTTAAAATAAAATCAAGTTCATTAATACAATAAATTCAAAATAAAAGTTAATTTAAGTGAAATTTAATTAAGATTGCCCGCAACGATACAACAAAAAAAAAAAAATAATCATATTGAGAGGAATACAAAATTTTAACAAAAAATCAATAACAGAAGGCAGAGAAAAAATTCTTTGAGTTTTCATTTATCTTAGTAAAAGTAGCAAAAAAAAAACATTTAAATGTAAAGCCAAATAATAGGAAAAGCAACATTTAAAATCAAAATACTACATACAAACAAATAAAGCTTAATTAAGTTAAAATCAAGAAGTGAAAATTTGCCTTAAGAAGAAAATTTTACACAGCATAGATGTCAACAGACACAGCAGGGATCATAATACAATAAAATCAACAACGACCACTAAGAGTTACAATCATCATCAACCACGGCGACCACAACTGTTAGCCACGTTATTAAATCCAAAGGGCTACAACACATCACGCATAAAGATGAGTAGCACAACAACATCAACCTCAGCCAGCAGTAGCAGCATCATCATCAGCAGCAGCAGCAGCAGCAGTATGCTAAATAACGATAACGAAAATCCAATGGTTAAACTAGTTACCACAACTATGTCCAATATAAAGGGAACTATGGAAACAATTATTACTAAACCCCCATCAACCACATCCCCAACAACTTCCTCTATGCCTTCTGTATCCCCTTTGTCGCCAACTTTATCTTCATCTCTTTCTACAACTACTGATAATGAGGAAATTCTTAATGTATCCGACATAAGTTCTTCATTGCAACATTTTGGTTGGGTTGACTATTTTGTATTTATTTTAATGTTAATCATTTGTGCCGCTATTGGTTTTTATTTTGGTTTCATTGAGAAAAAGAATAAGAACAAACAACCAAATGTGGAGCAACGTCGTGGTTCAGAGGCATTAGATTACTTAGTTGGTGGTCGTAAAATGAAAGTGTTTCCGGTTTCATTGTCATTAGTAGCCAGGTAAGCTTTTGAAAATAATTATCTTGTTTATACAATCCGATAAAGTGTTTTGTTGTTCATTGTTTTTGTATTCACTTGAAGTGTTAAAGCAGGTTGACAAAGAAAAAAAAAGAAAAAAAAAAACAATGTGATAAATTTCATTATTGATAATTTCCTGAAAATCATTTAAAGGTATGAGCCAATCCAAAAATTAGGTATTTTAATTTCCAATAATATATGAGATATTTTAAGTTTAACAAAATTCGGTGTAATTCAAGATTTAATGGGGCATAAAATATTTGATATTTAAGCTGCTAAATCGTATCTTATTCGTTATTCAATTAAATTACGAATATGATAAAAAATTCGCGTTTTGCATTTTAAGATTTGGAATTCTAACTTCAGATTCGAGTTTAGGCCGCTTTAGGTACCCAGCAAAACCACACATTATCAAGTAATGCGTAAAGTAATGTATAGCCATAGAGGCCGATGGATTACTTTACACCTTACTTCATTGATGAATTTTACAGGCGATGTATATACCCATTACTTTAGAGGCGATAATGTAAGGTGTTACGAGAATGGAAAAAGTAATGTGTCTAAAAATAGATTTTTAAAAATGAGAAATTTTTATTAAAAAAAATTATTACAAATACTTTATTTAAAATATTTGTAATTAAAAATAATTTGGTCAAGATGGGAATCGAACCAGGGAAATCTGGTTGCCAGCCAAGAACTCTAAACTCACCAAAAAAAGTCTGTAATGGCAACTGAAAATTTTGCTGTTATTACGGGAAATTTTGCTAATTTGAGCCCAGCGTTTTTTTTTTTTTTGCTAATCTTAGCAACACATGACGTGTAGTACAATGAAATTAGTAGAAAAATTAGTAGCCGCTACTAAATTTTAGTATACTTTTTGTAAAGTGTAATTTAAAAACCGTATGCTAAAATCAGCAAAAAAAAGTTACTAAATATTAGTAAAAAATTAAAATTTTTTTTATCGAGCATCAATTTTTTTTTTATTTATTTTTTCAAAAAATAATTTATACTAAATTAAAAACAAAATCAAAGGCTTAAAAATTGTTAAAACATAAACGAATTAATCATTTTGTTTTTATTTGGTAATTTGTGTTTTAAAAAATATTTTAATTAATTTTTTTTTTTTTACTTTTAAAGTCAAATTTTAATTGTTTAATGCTGATTTTTAGAACTAAAAAAACTTTTTAGTGCTATTTTAAGTGGATGTCCTATTTTCAGACATGAGTCGGTATATTCACTTCCGATCCCTTTTTTAATTTATGTAACATTTTAAGGCAATTTAAGTTTTTAAAATTAGTAAATTTTTTTGCTAATTTTAGCAAATCGGTTTTAAAAAATTTGTATAATGATTTCTGAAATTAGCAACAAAAATTTGTAAATATTCTGTAAAAATGTGAATAGCAAAAAGATTTGCTAAATAATAATTTTTTACTAAAAATCAGTACAAAAATAATAAAGTGGGATAGAAAACCGTTTACAAATTTTTCTACTAACTTTTTTTTTCTGAGTGTACCCACTGAGCTATCGACGCATATAGTATTTGATTGCTTTAAATGATTTGTTGCGCTTCGTTTTTTCGCTAGTGTTGTCAAATCAAACATACAATACCCTTTTGCTTACAAAAAAACACATAGTAATGTATCTAAAAGTAGATTTTCAAAAATATTTCAATTATTACTTCACATTTAAAATCATATATTACGTAATCAATAATGAGTAACTTATTACTATATGCTTGCAAATAAGGTAACGAGCTATTATTACAAGGTAACGCATGAGAATATCGCACCCATTACCAAAGTTTTTCTGGGTGTTTTATAAAGTATACTCTGGACGTAGGGATTTGAGTCGGACTAATTCATTGAGTGATAATTTCATTGGAATTGCTTGATATCAATTATAACGTAATTATACCCAACAAACAATACGTGCAGTTTACGTACCGGTTTCGGTCCATCAAAAACTGAATCCAACTCCGTTTGCGTACCATTTTCTGGATCCGTAAACGTACCAGAAAACGGATTTTAAGGAACATCAAAACTGCTTCGAATCCATTAAAATCCCGTCAATGGCGGACCGATATATCGGATGAAGAACGGAGTTGCCCGTTAAAGGTCCGTCAATGACGGACCGTTTACGGATCCGTATTCGAACCTTTTTTAATATCAAATTTGTATTTTTTTCTTAAATTTATTAACAAAGATATTTAAAATAAAATAACAAAACTTACAAACTAAATACAACAAATACTAAACAAAATTACAAACAACTACCATATTTATCTCCAGCACAATTAAAAAAATGAAAAAAATAAAACAAAAATTTAATTTTGGTTTGAATGGTGGTACTTACGATATGATGAAGCAGACAATGTAAATTTGCAAATTTTTCACAAAATCTATTATAAACTGTAGGGCAATATTTTTATTTACAAATCTACATAATTTTGCACACATCATCGTAAAAATTGTTTTAAATTTCATTAATATTTACCTCATGAATATTTCAATATTCGTTTTTAATAACAAAACAAATCAAAAAGCAACGGAAGAAAAACTGATGAAAAACAGTGGTCCGTATTTGACGGTACAGAAACGGATACACCAAAACGGAGTCAAATCGTATTGTTTTCGAAAATTCAATTATACGGGCCGTTAATGTTCCGTTTACGTACAAGCTTTGACGGATACGTATTTTCGGACCGTAAACGTACTGTAGAAGCCGGATTCATGAATCCGTATGTAGCGGTGAGTCCGTAAAAATGTTTCTTGGATTCCATTTGCAATTGTTTCAAGTTTTGATCAAGGGTAATAGTTTTATATTCCATTTTAATTAATAATTCTTTAATTAAATTTAATTAATTCTTTAATTTAAAAAAAATATCTGTAAAATCAAAAAATATTTGTAAAATCAAAAAAAAAAAAATGTTCAAGTCGATATATAACACTAAAATAGAGGATCGTTTCATTCTAATTTGTTCCATTTGCAATTCCAGTTGTACCCCTTCCATTTCGGTTTGTTTTCCTGGTTTAGTCGTTCCCATTCCACTTTATTTCTTTTCCCTTGCTTGCTGTTTCAATGATAGCTCGTTACCTTTGTCATTTTTTGCAAGCATAAAGTAATAAGTTACTGATTATTGATTACGTAATATATGATTTATAAATGTAAAGTAATAATTGAAATATTTTTGAAAATCTACTTTTAGATACATTACTTTGTGTTTTTTTGTAAGCAAAAGGATAATGTATGTTTGTTTTGATAACACTAGCGAAAAAACGAAGCGCAACAATTCATTTAAGTTTAAAGCAATCAAATACTATATGCGTCGATAGCTCAGTGGGTAGAGTTCTTGGCTGGCAACCAGAGTTCTGTGGTTCGATTCCCATCTTGACCACATTATTTTTAATTACAAATATTTTAAATAAAATATTTGTAATAATTTTTTTTAATAAAAATTCCTCTTTTTTAAAAATCTATTTTTGGACACATTACTTTTCCCTTTCTTGTAACCATATAAGTAACCCCTTACATTATCACCTCTAAAGTAATGGGTAAATACATTACTTTAAGGCTCATCGCCTGTAAAATTCATCAATGAAGTAAGGTGTAAAGTAATCCATCGGCCCCTATGGCTATACATTAATTTACCCATTATTTGGTAATGTGTGGTTTTGCTGGGAAGTGCTGTGTAACCTTTATGAAAAACAATATACAATTATAATTTTTGATCTAATTCCTTTAAAAATTCTTAATCATGTAAATTATATATTCATGTATTTCAAGATAAGGTTGCATTTGTTTTCGATGTCATAACAGAAAATAAATATTTAAACTCTAGGAATTAAATTATTGATCTAGTGCCCAGATTTTATAAAACAAGCGACGATTATTGTCCACTACTTACCACACTGTTAAACTATGTATAAGTTTAAAAATTACTGTCATTTATCAAATTTGTAATAACTGTTTACAATTTTCATGTAGTACGGTAGATATTTAATTACGAAAGTGGCCAATAATCGATAATCGTCTTACAAAACCTGGGCAATGGTTCTGAGAAATAATACTTCACTCTCAACAATTCTTAAATTCTAAAGCTATTTCAACCTTATAATAAAAGCTAGAAACTCCAGAATAGGCAGATGTTAAACAAAACATTTTAAAATGCATATTTTGTTCCAATAAATCAAACACGTGGCTAAGTATTTTTCTAAAAAGCACTATGACGTTACCATTTTTTACCATTATTTATTTATATAGGGTCCGCGATCTAACGTTTTTTTTTCAACTAGTGCTTATTTCGTGAATGGTAACACATAGCTCATGTCTGATTTGACAGATAATTAGTTTTATCCTTCCGCTGAGCGAATATGGTTGTGTATACGCTTGAATAACGCTGGGAAATATTGCGACATTACTTTGAAAATCATGTTAATGTTGCAGAATGTCATCTTTTCAGATGAAGCTCATTTTGATCTTGGCGGGTATGTAAACAATCAAAATTGTCGCATTTGGGGCACAGAAGACCCGCACGCATACATTGAAAAGCCGATGCACCCAAAACGAGTCACTGTTTGGTGCGGATTTTGGTCCAGAGGCATAATTGGGCCATTTTTCTTTGAAAATGAGCAAGGAGTGGCCGTTACAGTCAATGGCGATCGTTATCGGGCCATGTTAAACGAATTTTTGTTCACAAAAATTGTAGAGGAGGATATTGGCAACATTTGGTTTCAACAGGACGCCGCTACGTGCCACACAGCCGAAGCTACACTCGATGTTTTGCGCTCTGTTTTTGAAGATCGCATTATCAGCCGCAGAACTGATGTCGTTTGGCCACCTCGGAGCTGCGATTCGCCACCGTTGGACTATTATTTGTGGGGTGCCGTTAAAGATAAGTGTTACGCCGACAAGCCAGAGATAATTGACGCTTTAAAGGACAATATTTGTGAAGCCATTGGTGAAATACAGCTGCACATAATCGATAGTGTGCTTAAAAATTGAACCGATCGTGTAGGATCGTATGGCCAGCCGAGGCAGCCATTTGAATGAAATTATTTTCCATTATTAACCGGAGGGATTGTACTTTCAAATAAAAAAAGAAATTTGAGAAAATATTCGGTAGTTTTTTTTTATAGCATTTTCAAAAAAAAAGTTATTTGGCGTACCCTATATTTACATTTCATGTACAGTTATTATTCAGTATTACTTTGGCCTCAGCACCAAAACAACATATTAAAATTGTTTGCAATTAGAAAAAACAACACTTTTAAGAACTGAAAAAAGTTGATTTGTCATACAATTTTGAAAGAGTAGAAAAGCTTAAGTAGAACCCAAAAAAGAAATTGTTACTGGGTAAGGACCTGGCAAGAATATGCGTATTCAAAAGTTTTATAGACACCGAGGATTTTTGAGCTTTTTTAATAGAAAACCTCTTTAACTTCAAAGCCCAAGCCAGACAATTAAAGTGGCAGCGACAGTTCTGGCAAACTTTGTAAATTTTGCAAAAGCAATACAATATTTTCAAAAATTATTTATTGAATATTGTTGTAAGGTAGCTCTGGTTTATTTACAAAATTTTCTACAATTATTTCTCTGCTGAAAAACACTATATAAACTGAATTTTTCTGTTTTAGATTTAAGGGTTTACTTGAGCACTCTGTATCCTTACTGGTAAAAGGTATGCTTTTATTTTGCATTTAACGATTAATCGATTAATCGCCGATTTTTCCGATTAATCGACCCGAATAACTGATTAAACAATTTTTGTCATTTTTTAAATAATGCCCTAACCAGTTAACCGGCAGGGTCAAATATTTGGAAACACTTTTTAGTACAATTTTTGAGAAAATTCAAATCGTGACGCACGCTACAGAAATTAATATGCTATCTTTTTTTTATTTTAATTGTAGCATTTTAATGTTTGTATTAACTTAAAGCAGCAAAAAAAAATTAATTCTTCTAACAACATAAAAAATTCCGTGACGCACGCTACAACGCATGGACCTAACATTTCATACCTAATTTCAATCTTTCCGAAATAGTAAAAAGGTAATTTTTTTAGTAAAATTTGAAAGAATTGAATAAATAAAAATATGGCCTTCGATCGTTTTAATAAAGCACATAATTATTTTTTGATTAAAGAACATATATTAAAAAATTTTACAGTGCCTTTAGGCATTCTGCCCTGTCATACGCATTCCTTTAAAGTATTTTAAGTTTGATTTTGAAATATTACTACAATACATATTTTTAACTTATATTCCCTTGGGAACATCCTTCTTTCATTTAAATATTGCAAAATTTGTTATTATTGTATTTAATATGAAAAGTTTTTCATGACTGTCAATAACATTTTCGATTTACTGCTTATGATGAACGAGAGTATAAAAGTTATCAATCAAATGTTAATAAAAAACTCATTTCAAAACTTTTATTTCTATTGTAATAATGTATACAAAAAAATAAATAATTTAACAAGTAAATTTTATTTGTCGTCTTATATACAATTGGAGTTATCTGACAATTTTCAGAATATAATAATTATGTAGAATTTTTTAAAAATATGCAAAGTTGCACATTTCGGTTACAAATAACACAGCTATTATAATATCTGTGTGATTTACACAGCAAAAAAAAAAAAAGAAATGTAATGAAAGTAAAAAAAGCACAACGACAATCACTTAGACGTACCCAGAAAAAAAAAACAGGGTTTCAACTAGTTACCAACCTATTGACTCGCTTAATTACATTTGTTCGCGATGTCCCGAAAGTAATGAGTAGTCATTATCTTCACAAACACAAAATAATGGGTGGTCATTACCCTCTCGCTAACAAACAGCCAAAAAATAACGTGTACACTAAAAAAAAGTTAGTAGAAAAATTTGTAAACGGTTTTCAATCCCACTTTACTATTTTTGTACTGATTTTTACTAAAAAAAATTATTATTTAGCAAACCTTTTTGCTATTTACATTTTACAAATTACAAAATTTTTACAGAATATTGACAAATTTTTGTTGCTAATTTCAGAAATCATTTTACAAATTTTTAAAAAACCGATTTGCTAAAATTAGCAATTTTTTTTGCTAAGGAGGAAAGTTATTTGAAGGAAATGTTATTTTTAATTAAAACTTACACCTACAGACTTAAATTGCGTTAAAATGTTACTTAGATTAAAAAAGGGATCGTAAGTAAAGATTCTGGACTCATGTCTAAAAATTGGACATCTACTTTAAATATGACTAAAAATTTTTTAGTTCTAAAAATCAGCCCTAAAAACAATTAAAATTTTAGCTTAAAACTGAAAAAAAAGTGACTAAAATATTTTTCAAAACAGAAATTACCAAAATAAAACAAAATGATAAATTCGTTTATGTTTTTACAACTTTTAACCCTTCGATTTTTTTTTAATTATGTCTAAAATATTTTTTTGAAAAATATAAATAATATAAAAAAAAAATAATTGATATTTTGTACTAATATTAATAGTATTTAGTAAGTTTTTTTTGCTGATTTAGCAAATTGATTTTAAATTTCACTTTACAAAAAGTTTACTAAAATTTAGTAGCGGCAGCTATTTTTTTCTACAAATTTCATTGCACTACACGTCAGCAAAAATGTGTTGCTAAGATTAGCAAAAAATACTGCTGGGCTCAAATTAGCAAAATTTCCTGTAATAATAGCAAAATTTTCAGTTGCCATTACAAACTTTTTTTTTTAAGATAAGTAAATTTGTTTGCTAATTTTAGCAAATCGGTTTCTAGAAATTTGTAAAATTATTTCTAAATTAGCAACAAAAATTTGTAAATATTCTGTAAATGTTCTATAGTTTGTAAAATGTAAATTGCAAAAAAATTTACTAAATAATATTTTTCTTTTACTAAAAATCAGTACAAAAATAGTAAAAGGGGATAGAAAACCGTTTACAAATTTGTATACTAATTTTTTTTTTCAGAGTAAAAGTAGCAGTTTTAAAATAATATT
This sequence comes from Eustalomyia histrio, assembly GCA_949748255.1. Taxonomy (NCBI): domain Eukaryota; kingdom Metazoa; phylum Arthropoda; class Insecta; order Diptera; family Anthomyiidae; genus Eustalomyia; species Eustalomyia histrio. The sequence continues at coordinate 218,664,539 of OX456523.1, forward strand.
GTAGAAGATTTGCATCTTTGTAGATAGCTTTAATTGAATATAAGACTATAATATGCCAAGTGATAAAATGTTAATTTATAACAATACAATCACTCACACAAACTCAGTGACACACAAACACTCTCAAACGTACACTTATACAAAGACCCAACTTAATCAAATAATTTGTAAAAGTGTGAACTTAATCGTATTTGGTCAAACAAATGAATGATGATGGTTTGAAATAAAATCTTCTGCTCTTATAAAAAAGCACACAGAATTCCAAATTTTATATTTATTTATTGTTAGTGTAAAGGTAAATTTATTGTGGCTCATATTGGTTGTGGCATTTGAATGGTCTGGTTTATTATACAATTTTTTTCTTATGTTTCTGCTGGTTTTCATGGTCATGGTCGATTTTGTTTTCAGGATATTTGTACAAATAAAAAAAAAATATTCAAAAACTTTTTTTTATTTACCAAGAAACATTTGTAAATATTAAGGGTGAACTGAACAGACATATTCAATGTTAAATTAAGACATTTCTTGCTCTTTGAAAATTCAAATATGAAAATTGAGTGCAACCCTAATTGGGGGAAAAAAACACAAACAATAGACATTCGCTGTCATTGCTCAGTGGGGTCTTGTGAAATATTTTAGCCATTTTTTATTCGTTAAATTTTTTAAATAATTGTTATTCGTATGACGAATCATTATTCAAGGCACTGATATAAAATCAAACTTCAAATACTCATCTGAATACTGTTGAACTTTTCGGAAGCTAAGAGATAACAGGGGAAAATTGAGGAAATTTCCCTGATTTTTGCAAAAATTAAAGTAAATTTTCCTGATTTTGAAACCTTTTTTCAAATCCAAATGGGGAATTTCCTAAAAACCAATTGGACTTGCAAAGAAAATCGATTCCAATTGAAATTGTAAAAAAACACTTAGAAAAGATGCCGCACCTTTGTAATATGCACATATAAAAACCAATAGTACGTTTTTACGATTACAATTGTGCGATTCTCAATTAATTCATTTAAGTCAAATATGGGTGTCGTGCAACTTGAGGCAAACTTTTAAGACAACGAAAAATTATCATAACGAAGTCAATTGTGACTAAGATAGGCTAATTCTGAAATTTCACACAATCGTAGACAAAGTGATTTCAAGCTACCAACGACACAGACTCACCAGGAGCTGCGCCATTAGATCCTGAAATATGACACCTCGAACATGTGAAAAATTTGAAAACTTGAAATTTTTTGATTTATGAACTGAGAAATTTATTACACTTGCCAAAATCGAAAAAAGTCTGTTATTACGGGAAATTTTTATTATTTGAGCGCAACGGTTTTTTTTTGCTCATTTTAACAAAATTAATTGAAACAGAATTTATAAGTGCGAATAAACTTAATCAGTTTAAAACCAAATAAGTTTTCACTTTAAAAAAAAGTTATAGCGAAAGAAAATCATATGATGGTTTTTGCCCTTCCCGTTATCAAGCAAAGCAATAAATTACATCAAACTTTAAATTTTAATGCACCCAGAGAAAAAACATGGTTGGGTTAATCATACTCAAACAGCATGATATATTTTTGGGATTATGATTAAGCCAATCATAGTCGTACAATAATATAGTTATCATATTATGATAATAAAATAACCATTACTTTACCATAATATGGTCCCTATAGTTATATTATGATTCGAAATTGTGAAAAAGTTCTTTAAATTTAAGAATATTTCTTAAAGAAATGTTTGCCCTAAAGAAAATATTTGATATTAAGGACTTTTTCAAGAAAACTTTTTTTTTATTTGATTGTCTATTTTTTATTGAAAAATACGTAATAAAAAAATAAAAAATTTTTCAATTGGAAAAAAATGTTCTATGATCTTGAACCTAATTAAAAATACATTTTCATAATCGACTATAAAATAAAAACTTAACTATTAAAAGAAATTTTAAATTCTAATCGCAACATTTTGCAATACTATGAAGATTTTTTAGATAGTCATTAGAGTCTCGGAATATTTATACTAAAAATTACTTAGAATCTAAGTATTTTTCATGAAAAATAGTCCTCAGGATTTTTTATTCAAAGAAAGGTCTGAGAATCTAAGTATTTTTAAGAATATATACATTTTTATTAAAAAACAGTTTGCAGAATCTGAGAATTTTACTTTAAGAAAAAGTCCGTAGGATCTAAAAATGGTTCAATCAGAATTTTTTTAAAATGTAGAAATTTGTTTAAAAAATCCTTTTCGGACAAAAAAACTCTTGGGTTCTACAGACTTTTTATTAAAAAAATATCTTATTAATATTAGTACTATTCCACAAGAAAGTCGTTATTTTACAAGAATTGAATTAATAAACATACTAAAAAAAATAATGTTATCTTTTTTTTTGAAAAGACAAAAGGTGTCCTGAATGGTGTCCCGTGTGTTCTGTAGCAAAAATAATAACTTATTTTGCAAGTATACTCTTAACTTCCTCTGTTATTATTAATAATCCCAAGAAAAATTTTTACGGACTCTCCGATACGTACGGATTCATGAGTCCGGCTTCAACTGTACGTTTACGTTCTGAAAACACGTATTCGTCAAAGCTTGTACGTAAACGGAACATTAACGGACCATATAATTGAATTTTCGAAAACAATACGTTTTGACTCCGTTTTGATGTATCCGTTTCTGTACCGTCAAATACGGACCACTGTTTTTTATCAGTTTTTCTTCCATTTCATTAGGATTTGTTTAGTTATCAAAAGAAAAAAATATAGTTAAATATCCATGAGGTAAGTATTTACGTAATTTAAAACAAGATTTACGATACAGTGTGGAAATTTATGTAGATTTGCAAATAAAAAAAATTGCCTCACAGTTTTTAATAGATTTTGTGAAAAAAGTTGCAAATTTGCATTGTGTGCTGCATCATATCGTATGTACCACCATTATTAAATTTTTGTTTTATTTTTTTCATGATTTTTAATTGGCCACACTCGCAGTGATTGATGGATGCTTATTATGCTGGAGATAAATATGGTATTTGTTTATAATTTTGTTTGGTATTTGTTGTAGTTAGTTTGTAAAAGTTTTGTTATTTTATGTTAATAATTTTTGTAAATAAATTAAAAAAATAAAAATATGCTATTAAAAATTAATATGCAAAAAAAAAAAAAAGAACGGTACGAATACAGATTCTTAAACAGTCCGCCATTGACGGACTTTTAAAGGACAACTCCGATTTTTATCCGATATATCGGTCCGTAAACGGTGCGTCATTGACGGACTTTTAACGGATTCGAATCAGTTTCAATGTTTGTTAAAATCCGTTTTCTGGTCCGTTTATGGATCCTGAAAACGGGACGTAAACGGAGTTGGATTTCGTTTATAACGGACCGAAACGGAACGTATTGTTTGTTGGGAATGTATGCCAGAGCGTAAATATATTTTTGGCGAATTTTTTAATATTTTTTTCGTGTATTAAAAAGCAAATTTTTTCAAATTTTCTCACTTGAAAATCGTTTGTTGAATACAAAAAGTTTAAAGGCAAAAAAAATAGTAAATTTTGTTTTCTATGAATATTAAACAATTGCTTCAATAAACAAATTATTATTTAGCAAAAAAAAAAAAAAATACTTAATACCTGACTTTTTGACGTAGAGTGAAATTTCAAAGTTATTTAAATAGACGATAAGAAATAGCTGAATTATATTCGAAATATTTTAATTCTATCCCACTGTGCAATGAACGTAACTCGCAGCCATGTGTTGGATATACAAACATACCCCAACATACCAAATGCCTTGAGAAAAATATTATTATAAGCTTACAAACACAAGCCTTAAGCTTGAAAAATACTTGAGAATATATTGAAAAAGGCTATCGTTAACAATTGTAGAAAAATCAAAACGGAACCCTCGTGAAAATATTATGTGTGCATGATTACTATAAGCATATTCTTGCAATTGTAGAATAATCTTACAAAAATAATATATTATTAATAGTTAATTAGAGAAATCATAATTATTTTCTTTAATTTAATTTATTTTTTATTTTAATTTTAAAAATAAATAATAACTCATTTTAAATATAAAAAATAATAATTCGTTTTAAATATAATTAATAATAATAATTAATTTTAACCATAAATAAAAATAATTAAATTTAATATGCAATTGCACGTTCACTATATAAAATTTACAACTAAATGTACACGCAAAACACGTTTGACAAATTTAAAGAAAAAGTAATGGCACTTGTTGTATGCATTATAAGCGTAGAACAAAGACAACAAGACTAGAATGTATTGAAAAATATTTCTATTTCAATCGTCATATTGCGTTGTTGTTGTATGTTGTTCATAAGCATACTTGAGAAAAAGTTATGTATAGTAATCTTTTCTCTAGCATTGTTAAATACTGCTTGTGAATTCACATTTTATAAATATTATAATAAGCGAAATTAAGACAAGCTTAAAACACACAGTTAATGTAAGCTTATTCTCAAGTTGTATTGGTATATTGGGACGTCTTTTACCCATACAAATATACGAGTATTTGAATGTATGTGTAAAAAATATGTTTAATGTTAAATGAATAATAATACTCTATGCAATCTATGGCACAAATATTTTATTAAAGTTCTTGTAAATGGTTCTTTAATAACCTTAAGGTCAAAAAGCATCTCCTTGCACAAAAAATAAACAACATTTTTAAGAAATTTACATTAATTTAGAATCTCATAAATGTAAAAAGGGTCATTGTATCATGTGTTTAAAAAAAAACTACAATATTGTTTGTATTGTCACATAAAGGTGCCAAGTTGTTTTGGAAAATTTTTTTAAGCAGCAAGTGTTGATATGTATTGTGCCTTTAACCAATAAAGTATGAGGATAACTATTGTATTACCACAATAATATTTAAAATTTTTCATTTCATTCCTTTATACATATATTTCATTGAAGTTTTTCTTATTTGTAAATCATCTTAAGGGGTCAAAAGTATTTAGTACTTTTCAAATCTCAACCATTTAAAGATTCCAAAAATGAAGAAAGGAAAAAAAAAACCACAAAAAACATTAAAAAAAATATTCTTTTAACGTGTTCGGAATTCTAATTACTCGTGTTCATTTTTTGTTTTTCATCTTTTTCTATAAAGGTTTTCTGCCTAAAATGCTTTCAATATTTGCCCAAGGATTTTTTTTATTCCATTATGGTTATTTGGTAGGGAATTCAAATAAATAGAAAAAAGAAAGAAATGAACATGCTAAATATCGTGCAATTTTATTTTTTCTTTCTATTTTTTTTGGGGAAATTATTTCAAATGTAATTTAAGATACGTGACAAAATTAGTTAAATATTTTATCTTTCTTAAAAAGATATTAAAAAACTAAAAAAATATTAGTTTAACAAAAATTGTATACCAACCAACATAAAATTGAAGTGTGTTATGAGGAATAATAATCTTAAACCCCATTTTCACAGAAAAGTTAATCTAGTAAAAATCGCATTAACTGCTTAATCGAGCACTAAGCAAGTCTGCTAAACCATATTTTGATCTGTTCGCTTAACAGTAAACAAGTTTGAATCTGATATCATTTCTGTTTGTAAATTAACTAAAAATGTAATTTAAAATAATTGATAAAGAAAATATCACTTAAAAAACGGTGTACTAACTTTTCATTTAAATCAGAAGAATCTTTAATTTAAAATTTTTTTACATTAACACTAATCGTAAAAATAAATGATTTTTCATTTATTTTATCTGTTAACAAAGTAAATAAAAAAAATGTAATTAAAAATAAAGGAAAAATAACTTAAAAAACGGTATACAAACTTTTCAGTTAAATCAAAAGAATTTTTCATTATAATACATTAACAATAATCGTAAAACAAAAATGTTTTTTCTTTCATTTTAACTTTTAAAAAACTAACCACAACTCCATAAAAATAAATGACATTTCCTTTATTTATTCATTTAAGCTGTCAACAATTTTACTACAAAATCCGTACAAATTAAAGATATTTTCTTTATTGCGCTAATTAAACTGTCATAAAAAATAAACTATAAAATCATAACAAAGTAAATAAAAAAATGTAATTAAAAATAAAGGAAAAATCACTTAAAAAGCGGTATACAAACTTTTCAGTTAAATCAAAAGAATTTTTCATTATAATACATTAACAATAATCGTAAAACATAAATGTTTTCTCTTTCATTTAAACTTTTAACAAACTAACCACAACTCCATAAAAATAAATGACATTTCCTTTATTTATTTATTTAAGCTGTCAACAATTTTACTACAAAATCCGTACATATTAAACATATTTTCTTTATTGCGCTAATTAAAATGTCATAAAAAATAAACTATAAAATCTGTAAAACCGACTTTTCATTTATTTTCTTTATTTTAACTATCAGTCAATTAACTATAAAAAAAAGAATAGAATCTTTTATTCTGACAAAACAATTTAAATGAAAATATTAACTTTAATAGAAAATTCGTGTTTTATATTATTTTTTTATATAAATGTTAAAGAAAAAGGAAAATATATATTTATACACAGAAAAACGTATCACAAAACCTTAAGTAATTAAAAATATTTGTTAAAATTCAAATTCGATTTTCGTTGGTAAATTGTTGTTTATCATATAAAAATTCTTTGAAAATAAAAATTGAAGTAACAAATAAATAACAACAAATTTTTTGTATTTACAAATTCCATTGTTGGTGCCTTTTTAAAAAATATATTTTTTATACCCTCCACCATATATGGTGAGGGTATATATCAGTTTGTCATTCCGTTTGTAACATGTCGAAATATAGGTTTAAGACCCCATAAAGTATATATATTCGTGATCCTTATGCAATTTCAAGTCGATTTAGCGATGTCAGTCTGTCTGTCTGTTGAAATGGCGATCACGACGCGAACACGCAAGCAGGGGTTGCCTATTTTTACCTAGATTATTGAACATCCTCCCGAGCAGTTTGGTATTTAAAATGAGCAAAATCGGTTAAGCGGTTCAAAAGTTATGAGTGAAAATGTGAAGGTACCTCTAAATTTTCCATACAAATTTGTACAATTCTATTTTTTTTTCTGTTAAGTAAGTAAAAATGTTATCAAGTCTTCTTATTGTTCGATTACATTTATTGTCTTACATACTATGAGAATAATAACATTCTTAGAGCTATATGTGTGTTACTCTGATAACTAAGTTAACGTAAAAATCAACAATGTTAAAGTCGCTAACAGAGCAGACCTCTCTAAATAACATTGCTAAAACTAAATAAATAACATTACTAAAACTAAATAACAAAAGTTCGTTACATAAATTGACAAAACATATTCATATTACAGGTCAAGCAAATTTTAGTATATACCTATATCATCTTCAGCCCCTATGGTGGAGGGTATTCAAAGATTCGGCACAGCCGAATTTAGCCCTTTTTTACTTGTTTTTTTTTTGTATTTATAAAAATATTCTATGAAAGATGTTCAATATTACAAACAGAATTTTGTAATTTTATTCTGTGTGAAATACATATATATGTACAGCTGCTGTCAAAATAATAGCACCACTTACATTGCTCATTTTATAAAAGTTATTAAAACAAATTTATTAAAAAAAACTATTAAAATATTTTTTTAAGTTAAATGGATGATAAATGTAAAAAATTTTACAAAAGAAAAAGAGATCACTTAAGTTCATGTTATTATAAAAAAAATCGATTTTTTCTTAAAAAGTAGAAAAATTGTCTGTCAAAATAATAGCACTGCTCATACTTAGCTGAAAGTATATATAAAAAAATTGATTATTTTTGTAATACGAAATAACGGCTGAGCATCGTCTCCCCATGGAGTTAACCGAATGCTGACACCTTTCTATAGGAATGGAATACCAGGCCTGTTCAATTGAACTCCACAGATCATTATTATTGGTCGCATTGATTTTGGATACTTTCTTTTTTACATCAGCCCATAAATTTTCAATAGGGTTTAAATCTGGCGACTGAGCAGGCCACTCCATGACTGTAATTTGGTTGTCCTGCAAACATTTTTTAGCTTTTTTACTGGTGTGTTGTGGGTCATTATCTTGTTGCATGACTCAAATCAGTGGCATTTCCTCGGATGCATATGTGAGCATAATTTCTTCGAGTATTCTGACGTATTCGGATGCATCCATGATGATATTTATACGGTGAATAGGTCCAACTTCATAGTACGAAAAACATCCCCACACCATGATACCGGAACCTCCGTACTTGACTGTCTTTGTGGTAAATTTTGGGTTATATTCAGAGTTAGGTGGTCTTCTTACATATGATCGAGAACCCTTACCACCGAATAAGACTATTTTGGACTCATGAGTCCAAAGAATATTGTGCCACTTTTCAATTGACCAGTCAAGGTGGTTCTTAGCAAATAATAATCTTTTTTCCAGATGCTTCTTTGTCAAGAGTGGAACTTTTCTTGGACTATGAGCTTTGAGGTTATGTTCTCTAAGTCTCCGGCATATGGTTTCAGTGCTTACCGGCAGATTTAATTCATTTTTTACTTCTACAGCCGACATAAACGGTGCTTTTTTGATTTGCCGTACTATGCGATTGACCATTAAAGGTGGAGTGACCGTTTTCTTCCACGTTTTTCGGCTTTGAATTTGTAGGTTATTGCGTTTCTTATCATTTTATTTGAACAGCCAATAATATCTCTTACTTGGGATTACGTTTTTCCTTCAGAAATTAGTTTTTTAATGAGATCACGTTTCTCAAAAGTATAGTGCTTAGCACGACCCATTGTTTACAATATAATGCAAATTTTTTTAAATTTTAATGTGAATATTATTAACACAAATTACTAATGACCGTTATATATTGTTAAAAATAAAAACTTCTGCTTTACGTGGGTTTTAAACAGAACTTAGAAAATTGGTGCTATTATTTTGACAGAAATTTTTACGACTCATTATGCTGTTCTCCATTTTTCTGAAAATACACTCTTTAGTTTAGCTGAAAATTATTTACTCAGAGTCAACACATACCATTTGTAACGGAACTGCGAAGCTACAGACAAAAACCAAAATGCAAAAAAACAGAATTGCCAAATGAAAATTATTTATTTTGGTGGTGCTATTATTTTGACAGCAGCTGTATGTATACATACAGTTACTGTAACAATCTTTTGATATAGTTTTTTTTTACTCTTCTCTTAAAATTATTTATATATAAATTTAAATTATGGAACAAATGATTATTGTATTTATATTTTGTCACAATTTTCATTGTAAATGAAAGCAAAAATAATTATTATTTTTTTTTAAATATAACAGAAATTGAAATAAGTTGCCGGACGGTTAACTTCATGCATAAGTGGGTTAATTAAAAGTTGTTAGGTTTTTAATAAAAGCTTAGCCGAATCTTAATAATTTACCAGTAGCTGCTAACTGGGACTTTAGCTGACACTTTTGCTGTTGCTTCTCATGTACAAATTGAATTTAATTGTTGCTTAAATTTTAACACGGCATTCAGTATTCAACAGAGAAAACATATTCATCGAGCCAACCTAATTCCTTGCCAACTGAATATTTTAGTTGCAACAACCGAATTACTTAGTTGTCCCAACCAAATATTTTCATGATACAATTAAAATATTTGGTTTCATTCGATATTCTGTTGTATTGACCGAATTTCTGTTGTACTAACCGAATTTCTGTTACCACAAACATATATATCGGTGGCTCCAAAAAACTGTTTGTTTGTCTCTCTGTACGGGGTTAATTTTTACATTCAATAAAGTTTCCCATTAGAATTTACTGAAAATAAAGTTGTATGTAGTTAAAAAGACGACAAAGTTTCTTAAGTTATTTTTAACTGTTATAAAAATCTAACAAATGCAGAAAAAAAAATAAATATGTGGTAAAAATAACTGATAAAGTTGTGAAAAATACTGCATATTTTTTTAATTTTAGTGCATATTTTATTTAAAGTGCATATTCAATTGCATTGAGTTTTAAGTGTATGAAATCCGCCGCCCTAGTAGGGTGAAAATTAAAAAAAAAAAAATTCCATTTACTTTTTAAAGATTATCTTATGTAAAAGTTGCCCGCGACTACGCCATAGGTGGTCCATCTGTGAGCTCCAATTTCGGAACATTTTTTTTAGCATCTCGGCCGGTAACTCACCAACAGCAGCTGTAATGTGGCTGGCTTATCCATGTGGCTGGCTTGTCCTTGTACACAAGAGACTTGACGTATCCCCACAAAAATAGTCTAGTGAGCTCAAATCGCATGATCCTGGCGGCCAATGGACTGCTACAAAATGTGAAATTAATTGTTCACCAAATTCGCTTTCAATAGGTTCATGGTAGCGCATGCCGTGTAGCATGTGGCACCGATTTGTTGATACCACATGCCAACCAAGTCAAATTCTTCCATTTTGGGAAATAAAAAGTCGGTAATCATTGCACGGTACCTAGCTCCATTGACTGTAACCTTGCAATTTTCATCGTTCTTGAAGAAATACGATCCAATAATGCCGCCGGACCACAAACCGTACCAAACAATGCATCTTTTAGGGTGCGTTGGCTGCTGTTGAACATCCTCTGGCTGCTCTTCACACCTAATTCGGAAATTCTGTTTGTTGACCTACTCATTGAGCCAAAAATTAGCTTTGTCGCTAAAAAAAATTTTTCGATAGGAACACATTTCTTACATAGCACGAACTTTGATAATAAAATTCAATAATTTGCAAGCGTTATTCGTTTGCTAGTGTATTAATGGTGAAATGGAAAAACTTACTGAGCATTTTTGGCATTGCCAAATATCACGAATCTTTTTTTTACACTAAAAAAATTTACACTGGAAAACCATTTATTACCGTTGAGCAATAAGATCATACCCTTTAAATTATAATCATTATTTCAAAAATAGCAATAAAAATAATTGTATTACAATTGATATTAAGCAAAACACACTTTACCAAATAATGAGTCTAATAATCTAAACTCCAAGGTTTTCACGTATAACCCTTTATATTATAATTCTAACTTTTTTATATGGGATGTCCCAAAAGGTAAGGTGTTCTGCTTACATGCAAGTCTACAAAAAATAAAGAATAATGAGTTATACGTATGTATATTAATAATTGGTTACTAATAACCAATTATTATTTATTTTTCTGTAAGAAATTGAGTAACGCATTAATTTTTAACTCCTGGTAACCAATTCTATATTTACTTTGAATAAGCGACAAGGTTAAGCGATGCAGTGTTGTGAATCCCAATTTCTAAGCCGCTTTTCTTCCAAAAGGAAGTATATAAATTAAACCTTTGACGGCCAATGGTTGATAAATGTCTCATTTTTAGTTTTTGTCGTATTTAACCCTTTTTTAACCGATTTTCTTAAATAAGGCTTCTATCGACAGATTATAGCTGTTGCTTTCACACAATACTTACTATTTGGATCAAAATGGTCTCAGAGCCAATAGGATCACCACAAATTAAAATATATATATATATATATATATATATATATATATATATATATATATATATATATATATATATATATATATATATATATATATATAATCCTATTGGAAAACACAGGTAATCATTTCTTTAATTTTTAAAAACATTGAGATATTTGGAATTGGTTCACTTTATTTATTACAGGATACTGACACAATTTTGGACATACATATGTATCCCAAAAAGAGGAAGTTTTTTCTCAGTTTTGAAAATTTTTTATTCACATTAAAATTCAAGTAATTTTTATTTGAGTTGATTTTTATAGAATTAATTCAAAATAATGAAATGTAACATATTATAGGTAATACATTATTTTTATTTTGAAAATAATGCTGAATGTAAGAAGTACTGAATGTAAGAAAAATGGTCGAGCGGAACTCTGGGGCGAATAGCCGTGGGCATCTGTTGCTACACAGACGGATCTAAGTTGAGGAATAGAACGGGTATGGGGGTCTATATTGAGAACTCGGAGACCGTGATATCCTTCCGTCTTCCTGATCGCAACAACAGCTTCCAAGCGGAAGTCCGTTCTATTACGGAGTATGTGAGATGGATTGAATCGAATATGGGGCGAGTAGACGCCAACATATTCACCGACAGCCAAAGGGCGATTAGGGCGATATCAGCCAGTAGGGTTAAGTCCAGAACCTTGCTGGACTGTATAAGAGCCATTACTGAGTTTTTCTCTGGGGGCAGAATCCATATTATATGGGTACCGGGGCACTCAGGGATAGCCGGGAACGAAAGGACCAATACACTGGCCGTCGGGGGAAGAGAACTAGGGACAGTTAACTTGGGGAACGCAAAACCGTTTGAGGCAACGAAAGCGGAATTAAAGGCATGGGCAAGAGAAACCCACACGGCCTGTTGGAACAATGGGACGGTGGCCAGGACCACTAGGATTTTGTGGGGTGGGCCAGACGAGAAGAGGACAAGAGGCCTCCTTAATGGAAGTTAGACTGAAGTCAGTATGATGGTACGTATCCTGACTGGTTATGCAGGATTACGGGCACAACTGTATCGGATTGGACGGGCAGATTCTGACGAGTGTAGAGCGTGTGGCGAGGAGAGCGAAACGCTGGAGAACTTTCTTTGCCACTGTCAGGCGTTTGCAGAATTAAGATCCAGGCACCTCGGGGGCGATGTTATATCGGACCTGGAATACCTGAGGAACGTCGACTGGAAAACCTTGAGGAGTTACGTCCGGGAAACCAGGCTTCTGAAAACCAGACGTTAACAATCTCCATGTTCTTAAGGAGCGCACAACAGACCGAGTAGAGGACTAGGTGTATATCGTAGCGATATGAGGTTGCATTTCGATGCTTCATCCTCCTTTCGACCTAACCTAACCTAAGAAGTACTCATTACAAAGTAATGTATAATGTAATGATATGTCATTACCATGTGTTTGCTGGGATCCTTTAAAATACGAAATTAATGTCAAAACAACAAAAGCTTTTTTAAAATGAACCAATTTCCGTTTATTTTTTTATTATCATTGTATAAAGTAGACTGATTAACTAATTTATTTAAAATTGTACAACTCGTTGTACAATTTTTTCTATTTTTTGAATGTATTCTATTTGAAATAAAAAAATATCAAAATTTCTTTTAGATTATGAGTATTTTTAGCTATCTGGTCTTTCTTCAGCTTATATCCTCAAATTAATATTTCTATTTACAGTTTCGTTTCGGGCATCTCTCTGCTGGGTACTTCAACTGAAATTTATGTTTATGGAACACAATATGCATTTATATTAGTAACACTTGCATTCTCTGGTGTCATATCGTGGTATGTTTTTCTGCCAGTCTTCTGTAATCTACAGTTGACATCCACCTATGAGGTAAGTGAAGATTTCAAAGTTTATTATAATATTTTATTTGTTCTTTTGTTTTATTTTTCTTTAATTGGCATTCAAAATAATTGGCTTGTATTATTACTTTTTTTTTTCATTTCATTTGCGTGTATATAAAACACATAATAATTGTATATAAAAATGTAGCTACAGTGGCAAATAAAAAAACTAGGAAAGTGTAGATTTAAAAAAAGGATTTTCTTAAAGAAATATAAAGTTCTTATGAAACTTAGTACGAAATATATATCATTGGAATGCTATGTTTAAAATTAGGGAAATTTGATAAGTTTTCTTTATTTTACATATACTTTTTTAAGCTAGAATACTAAAATGGCGATGGCATGATACAAATAAAATGTAAGTGCCAAAAAGAAAGGAACAAAATCCACTCTGCAGAGTGGAGTACTCTAATATTTTTAATCCAGTTTTATTTATAAATATGTTCCGAGACGAATAAATGACTGCATGTATTTTTTTTTGTATTGCATGTATTTTGTTATTGTATTTTATTTTCGTTCGTCTGATTTAAAACGTGATCTGGAAACATATATTTGAACTTTTGTTCCTATTATTTTGCTCACTTAATATGAGTCTATTTCTTTTTAAGTCTTTTTGTTGTATAATAATTGTAATAATGTATATTATTATTTTTTTTTAATTTTAATATTGTATACCATTCATAGTCAAATGTCTACTTTATTATCAGTACTAGTACTTGATTTTCAGTACATTGACATGAACTTGATGCTGAACTTTTGTTAATAATACAATCATTGTCATTATCCAGTACTATTTACTATGTACATAGAAGTAAAGATATTCAATAGTACGCATAGAGTAGCATAGGGAATTTGAAATTAATTTTGCATTTAAATGTTTTTGTTTATTTACTTTGGTTTTTATAGGAGCACATTCGTACATACTACATACATATAAATATTCCCTTAAGTAAAATTAATATTTGTTTATGAACTTTTAATAATATTCGTTTAATATACATATGTATATGTTTAAAATGTTGTTTACCCATCCCTGCAAACATTTTTAAGGAAAAATGTTTTAAAATCGTATTGCCTGCAAGATAATTTTATTGCGGCTATAATTATATTCTTACTGCGGAAGTTCTTCCCTTCGCGAGTAAATATCCGCACTATTAGAGCGCATTTTACAAACATTTATTATTGCCAAATTATCGTCTGAAAGATGAAGGCGCGAAATACAGGGTAGAGCTGAGGAAAGTCTTTCTGCGGCCGGGTTTGGGTAGTTTCTCCTCAGTAGGATGTATGAATGTCCATTGCGACCTTTGGGTAGCGAATGGGGGTAATGACCAAAAAATGTCCAACAATTATTTGGTTATAATCACCCCGCATTTTGAAATTTAGGGCTATGACCGAAAGATTTTTGGTGGTAATCCCCCCAAAAAATTTACATAAAGTGCCGAACTTGCATTATAAACCTAATTATATTTTTGGCTCCTGTATTATGTTCACCAATTAGTATATAAATACAATAAAATAAATAATATTTGGGCTATAATCCCAATAGAAACGATCATAATCCCCATTTCCATTTATGGGATAATGTCCGTTAGGTTAATATCCGGGTACCAATCAAGACTCAAAGGACATTTTTTTTCTGTAGAATAACAAAGACTCAAAAGAACATTTATTTTACTTTTCTATTGAAAACCTCTTGATCCTGAGACAATTTTTTTACTATAGAAAATTCTTTTAGTACGAGCTTCTCGAGGGGCTTTAGGGCGAAGAGGCTGTTTTAGCTGCGAAAGCAGATGACGTAGCCGTTGTCGTCACTAGAAAGTACTGGGTACTATTAGTTCTGTGATGTAGACTACATTGGGGGTAATAAATCAGTGGGCCGCCAGAGTGGGACTAAGTGTTAATCCTGAGAAGACGTATATGATATTCTTTACCAGCAGCACCAAGGTAGATCCTTGGACCATACCTAGGTTGGGTGGTTGGAATCTTGTTTGGAAACACCATGCAAAGTAGCTTGGGGTTATTTTGGACAGCAACTTGTCAATATTGAGGAGAGGAACATGAGGACCACAAATGTGCTCAATGCATGTAGCAAAATGCTCTGTGAAACTTGGGGCCTTTCACCCAAACTCATTCATTGGATTTATACGTTATTTGTAGGCCAATTCTACTTGTTTAGTGGACTGCATAGAGGAGAAGAGTCTACTGCAGATGCCTGGAGAGGGCACAGAGACTTCCATAGCACTGGATGTAATATTGAATTTACAATCGATTAATCAGGGTGCGGGAGGGGCCGCGCTGAAGTCTGCTATACGCTTAGGGACTACGGGTAGTTTGTGTATACAGCTTATGATCACGGAAAGGTCATTGGGATGTAAATTGTAGCAATAAATACATTATTCTCAGGTTGAGCTTCAAGGAGGGGCTACGAGCCACTATATGGGAGTATGGCAGGTCTTCACCCTGATCATAGAACCTTTAATTTTTTCCCGGATTGTTTTATGATGGGCGAGGAAGTTCAGCTCCAACAGTCTTCCGTTAAGACGTGGAAGTTCTGCCGGCCAAAATGGCTGCTGACCTTCCTTTTGACTCTGACACAATTGGTTCCGCCGATTTGACATATTTATTGATTGTTAAAGTTTGCAAGGACCTTTTAATGTAGACTTTGTGCCAGCAGCAGAGAGCATTGAGGGTAACGAGATTTCGGACTAGCTGGACGTAGACTTCACTGTAATGAGCAGATCCGCGGCGGCTTAGTGGAAAACCGGAACGTGCAGGCTGCCGAAGATTATATGAAATTGCTTCGATCCTAAGGCGACGGGTCTTTTGTTACCCTTAACCAGATAAGATTGAAGAATTCTTTTGGGGGAACTAGAGAGCGGGAAAGCTGGCGAGTGATAATTGTAGATTTTGTGGAGTAGCAGGGGACACACGGTGAAGCATGTGCCATTGTCCAGCTCTTGTGCGCTCCAGGTCAAGTTAGTTGGGAGATTATCTATTCCGCGATCTATATGAAATCTCTAGAAACGGAATTCTGAGACTACTGACAGAGAGTGTGGGGCACACTGGGATCTATTACATCTTACTGATATTTTACACCTGCTATCGATTCTTATCTGGTAACGCTAAGGTCTTTGCGAGGTCTTTTTAATCAGTCAGCTCAACCTAAACTAACTTTTCCCTAACTCATTTTTGACCGGGTTTGAGGACTTCTATTTCGAGAAAAACTTTTGGATTCTGAGAAATTTTACCTATAAAAGATTCTGACTAACTTATGTAATAAATTCTCAGATTAAGAAAAACTTTTTACCAGTTCCCGATGACTTTTAACCATAGAAACCTTTAAGAACGTCTTCTGTAGAAAGGACGTATAAAAAACTTTGAAAATTATTTTCAATTGTCTTTAAAAATGTTTACTGTAATAAGAAAACCCATAATTTTTAAGGACTTTTTCATTTATAAAAATCATCAGATTGTGACGGCTTTCAAGACCTTTTCCTTATCCCTAATTTATTTTTGACAGCTTCTAAATACTTTTCTTTTGAGAGAAACTCTTGGATTTGGAGAATTTTTCTCTTTAAAAGATTTTGGACAAAATTCTCAGATGAAGAAGATCTTTTAAAATCTCAGTTTCTGATGACTTTTAACCATAAAAACCTTCAAGAACATCTTTATACAGAAAGGAAGTTATAAAAAAAATACCATTTTTCAAAATGTTCAGGGCACTGAGAGAATTATCAACATGATACTAAAGAATTTTTGCATTAAATCAATGATGTTTCACTGGAATTCGTCCCTTGAAACTTTAATTTAAATTAATGCTTTTTTATTCAAAAAATTTAACTTTATTTATTAAACATTTTATACACTTAATGTATAAAGGCACGTTCGGACCAATGAAATATTTGAGGAAAATATTTGTTCTGATATTTGCTTCAAAATGTGTCAAACAAAAAAATATTTTGTTTAATGTTCAAACTACAATAAATATTTGAAAATTTTTGTTTGTTGAAACAGTTGGCAAATAGTGTGAAATAAAATGAATTAAATCATGTTTGCCATGCGTTCAGACTAAAATAAATATTTGCATTAAATAATTATTTAATGCAAGTGTTCAAAAATAAAAATATATTTAACAAATAGTAAAAATGAGCGCAGAAGATAATTTATTTGTTTTGTGCTGTGGAGCAGCATCTCTTATGGTGTTAGAGGAGGAGAACGTGAAAGAAAAAAAAATGGAAGACAATGGGTACGGAATTGGATTCCTAAACGGAATCAGGAAGGATGTTGCGCCAAATTATTAAAAGAACTGCAGTCAGAAACACCTGAGCTCTACAAAAACTTTATTTGCATGAATGCTGCTGATTTCGAACAACTTTTTATTCAAGGGAATTTTATAGTTTTTTTTTTTTATCTCTATCTTAAATTAGTTTCACCTATTATAACGAAAAGAACAACAGTCCTTCGTGAGCCAATTTCTGCCCAAGAACGTTTAGCTGTTACTCTTCGTTCGGCTGGTTAGCTGTCCGTGTATTCTGGTGCGTAAAGTACAGGTCGCAATTTATGAAATACTTTGATCAGATTTAGCACATAGGTTGTAATTGGCACAAGAAGGAAGCCTATTGAAAATGGGCCCAATCGTATGACCGCGAGGGGAGGTAGGCGTCAATTTCCGCCCCTCAGAAACTATCAAACCGATTTTAATGACATTTAAAACATAGATATATACATATTCATACAGACACATAAGCTACACTCACCAAAAAAGTCTGTAATGGCAACTGAAAATTTTGCTGATATTACGGGAAATTCTGCTAATTTGAGCCCAGCGGTATTTTTTGCTAATCTTAGCAACACATGTCTGCTGACGTGTAGTACAATGAAATTAGTAGAAAAATTAGTAGCCGCTACTAAATTTTAGTAGACTTTTTGTAAAGTGGAATTTAAAATCTGTTTGCTAAAATCAGAAAAAAAAATTACTAAATATTATTAATATTAGTAAAAATCTTTGAATTTATTTTTCTTATAGAGCATCAAAAATTTTGATTATATTTTTAAAAAACTTATTAATCATTTTGTTTTAATTTGGTAATTTCTGTTTAAGGTTAAATTTGAATTGTTTTTAGGGCGGGTTTTTAGAACTAAAAAACCTTTTTAGTGCTATTTTAAGTGGATGTCCTCTTTTTAGACATGAGTCGGTATCTTCACTTCCGATCCCTTTTTTAATCCTATGTAACATTTTAGGGCAATTTAAGTTTGTAGGTGTAAGTTTTAATTAGAAATAACATTTCCTTCAATATCAACTTTTTTAAAATTAGTAATATTATTTGCTAATTTTAGCAAATCGGTTTTCAAAAATTTGTGAAATGATTTCTGAAATTAGCAACAAAAATTTGTAAATATTCTGTAAAAATTCTGTAATTTGTAAAATGTAAATAGCAAAAAGATTTGCTAAATAATAAGTTTTTACTAAAAATCAGTACAAAAATAGTAGAGTGCGATTGAAAACCGTTTACAAATTTTTCTACTAACTTTTTTTTCTGAGTGTATACAGTTTTTAAAAAATACGACCACGGGTGGACATAGCAGCAAATTCTGTCTCTCCGAAACAATCTAATAGATTTTAATGAAATTTAAAACGTAAATAGATCCTTATTATATAGCCATATTAGGAAAATGCGGCTACGCTTCTAATTTTTCTACATGTAAAAAGTTGCAAACAAAACAAGTCATAAATAATTTAAATCTGTTTACAACTTTTGATTTTATTCACAACAGACGAAAGGTTTAATTTAAATTTAAGAATTTCATAAATCGCCATATTTGTATGGTGATAAAGGTCAAGTATGTTTTGAGAAAGGGACAAGACCCCTCCATATTTGTTTGGTTGAAATTCTTAAATTTGGCCCCTGCAGCGCGTATGATGCTCCTAGACCGGTCAAATGTATGACCTACCGCACTTTATTTTTATCCCCATCATTTATTTCTAACATCACTACCCGCTATCTTCAATCGTTAAAGGTTCTCCCAAACAAACTTTTCCTTACAGACTAGAAATATATCAAAGAAAAAGCCCCATAACTGCTCGGGAGTTTTTGCGAAAAGCTTTTCTTTAAAAGCAAATTTACTGCATTCGTACTGTTAGGTTTCCCAAAAACTGTGTTAAGAGAAGATCTTCTGTTAAAGTATAGCCACGCTGTAAAATATATCGCACTTGTTCAACAGTTATTTATTAACTCAAAATTTAAATTTTTTAACTTTTTGGCAAAAAAAAAAAATCTACTCGTACTATTCCTATCTAACCGCTGTAAAAATATCAAGCTATTTCGTCTACTTTGTGGTAATGAAACGGTTGGTAACATTTTTAAAAAAGTAGAATCTTCTAAAAATTTATTTGAAACGATTAACTAATTTATATTGAATTGATAAATTATTAGAGTTATTTGTTATTCTGAATTTGCTATTTAAGGTATTTGATTATATAATGGCGGAAAAAAAATAATTATATTGCTTAATTTACAGAACTCACTTGTTTATAATATTTATTTTAAAGTCAAACAATTGTACTTATTAAATCAGACTTAAATTTTATTATTTTACTGTTTTTTTACTTGCATTTCAATTGTATTAGCCGATATCGCAAGGAATTTAATGGTTAAGTCTTAAAGGTTGACAACATTACAATTTCTTTGTAATATCAAATAAATGTTTGCTCAAAAATTACTAAAATATTTGATCTTTTGTGTTCACACTATGTTCACATTGGACAAATATTTGTTTGCCAGCAAATAATTTTATTTGCTCAAAATCAGCTGTTATTTTATTTGACACTCAAAAATATTTTGTGTTCAGACTACGTTAATGAAATATTTGATGTTTGCTTTCAAATATTTCACCAATTTGAACGTACCTTAAGTTACATAAAAAATTCAATAAAAATTTTCATTCATTTTTTTGTATAAAACTTCAGAAGTTTAGTGAAAAATTTCATTAAAACTCATCCAAGGAAATTCTCTTTGTGTGGGAAGTTGATCTTGATCTATTATAGATGTTGTTTTTTTTCATAACAAAGCAGTAAAAAAAGAATTCATAGTTTGTTTCGTACTATATTATAACGATAGTACGTTAGCACTTTAACTGTGAATTCCTTTAAACTATTTATTTCGTTTGAAGAAAATTCAACTTAAGTTAAAAGTTCATAACAACATTACCTTTTAACAAAAAACGATTCTATACTTTAAATAAAATTATATTTTGTACAAAATTTTCTAGCGCATTTTTCTATTCTTTAAAATTTTTCTACGGGTCTTAATTATACCCTTCACCATAGGTGGAAGGGTATATATAAGTTTGTCATTCCGTTTGTAATTTCTACAATATTGATCTTAGACCCTATAAAGTATATATATTCTGGGTCCATATGAAGAGCGAAGTTGATTTAACGATGTCCGTCTGTCCGTCTGTCCGTCTGTCCGTCTGTCCGTCTGTGTGTTGAAATGGGTTTTCCGAAGAACCCAGACATGATGAGGACTTGATTCTTTTTTATTTCTGTTACATGTGATCCATTTCTGTTTGCTATTAAAAATCGGACAGATCGGTTAATAAATGGCTGAGATATTAGCAAAAAACCAGGACTACCTCTAATTTTTCCAGTAAAATCCCTTTGTTTAATAAGAGTGTGAAGATAAATACGTAGGTTAAATACGTTTCACAACTATTGTGAATGATATAAATAAAAAATAAATAGTAGTGTCGCCAACTTTTTTTTGCCTAGAAAATGCCAAATTTGACAAGAAAAGCGCTGAAACATATGGAAAAATATAAATTTGAGATTTTACATGACATATTATTTTTGATTAAAATTTTTGGACATTTAAGAAAAAATAAATGGGGATACCGCTTGTTTGTGGAGAGCTATGAGGTAGTAGATTCCAACGATGTATTCATCTCCTTCAGAATACCATGGTGAAGGGTATATAAGATTCGGCATAGCCGAATTTAGCCGCTCTTACTTGTTTTCTATTGTTCTTTTAGTTGTAATTTTTAACAAAAAAAAAAAAAAAAAAACAAGTGCAATCTAATAATAAAAAAACTACAATGAAAAAAAAAATAAATAATAAATATTTTGCAGTATTTTGAAATGCGTTACGGCAAAACAATACGTTTATTTGGCTCCATACTATTCTCTATTGGCACGGTAAGTAATGGCAACTGAAAGTTTCTCTATTGTAGATTTTTAAACAAAAGTTATTTAATTGAAAACTTGTGTTATTTTTTTTTTCTTTTTTTTCAAATCTATTGTATCAATATATTTATCACAATCCTTTGAATTATGTGTTAACAACATACTTCCTGCGGATCTATGTATACTTGTTCATTGGTATTGGTTGATGCTCTATGCTTTATTCCGGCTTTCTAAATGCATCTGCGTGTGTGTGTGTGTGTGAGTTGTGTTTTATATCCGTTTTAGATGATTTGGTTGCCTATAGTGATTTATGTACCAGCATTGGCGTTCAATCAAGGTAAAGTAATATAATTTTTATTATTATTTTATACACAGAAAAAAATTACAAAATTCTGTTTGTAATATTAAACATCTTTAATAGAATACTTTTGCAAATACAAATAAAAAAAAAATTTAAAAGGCACCAACAATGGAATTTGTATATACAAACAACTTTTTGTTATTTTTTGTAACTTCATAAATAATAATTTACCAACATTTCAAAAAAAAAAAGATTGTTACAAATCATATTTGAATTTTAATAAATATTTTTAATTACTTAAAATTTTGTGATATTTTTTTCTGTGTAGGATTTCTTTAAGTTATTGATTTTATTTTTAATTTAAAATATCTATAACTTGTTTAGGCTACTTCCTTATTTAACTACATAGGAAAAATTTACAAAATTCTCTATGCAATATTAAACTTTTTTTATAGAATATTTTTGTAAGCACAAAAATAAATAATTTTTAAAAAGGCACCAACAAAGGAATTTGTAAATAATTATAATTGATTGTTAAAATCTAAATTGTAGATTGTGTTTAAATCTCAGATAAATCTATTTTATCTACCCAGTTGAAAATGTTCATATATTGTCATATATGACCACACATATGGGTTCATATATTATTCCATATTCGAAATTTGAGGGTATATGGCCGTATATGAGTACTGAGTCGTATATGAGTACTGTTAAAAAAAGTTTTTCTTTATTTTTTAACAAAAATATTGTTTTATTTTTATTAAATATTTATACTTATATTTACATGTTACCTATGTAAAAATCGAAATATATATGAGCATACATGATCATACATAGGCTTGTATTTTATCATATATGTGCATACATGGTCACGTACGTCCATGCATGGTTAAATATATGACCATACATGTATGGTATCTCACGCGTTCGAACTTTGAGGGTTTGTGCACTCAAAAAAAAAAAGACATGAACTAAAATGTAATCAAAAATTTCCTTCAAAATAGTTTATAAATTGTCCTCAATTTAAGAAAAATTTTATTAAAACTTAGAAAAATTTTCTTAAAAAAATAAAAATTCCTAAGTTTGAGGAAAAATGAAATAGTTTATATACTCAAAAATAGTTCATATTTTTCCTAAGTAATATTTTTTGATTTTAGGAAAAAAAAAAACAAGTCAATTAAATAAAAATTTATTAATTTTAAGAAAAAACATCTTAGTTTTCAGAAAATTGCATACTCAAATGTAATAAAATTAGGTTTAGTTAAAAAAAAAAAATAGAACATAATTTACTCCCATTTAGTTCAAAAAATGTGTCTAACTTAAATCGAGAAAGTACTTGAACTTAATGTGTGTTCATTTTTTGTTCGCGAGTAGTAAAATTAACTACATTTTAGAAAGCCATTTCCAATTCAGTTTTTAAGTATACAATTTTCTAATTTTGAAGAATTGTTTCAAACAATTAAAAACAAAAAGTAATTAATTTTTTCTATGTAATAATTTACTTGATTTTAGGAACTGATGAACTATTTCTAAGGAAAATTTTCATGCAACTTAGTTCAGATAAATTGTAAAAATTTTAATAAAATGTTTTTTTTTTTTTTGAAGTAAAAGTTTTAAAATTTTTGAGAAATAGTAACCTTAGGTATAAGATTTGTTTTTGTTGGAAAATATTTTAATATTCTATTAAAAAAAAACCAATAAATTAAATACAAATTAGTTAGTTTTCCTAATTTCCAAGAAAAAATATTATTAAATTAAACAAATTAAAGTAACCATTTAGAAAAATTATTGTGCATAATTGTTATTTTTGGTGCATGATTTAAAAATGGCTCAAATGCTCATATCTAATCTTAACAGTCTTTAACATTGAACTTAAAGTAGCTTCAAATATTTTTTTAAAATTTTGTTAGCAAAAGGTTAAAAATTTAGGATTTGCGCTTTTATGTAATAATTTTGTTTGCTGACTACAATACTTTATATTTCTCGAACTATTTTTTTTCACTTTGTAATAAAAATAAAATTTTAGCTAAAAAAGTCATAACTTATGACATTTTTCCATTTTCCAATAATAACAAGAAATGTAACTGTGATATTTTGTATTTTTGCAACAATTTCCTTAAATTAGTTAATTTAAGAAGACAAAGGACCCCCAGTGTTCCTTAGCCATACATGCCGAGTGTCACTTAGGGCGTCGCTTTTTGTAGTTCTCTCAAGCAGAACCGTTAATTAACTACGAAAAAGATCTGACTTTGTAACAATTTATTACGTTTCAGGATATCCCTGCAGTACATTTTTTTAATTTGTTTACCTTTTTGCTAATGAAATTTAATTTATATTTTAAATACATGAATTTAGTATAATTAAATTTAATTTTAAGGCCAAAATGTTTAGCAGAAAGCAGTGTACTCACAAAGCGGAAGTCCTCCGAAAGTGGGAAAATGCTTACTCAATGAGCATAATTTTCACTTACAGAAGTGCTATTCAACTTGATGTTAGCAAATATTTTATAATTTTTAGGGAGTTAAGTCCTAGTTTTTAGTAAAAAAATTATCTAATGAACTTAAATAAAACAAAATTTTTCTTTAAACCAAGGAAACATTTCCTAACTAACAGTAAAATTTTAGATGATGTATGAACTAATTAGGAGAAATTTTACAGTTTTCTAATAAAAATTTAGTTCTCAGTAGTAAAATTTTTCTATTATTTAGAAATTTTGACCAAATTTTAAGTAAAATTTGTTTCTTAATTTAAAGGAAAATTTTATTAAATATTTCAATTTTTCCTCTAAATAAGTTAATTTTTCTAAGTTCTAGTTCATTTTTTTTGAGTGTGGCCGTATATGGTTATATATGATCATATATTCTCATATGTTATTCATGTATGCTCATATATGAACATATGTGACTGCCCATGTAAAAATCGAAATATATATGAACATACATCATCATACATGGGCTTGTATATGATCATACATGGGCATACATGGTCATATACGTCCATAAATGATCTCATATATGATCATATATCTTCGGATCCGAAATTTGAGGGTATATGGTGATATATGTGCATATATTATCATACATGCTCATATATTATTCATGTATGCTCGTATATGATCATATACGTCCATATACCCTCAAATTTCGGATCCAAAGATATATGATCATATATGAGATCATGTATGGTCATATATTGAACAATGTATGGACGTATATGACCATGTATACCAATTTATGATCATATACAGGCCCATGTATGATCATGTATGATCATATATATTTCGATTTTTAGATGGGTGTATACCCTTAAATTAAATATATTGAACCATGAATGGATCTACATTACCGTGTATGTCCATCATATTGAAGCCGGTGTATGATCATGTATGTATGTATATATATTTTAATATTAATATGCAAGATATTGTCTTATATGCGTATATAACCTTTTTTCATATGAAAAAGTTCAACCTTTCCAATAAAACCAGAAATGTGAAAAAAATAATCAGTACTTTTTTCATAGCCGATTCAAATATAAAATTTTAAATGGTCCACCCTGTATATGCTTATATACATGACATACATATAAGCTCATACATGAATCCATATGAATATATAAAAACATTTTCAACTGGGTAATAAGACTTCAACCACGAGTTGTAAATGTTTTTCCTACTTTTTACAATTGTGATTGAAATTTTTAAATATTTTTAATATTGTCTTCTGTTGTAATTGACATACGTAACGAATTTAAAATTCAAATCAATTAGATTTTGATATAGTTTATACGGGTCATTAGATATGACTTCTTATGAATTGAATTTTAAGGTTTTTGATAATTTATTTTTAGTAACTGGCGTCAATATTCATATTATAACACCGGTTGTATGTTTAGTGTGCATATTTTATACATGTGTGGTAAGTTGAAAAGAAAAAACTATTTTAAATTAAAAAAAAAAAAATTGTCTCAAATTCTGAATAGTGAATTAATAGAAAGGATTTATGCCTCCCTTTAAGTCCCTAAGACAGAATACGGTTCTGTTAGTTTTGTTAATAACATATTATGCGCGAACACAACGTTCGCACAACCCCCTAACTCCGTTTAAATTTTTAACATGATTTTTCATATCTTGCACATCCAAAGATAGCTCTTTAAAATACATTTTATGTGATACCCAATTTATATATATATATTTTTTTTTTTTTTTGAAAAAAATATGAATAACAATGACAAATTTGTTAACCCTGAGACCATCAATTCCAGTTTTCGAGACATTTTATTTAAAGTGCAAACATATGTTTTTTTTCCCTATATTTTTAATCTTTATTCATGAAATTTGTAATGTCAACTGAAAGTCCCACCTGTTGCGTTTAAAATCCAGGCTTTTTAATATCTTATTCCTTTCCAATATTCTTGTTCTCGGAGAAATTATCCTTTTAAATTCATTGGCTATATTTTGCCTTGAATTTATGGCACATTCCATAGAATATTGAAGTTTTACGTTTTGCCTAGAAAAAAACTTTGTAAATTTTTTATATCTTTTTTATTCTCCAAAATATCGGTCTTTTAGATTTTAATGAATCCTCTATAAAATAAAGGAAAAATTTATCGAACGTTTTTTGCGTTTACAGCTAAAATACCATGTCAATGAATTTAAATGGACTGTTTGTTTGAGAATAAATAAGTTACTGGAAAAGTTGAACAAATTTTGTAAACAAAGCTTAATTCGCGATAGTATAACGTCCCTAACATAGCGAAACCCCATTTTTTTTTTTTATTTTATAGGGTCCGCCAAATAACTTTTTTTTTTTTTTGAAAATGCTATAAAAAAAAACTACTGAATATTTTCTAAAATTTTTTATTTTTATTTGAAAGTACAATCCTTCCGGTTAATAATGGAAAATAATTTCATTCAAATGGCTGCCTCGGCTGGCCATGCAGTAGCCTACACGATCGGTCCAATTTTTAAGCGCATTATCGATTGTGTACAGCTGTATTTCACCAATGGCTTCACGAATATTGTTCTTTAAAGCGTCAATTGTCTCTGGCTTGTCGGCGTAACACTTATCTTTGCGGGCACCCCACAAATAATAGTCCAACGGCGTCAAATCGCAGCTCCGAGGTGGCCAAACGGCATCAGCTCTGCGGCTGATAATGCGATCTTTAAAAACAGGGCGCAAAACATCGAGTGTAGCTTCGGCTGTGTGGCACGTAGTGCCGTCCTGTTGAAACCAAATGCTTCCAATGTCCTCCTCTTTAATTTTTGTGAACAAAAATTCGTTCAACATGGCCCGATAACGATCGCTATTGACTGTAACGGCCACTCCTTGCTCATTTTCGAAGAAAAATGGCCTAATTATGCCTCTGGACCAAAATCCGCACCAAACAGTGACTTGTTTTGGATGCATCGGCTTTTCAATGTATGCGTGCGGGTTTTCTGTGCCCCAAATGCGACAATTTTGCTTGTTTACATACCCGCCAAGATCAAAATGAGCTTCATCTGAAAAGATGATTTTTTTTGGCAAAATCGGCATCTTCTGTAAGTCGATCGCAGGCCCACTTAGCGAAGCGAAAACGCATTGGATGGTCAGTTGGCTTCAACTCCTGAACCAATTGGACTTTGTATGGCGTCATACCATGGTCTTTATGTAAAATTCGTCTCAATGATGTCTCCGAAATGTTCAATTGTTGAGAACGACGGTGAATTGATGTTGATGGCGCTTCACGCACACTTTCTGCCACAGCAGCAATATTCTCGGGTGTATGCACTGTTTTTGGCTTTTCACGCTTTGGTTTATCGATGAGGATGCAAGTTTCTTTCACTTTTTTCACAAGATAACGAACATACGGAGCTGACGGTGTATTCTCTTCTTCCAAAATCCGTACGCAATTTTCGCACACATTCTGCAACATTAACATGATTTTCAAAGTAATGTCGCAATATTTCTCAGCGTTGTTCAAGCGTATACACAACCATATTCGTTCAGCGAAAGGATAAAACTAATTATCTGTCACATCAGGCATGAGCTAAGTGTTACCATTCACGAAATAAGCACTAGTTGAAAAAAAAAAAACGTTAGATGGCGGACCCTATATTACATTTCTCGAAAAGCTGACGTGATGAAGAATTTCTGATCTTAGATACGGAATATGCGCACCGCAAATATTTAATAAAAAGTACTTTAGTCTCAGAGCCTTGAAACCGTTAGTTTTGTTTAACATATTTTAGATCGGTCGAAATTCTCACCTAGGAAAGTTCGCTTGTAAAACCATATGAATCCAACTGAATATTAAAAAAATTTAATTATAAGAGCCAGTAGTCGTCAAAGGGTTAAAACCGAACCAATGTCAGAAAAAGCCTGGACAATCCTTTTTAATTGAACTCAAATTAAAAATTTCCTACACAAAGCGCTAGTTTTTGTGTCGTTCGAAATATATATTTTTAAATAAAAAAAAAATGTATATTTTGCTGACTCAACATCGCCCAGCTTAAATAGCTGGATCTGGAATTACTTCCTTCTCCGGCTTAGACATCCGCTAAGATGGTAGTTGTTAAATTTCCGGGAGGAACAAAAAGAGGAAAGTTATCCCTTGACAACCTGGCCAAACCCCTTTCGTTAAATATCGGAATTTCGAAAAACATGTGTTCTTTGGAGTATGGGTTAATT
Organism: Eustalomyia histrio; assembly: GCA_949748255.1. Classification (NCBI taxonomy): domain Eukaryota; kingdom Metazoa; phylum Arthropoda; class Insecta; order Diptera; family Anthomyiidae; genus Eustalomyia; species Eustalomyia histrio. Next base: position 218,693,057 of record OX456523.1, read on the forward strand.
TACTGCTGAGGTACATTTTGAAATTTTCGTCAGAAATGTGAAACAAATGGGAGATCAATAGAAGAAAACTCTCCCCCATAACGGTCTGCTATACACCAATTTGACCAGAAAGCAAACAATTTAAAACATATGTTCCCTAATTCACCAATAAGGTACTTTTTGGAATATTTAGTAGAAACGTGGTAAAAATGGGCGTTCAATCGAAACAAATGGTAGTCGGATGGAGCAAGGTCAGGCCTATAAAGCGGGTAAGGCTAAAGTTCCTAAACACTATTTTTTAAATAATTTTTAACCGGTCTCGCATGTGGCTGAGCGCTGTAATGATATTTTTCGGCCAATGCTCGCTTCAAACGAATTAATGGTGTTTGGTACAGGTCCCCTGTGATTGTCTGGCCCAATTTCTGCAGCCGATAAAAGATTGTTCGACCAAATACACACAGAGAAAACAGATTCATTGTGACGGCCGAATTTCTTGCCAGCAGAAGGTTCATATTTGATCCAACTCCCCTATGAAATCAATTTTTATTAAAAATGCACCTTAAATTAAAAAAAAAAAAACAATCAAAGTTCTGCAGAAGTAATAAAAATTTTAGATGCAAACCTTTGTGGAATTTTATCTAGAATCTGTCCGATATATATTATATCCTGACCATGTAGTGGTGTTGTAGTATACCGGCATAAAACTATTCAGAGATTTGGAGAACTTTAAAGTGGAAAAAAACCCTTTCGAGGGTTAAGTTTTTTCTAAAACATACAAATACTATTTTCTAGGGTGGTCTTAAAGCTGTTGTTTGGACTGATGTTATACAAACTGCAGTAATGGTGAGCGCCATAATATTTGTAATTGTCAAAGGTACCATTGATGTTGGCGGATTAGGTGTAGTATGGGAACGTAATTGGAATACTGGCAGAATTGAATTACCAGAGTAAGATTTCAATGTTTTTTGAGGCAATAAGCGATGATTACTCAAAAATGTGTAATAAAAACTTAAAGTCTGCATTCACAAAAGCTTAAGATGGCTAGAGGAGGTTTATTAAACAAATTTCCCGAAATTTGTTTAATAATGCTCATTTATCTCTTTTAAGCATTTCTGGAAGTCTTTGAAAATCGTCCAATCTTTAGCTTTCTATTGTTTTGACCCATGTGCCAAAAGGTTGTTATCAAGAAAATCAATAAAAAAAAAGGTTTAAATTTTTCTATTCAAAATTGGTCGGTATATCAAAGTCGATACAGGATATCTCAGATATGGTATAATACGAGAAACAGGTTTCGGCATAAAAAAGGCAATAATCTATTCCTAACTTAATTTTTTTTTTCAAAAATAAATCAGTGGGTCAAACCAATACTAAATTCAGGATCTTTAACAATTCTTTTAAAGTGAAGTTATTGAAATTACTTTCATACATATTTCAGACTCACTTGGGATCCTACTGCTCGTGTATCTATGTTATCAATGTTAGTGGGCACTACTTTGTGGTTTACACAAGTTTGCTGTGGCAACCAAGTTATAGTGCAGCGTTATCTCTGTGTACCCTCAGTGAAAGAGGCAAAAATGGCATGCTTATATTTTACCGTTGGTATTGTTCTGTTAAATGCTTTCACTTTTTATAATGGTTTATTAATATTTGCCAATTATCATGATTGTGATCCGCTAAGTACAAAGGTAAGAGTCGGAGAAGAAAAAATGTTAGTGTAATAACAGAATTAAAGCGACAACGAAGAAATAACTTTAAATTGTTGATAGTTCAGAAGCAAGAATGGCAATCAAAACTGATATTGTTTAGGGTTTTTGTAGCTGTATAATTTTGTACTTTATTTCGGTTAGACAGAGAAATAAATCCGTTATTATAAAATATTTTAATAAGCATCTTATTTTTTTTACCAACATTTTTAAATTAACTATTTATCTTATTATATTAAATATGGTTTTAGTTGAAATAAACTTTTTCGCGTCTCAAAAATAAATAGCAACATATTTTAATTAAAAAAACAACTATCTTAGTTTAATTTCTATTTAATTTAATGTTGTTTCTGCTTGATTTAAATTTAATGCTATGTTTACGGTTAAGGCTTTTAAAGAATAGCGTTTACCATATTTCAATTTAAAGGATGATGTTTTTGCTGTTGTGTTCTTCAGTGTACATTTTTTGAGTGTGAAAAAAAGATTCGTGACATATTTTAAAAATGCTTTGAGATTTCACCATGAATAGACTAACAGACGAACATCGTTTGCAAACCATTGAATTTTATTATTAAAATTCTTGCTGTGTGAGATTTGCCATTTCACCATGACCACCTGGAAGATTTTACGTAAGGACCACGGTGTAAAACTAAACAAAATACAGCTGCTGCGATAGCTGAAGGCCCCACAACGTCGTTTGTTTGGTGAATGGGCCTTAGGAAAGTTGGATGAGGATCTATTTTTCTATAGAAAAATAAAAATTGTCTTCAGCGACGAAGCTCATTTTTGGCTCGATTGGTAGGTCAACACACAGAATTGCCGAATTTGGTGTGATGAGCAGCCAGAGGAAGTTCAAGAACAGTCAATGCACCCTGAAAAATGCACTGTTTGGTTCGATTTGTGTGCCGGCGGCGTCATTGAACCGTACTTCTTCATTGCAGCAAGGTACTGTGCGACTTTTTTTCCCCAAATGGACTTGGTTGACATGTAGTTTCAAGAAGACCGTGCAATATGCCACACGGCACTCGATATCATGAATATCAGAGGCAAGTTTGGTGAGAAATTAATGTCACGGCTTGGAGCAGTCCATTCGCCGCCAAGGTCATGCGATTTGACCCGGGATACGTGAAGTCTCCAGTGTGCAGGACAAGCCCCCCACAATTTCAGCACCGGAAGACACTATTAAAGCTGCTACTGGTGAGATACTGTCCGAAATGCTGGAAAGAGTATGCCAAAATTGGAGCTCACGAATTGACCACCTACGGCTTAGCCACGGAAAACATTTACACGAAATAGTCTTTAAATAGTAAATGGCAGGAATTTATTTATCCCCCAAAATATATATTTTATTCAATTTTTCAATTTTTTTGTTTTTTTTTCACTTTTCAAAACCCAAAGGTTTAAAAAATCATGCTTTATAACGGATGTCAATTTAAATTGATATTTTTTTATTTTAGCGCTTAGGGGTTTTTTAGTGGTTAAGGTTACATTCTTGCTTCAGAGTTTAGACAAAATCCATCAAAAATAATGAAATATTTCATAGAGTTATTTTTCATAATTTTAATCTACAGTTTTCAGTTGCTGTTTACATTCTGTTTAGCAATGTTAAATACTGGCATTATGAAATTTCCTTCTGTTATCGTCAGCAGTTTTAATTCTGTCCTAATACTTTCTTTTAGTTGGCCAAAGCAAAAGATCAATTAGTGCCTTTAATGGTTATGGAAACTCTGAGATTTTTGCCTGGTATGGCTGGTTTATTTGTGGCTGGTGTATTTAGTGCAGCCCTGAGCTCCCTGTCAACCGGTTTAAATTCTTTAGCTGCTGTATTTCTAGAAGATTATATAAAGCCTTATCGTAAAACTTCATTAACCGAAAGTCAGACAGCATTTATAATGCGTTTTACAGTGGTATTTATAGGAGTCGTAAGTGTAGCTTTAGTATTTGTAGTGGAATATTTGGGACATGCTGTACTACAACTATCCACTACATTGGCCTCCGTAACAGGAGGGCCTTTGTTAAGTCTATTCCTAATGGGACTGCTAATGCCCTGGATTAATTCAAAGGTAGTTAACCAGAATACATTAAAATTTCTATTACATTTCATATAAATGATGATTGTTCTTGTTGTTTTTAGAGTGCCATGACTGGCTGTATAGTATCATTTGTTGTTATGACTTGGATTTGTATTAAATGTCAAATTGCTTTGGCTACTGGTGAATTAGTTTATGTGGAGAAGCCAGTAACAACCGAGGGTTGTACCTATGATTTTGAATCTATAATCTCAATGGCCAATCAAACTATTCAGGCTGTCCAAACCACGTAAGTATTCTTTAAAATCTACTTTGTGGTCTTAATTTAATTTTCAAAACAAATTTTAACTTCTTTTTAGTAACAAGACTGTTTCTCAATATATTTATCTCATGTCTTTTACTTATTATGCTGCTGCCGGCAGTGTTTTATCTATAGTTTTTGCAAATTTAGCAACTTTTGTATTTGGTCGAAATGATATCTCCACTATGAATCGTAAATTATTTGCACCTTGTATTCGTCGTTTTATAAAATCCAAGGAATACGTGAGCGTGGAAAATAATGAAAAATCTGTGATATTGATTTACGAGATGAAAAGTGACTTAAGGAAATCCTCAATTGATTTTAGTCTATAAGAAAAGTGATGGTTTTAATATATTTATGTATATACATATATTTTTTATTTTTCAAAGTTTTATTTATAAAAAAAAAGAATTCTCTGCTATTTGGAGATCAAATAAAAGCCATGTTACATAATAGCAATAAAGTGTATTATTTTGTGGCAAAGTAAATGAAATTAACGAGGAGAGATATACATTAGTTTAACATTCCGTTTTTAAATCATTCGAATTTTCCTTCATAGGCTTTTTCCACTGACCTACATCTTACATTTTTCATCAATTTGCAAAGATGTTAACATCTTTCCATAAGAATAATACAAGCCAAAAATTCTACATATTTTTCTACATCTGCAAAAGATGATCCCTTCTCATTTTGTTCCATCTTTCGTTATTTTAAGTGTCATCACTAAAAAAATCGCAAAAAATCAAATTTCTTTGTGCCATCACTAGCAAACTGACATTGCAGAAAATAAACAAAACAAATTTATTCAACAAAGGAATTTGAGTGACACATGTACTGCATTAAAATTTGGGTGTGTTCGTGCAAAGCAACAACTACTCCAATGATTATGCGTCTTTCTCTTTTATTTTTTTTTTGACAGCTTAATAAATGATGAATAAGAGATGAAAGATTTTGCCAATGTAAATTCATGTTTCACGTTTTTAACATCTTCCATGCGTTTCACAAAGATGTTGTTGAGTGTAAAAAGCCTATTAGTAGTGAGATTCCCTAACAATCTTAACAATTTTATTATTTATCTTTAAAAAAATTTCTTTTTAAAATAAAGACATACTTTATCGGAGGGAAGAACAATTTGGGAAACCCTAATAAATTATTATTTTTCCAAATTTTTTTTTAACTATTCCTTAACTCTCGAAATCCGGGATTTATTTCATAAAAATAAATTCCTAATCCTAAAATACTTTGAATATATCACAGAAAAAACATGGTAATGGCAAGTCATTACTGTGTAGATTACCATGTCATAATAGGTCGTTACTTTTTGAATTCATTTAAAATACAAAATAATGAATTACTGGTAGTTGCTGAAATAAGTACCGAATTCGTATATCTGTTTTTTTTTTTAATTTATTACTTTGTTTTGAAAAACTATACAACAAAATAGAAAATTATCTGGTGTAAAAAATTGATTTTGCAAAAATTTTAAGATTTTATAAATTCAAATAAAAATTCTTCTTATCGATTTATTTAAGTAAAAAAAATTATACTTGAATATGGTCCACTATTATTTTACAAAGAGTGGTTACTACCTTACTTTTGAAAGTAACCACTTATTTCTTTACTTTAAGTAACTTTGGTGGTAGCTCATTATTCTCACTATTTTTGTAAGCAAGAGGGTAATGGCCACCCATGGATTTTGGGCCATCGCGAACAAAATTAATTAAGCGAGTAAATAGCCTGGTAACTAGTGAAACCCTTTGTGTGGTACTTACTCCCTTAATTACTGGGTGCTAATTTATTTGAAAATTACAACGCTGTTGATGTTTTTCAAGCGGTTTAAGTTATAAGAAATTAAGTCCAAGACGGGCCAGAAACTTTTTTCCAATATTTTCAAAATCGGTTTATAAATAGAAAATTGTGAATGCTAATTGGAGCATAATATCAAAGCTCTGAAGCTGCGCTAATGTGCTGTGTGAAGTCACATGAGTTTGTAGGTATATTCTGAATCATTATCGAAATCTATGATCTTATAACATGATTCCTCATTTTCACCAAAAACTGTTTGCCATTATCCGGGGCAGTTTAATATTAAAAATTAGCAAAATCAGTTCAGCGGTTTAAAAGTTTTGAATGAAAATTCAGGAGAACTTTAAAATTTGTCTACAAAGCAGTAGTGTTCGGCTGAACAGTTTGACCAGAATTTTTATTTAATCGGTATTTGAAGCTATTCGCGACAAAACTACACATTGCAAAATAATGTGTAAATTTATTTATAGCTACACTCACCAAAAAAGTTTGCAATGTTAAGTGAAAATTTTGCTGTTATTACGAGAAATTTTGCTTATTTGAACCCAGAGGTATTTTTTCGCTGATCTTAGCAACACATGTCTGCTGACGTGTAGTACAATGAAATTACTAGAAGAAATTAGTAGCCGCTTTTAAATTTTAGAATACCTTTTGTAAAGTGGATTATAAAATAGGTTTGCTAAAATTATCAAAAAAAAATAAATATTATTAATATTAGTACAATTAATTTAGTAAGCGCTACTAAATTATAGTAAATTGGTGTAAACTCAATGAATTGTATAATATAGCAAACTCTTAATTTATAAATAAAAAAAAATTAAAATGCACAAATTAACTTAATTATTTTTTAGATACACTTATTACACTTTAAAGTTGCTAATTTCTTTTGAAATTGCCTTACGAATTCGAATATACAAATTTATATTTTTTTATCGAACATTTTTTTTTATTTATTTTTGTCAAAAATATTTTAGACAAAATTAGAAAAAATTAAAAGGCTTTAAAAAAAGTTAAAATATAAGTGAATTTGTCATTTTGTTTTAAAAAATATTTTTATTAAACTTTTTTTATTGCAAGGTCAAATTTGAATTGTTTTAAGGCTGATTTTTAGAACTAAAAAAGTTTTAAGTGCTATGTAAAGTGGATGTAATTTTTCCGGACATGAGTCGGTTGTGAAAAGTATCTTCACTTCCGATCCCCTTTTTGAACCTATGTAACATTTTAAGGCAATTTTATGAATAAGTTTTTATTAATAGAAATAACATTTCCTTCCATATCCACTTTTTTAAAATAATTAATTTTTTTGCTAATTTTAGCGAAGCGATTTTCAAAAATTTGTAAAATGATTTCTGAAATTAGCAACAAAAAATTTGAAAATATTCTGTAAAAGTTCTGTAATTTGTAAAATGTAAATAGTAAAAAAATTTACTAAATAATAATTATTTTTTACTAAAAATCAGTAAAAAAAAAAAATGGCAAAGTGGGATTTAAAATTTTTCTACTAACTTTTTTTTCTGAGTGTAGGGGTCGATACATTACACCATACTTCATTGGTGAATTTTACAGGCGATGAGTCTCAAAGTAAAGAATGGATCAATTACTTTATTGGTGAAAAAGTAAGGGGTTTTTATATGGTTATAATATGGTTCATTGCTTTGAACATAAATGGATAGTTGCGCTTCGTGTTTTCGTTCCTAATGTCGAAACGTACACAAAGTAATAAGTCTATAAATAGATTTTCAAAAATATTTCTATTATAATTTTACCTTTATAAACAATGCATTACGTTATCGATGATCGGTAACTCATTACTTTATGCTTTAAAATAATGCGAAAGGTAACGCATAAGTATATCACACCCATTACCAAAGTTTTGCTGGGCTGCAAACCCAGTAAAATGTTTGTTGGATCGATCGGACGTGATTTTGAGTGTTAAATTTATGAAAAATTCAAAACTTAAGCTACGAATTCACTATTCGGCCACCGAACGTTCGATCAAATAACTTTACAGCCAAACTTTGGATGTTTTCTTAAACTTAACACTCACAGACGATTCAAATTGGTTTAACAAATATGTTTTCAGAGGCAACATTTATTTATAATGCTTTAAAATTCAAATATAAAAAAACTAAATTTCGTTTAGTGTTAGAACAACTTATTTTTTTTTCTCGAATTTCAAATTGCCAAAGGTTTAGACATATGTTTTTTCCAGATGCCTAAAGGTGAATAATATTTTATTTTCACCTTTGATATGTTTTTAACTTCAAAATATTTGTTCAGCCCAAACATAATGCTTTTACCTTTAAGTGTGAAAAAAATCGGTAACCCTATAACTTGTTGTTATTTAAATGCATGTTCTTAATTAGCAAATGAAAATTTGTCTGAATTTTGTATTTCTAGTTTTTATAAAAATTGCACACTAATAAAAAAAAAAAAATAAATAACACAAAAGAAACATTAATAATAAAAATATTTACAAAATGTTGATAAAAAAAAAAAAATTTTCTATTTAAAATTTAGTATTTTGAAATGAGATTTGGAAAATCTATACGTTACTTTTGTTCTATACTGTTTACAGTGGGAATGGTAAGTAATATATTAAAATTGGAATATAATAAAATTATTTTGATTGAAAAACAAATTTTACTTTGCCAGATACTATATCTGCCCGTAGCCATATATATACCGGCACTAACATTTAGTCAAGTCAGTGGTTTGGGTGTACATGCCATAACACCAATAGTGTGTTTAGTATGTACTTTTTACACCTGTGTGGTGAGTATTAAGTGGTGGATAACTAAAAAATAAAAAAAAATATATTCTAATTTTGGTTTAACATCTGCAAAGGGTGGACTAAAGGCTGTAGTGTGGACCGATGCAGTTCAAAGTTTTGTTATGTATGGCACCATATTGACCATTTGTATTAAGGGTACTTTTGATTTGGGTGGTTTGACAGCGGTCTTAGAACGAAATTATGAAGGTGGCCGTTTAAATATACCAGAGTAAGGAATAAATTTTTGAATTTAACGGTAAATGAGTCATTGTTTTTTTTTTTTTTTATTTGCCTTAGCTTAACTTGGGATCCTACTGTTAGAATTTCCATGTCTGCCATGTTACTGGGTGGTACTTTACATAAAATTCAATCGAATGATGTCAATCAAATGTCTATACAACGTTTTATGTCTTTGCCCGATATTGGAAAGGTTAAACAGTGTATGATTTTATTTACGATATTATTAATGTTTTTATTATTTTGCTGCTGCTATATGGGTTTACTGACCTATGCCACCTACTATGATTGCGATCCATTGAGTACAAAGGTAAAACCCAAAAATCCTACTCACAGAGAGAATGTTTTAAACAATTGCTCACAATTAAATTTTTCTATCAGAAACTAGTTAAAGAATATTTAAAACTAACAAAAAGCTTTAAAATTTTAATGAAATAATTTTTTTAACACTTTTCTTAAAAAACATAAATTTCTATCAAAATTTCATAAATCGATTATCTGAATTCCAACAGAGTTTGATCGATTTTATAAAACAAAAATTCCTTTCTCTGTGTAGTATTACTGGAATTAGTTATATTCATAAATTAATCCCTTATTTTAGATGGCTCAGGCAGATGATCAATTACCCACCATATTAGTAATGCGCATATTGGGTTCAATTCCGGGTTTACCTGGCCTTTTTGTTGCCGGAGTTTTTAGTGCCGCTTTAAGTTCTTTGTCGACCGGCTTAAATTCAATGGCCTGTGTTATATCCGAAGATTTGATTAGACCATTTGTTACATTAACAGAAAAACAAACTGGATTTTTATTAAGATTCATAGTGGCTTTCTTTGGTATTGGCTGCATAGCTCTGGTATTTATAGTTGAAAAAATGGGCACTGTATTACAGTTTGCTACTATGACGGGTGCCGTAACTATGGGACCTATATTGGGTTTCTATACTACGGGTATTTGTATGCCTTGGCTTAAGGAGAAGGTAAGAAAGTTAAGATGACATTTTTTTTTTATAAAATTCGAAATATTTTTATGCAAGAAAAAGTTTGAATTTCATTTGATATTTTTTAAATCAAAATTACAATTAGTATTAAATTTAAAGTTTGAGAATTTGTGATGCTTTAAAATTTGAGCAGGCATGTTTTTCATTTGAAAAATTCGGATTTTGATGAAATAAGGTTGTCAGAGAACATTTATAGATGGACCTGGCTCTTTGATTATTTTGATAGTGTAAAAAGTTAACATATGACCCTATCCCGTAATCGGTGAAAATGGGACAGGTCTAAATAAAATTACCCCTTAAATGCCCTGCGGAAAAAAGGGGACAGTTGGGAATTAGGACTTGTCCCGTAATATGTGAAAACAGGACCGGTTCCGAGATATGTGAAAAGAAGACCGGTTTTTAAAGTACCTATCACGTGAACGGTTTAAAATTCTATATCACGTGATGGGTCTGAAAGTACCAGTCCTGTGGTAAGTGAAAACACGATCGGTTTCTAAAGTATCTATCACGTGATCGGTATAAAAACCCTGCGCGAAAAAGGGGGTCTGTTGGGAATCGGGACCTGTCCCGGGATAGGTGAAAACTGAACCGGTTTCGAAAAAACATATCACGAGATAGGTGAAAAGAGCACCGGTTCCTAAAGTACCTATCACGTGGCCGGTTTAAAAGTCACGACATGTACTTTTAGGCCACTACTGTGACATGTCACAGAGGGAAATTGACCCCCTCTTAGGACAAGCACATGTTAAAGTGATCGGTCCCGTGACTGGTCCCTATCACAATGAACCGGTCATGCGACGTGTCCTGGGATAGGTCCTTTTCCCGCAGAGAAGTTTCTATCACGTATTTGGTCTGAATGTACTTGTCCCGTGTTAGGTGAAAACAGTACCGGATCTCAACATACCACATGCTCGGTTTAAAAGCCTCTATCACGTGATAATTTTGAAAGTACGAGTCCTGTGATATGTTCTTTTGGGTAAGTTGTGTGATATGTTCTTTTAGACCAATCCTGCGACATGTCACATGTGCCGTGACTGGTCCCTATCACTATGAACTGGTCACGTGACTTGTCCTAAAAAAGGTCCTTTTCCCGCAGGGTGGTGAAAACAGGTCCCGTCTCAAACTATCTGTCTCATGAATATTTACATAAAATTTATGATTTTTTTCCATTATGCGAATAAAACTTTACATTATAGAAAAGCTTTTACCAATGATGTACAAATATTTAATTTATAAATTTACAATAAGTCCTGTTCCTGGCCAGGTTCTGTGGCGTCAAATCGGTCGAGCGATTTAAAAGTTGTGAGTGCAATTTTTGAAGAGAACTCTTAAATATATTTAAAAATATAATGCTACAGCTTAGACATTTTTTTATAAATCATCGATTAGAAAAATTTCGGGTAAAAAAGATTCTCGTAAATAAAAATTCTTAAAAAACTCTAGCAAAAAAAAGTATCCAGAGAATATCGTAATTTTAATACTTTAAGCGAATTCCTAACTAATAGATTTTTAATTGCCTTTTTCTCCCTCTAAATTCACGATATTGCTCTAAGAACTTTTCTTTGACATTTATCTAAAATTTTTATTAAAATCCGAAATTTTTGTTTGAAAAACATTTTTCGAAAGATGATCTTTCGCAAAAAAAAAAAAACATATTACCATTTAAAATCATTATCATTCCAGAGCGTTTTACTAGGTGGCATTGTATCTTTCCTAACCTTAGGTTGGATTTGTGTTAATGCTCAAATGGGTCAAATGCAAGGTGATATAAGACACCCAAAACTACCAGTATCCGTAGAGGGTTGTACATATGACTATGATAATGCCACAGTGTGGGAAAGGCAAAATTATACGTAAGCTAATGTAATTTCTTTAAAAATCATTAAACATATTTTCATGCATACTTGTTTTTTTTTAAGACCCTCCGCTAGAAATATTTATCATCTATCCTTTATGTGGTACACCGGATTTGGTGGCATTATTTGTTGTGTTGTGGCGAATATAGCAAGTTGGGTATTTGGTTTTACAAAACCGGAAGATATAAATCCTGATCTCATCTCACCAGTATTAAGAAAATATTTACCTCAAGTAGCTACTAAGGATATTATTGATATGGATAATTTAAGATTAAAAGAAAAAGAACCTTTGTATAAATGCGAGTTGGGATCTCAGACTGAGGTTATTAAAAGAGATTCTTTGGATAAAGTGGAATAAAAGTTACATTCAGTGTAAACAAAAAATGTTATTTCTAATCATATATATGAAAATATAATTATACAAGAAATTTTAGACTACTCAATTATATCAGAATCCATATATATATATTTCTATATAACCCCATATATATTTATATATTACGTAGTATAAAATTATATATAAATATGTCTGAAGCTATATATTAACATATCTGAACTCTGATATAATTACAAGGGCTAATATGGGAATTATGAAATATCGTAAGTAAAATTTGAGTTTTATTAGTTGTGTACACGAACAAATAAGATCCCTAAAATTTCCTTTTAACCCTTTAAATATTTTATGTTTTTATTAACTTATATTTTTAAAGCTTTTTTTTTTGAATTTTTAAAGATTTAAAATTAGCTACAATTGCAATTGAAAAAGTTTACACTGCGATTTCATTTAAAATAAATATATTGCAGTTATATTTACCTGTTCGTGTGTAAAAATTATTGCAATATCAGTTAATTTGAGCTCTGATTTTTATTAATGTTTTTTCCCCAATATTTCGACCAGATTCTCTAGTCATCTATGAAGGGAACAACAAGTGCGTTCTGTGATCAATATTAATATTTTAAATAACTCCGGAAGATGACTAGAGAATCTAGTCGAAATATTGGGAAATAAAACATTAATAAAAATCATTAATTTGTGTTTTTATTTATCTGGACATCAGAGCTGAACTATAAAATTTAAATAAACATTAAAAGGTCAACTATATAAAATCCATTAATATCAGTTAATTTTAAATGCAATTGCAGTGTTAACTTTTTTAACTACAATATCAGTTAATTTTACTGATATAATAATTTTAGTGTGCATTTTTAAGAGATTGAAGAAAATCACGAGTATTTCGAGTTCTCAAAGAGTGTAAAATTCCATGGTTGTATTCATGTATTCTGTATCTGTTTACTTCACAACTCAGGAAAACTTTGGTAATGGGTGCGATAAACTCATGCATTACCTTGTAATTTGTACTCCTTACCTTTATAATTATTATTCAATATAAAGTAATGAGTTACCGATAATTGAATACATAATGCATTACTTTGTAATGTATACTCTTTATCTATATCATTATAGTTCAACAAAAAGTAATTAATTATCGATATTTATATACATAATGCATTACTTTGTAATGTATACTCCTTAACTTCAGCATTATTATGAAAAATAAGGTAATGAGTTATCAATAGTTGGTTAAATAGCGCATTACTTTGTAATGTATACTCGTTACCTTCAGCATTATTTTGAAACATAAAGTAATAAGTTACCTACAGTTGGTTAATTAAAATCATACGTAGCATAAAAATTATTATTTGATAAATAATTTGTATCCCATCCCATCTATATTAGAGAAAAAAATCTTAGCAATAAGTACAAAGCTTTGGCAGAATAACGTCACAAAATTGCTCAACGACGAGCTTATGTTAAATTGTTTTGGTTTTTCTCATAATTTGTTAAAATTTATTTAATTCTTTTAAATTTTATCATGTTTTGTATGATTTTATTTTTTGGTTCGCCTTTTTTATAATTGTCAAATGGAAATGACAGTTGAGTTTTATGTAATAGCAATAATTGGTAACGAATATTGCCGGAGAATTATTGCAACATAAATTGTCGGAAATAAATATTTACGAACTCGAGTCATCCACTCAGAAGATAATTTTGACGTTTGCTGCAATATACAGGTTGGTTGAAAAGTTCCTGCGCTCACCAAGAGATGGCAGTGCTAGCTCCAAACTTTTTTTCTCAAGTTGGTATAACTGTCCTGAGAACACATGCAAAGTTGCAAGTCATTCTGTCAATTTTTTCTTTGTTTACAAGCCATTTGAAGTTGACGTGTCGATTTTTTTTAATATGGAAAAAATTGAATATTGTGCAGTCATTAGATTCTTTGTTTTGAATGGTTTAAAAGCAAAGGAAATATATGAACAATTGTTAGAAGTGTATAAGGAGTCCTCACCTTCAAAACGCACCGTTGAATTTTGGGTTGGTGAATTTAAACGTGGTCGTACCAACCTTAAAGACGATCCACGCGAAGGACGACCAAAAACTGCAACCACAGCAGAAATCATTGAGCAGGTACATAATATGATTAGTGAAGATCCAAGTTTGACTAAGCGTGAAATTGCTAATGCCATAGGCATCTCAGACGAACGAGTACTCCATATTTTACATGAAGAATTACGTATGAAAAAACTGTTTGGAAAGTTAGTGCCGCACACATTAACAATTCAACAAAAACTGGATCCAAAACAAATTTCTCAGCGTAATTTGGTGCGTTTTAAGCCGAATAAAACCGACTTCTTGCGTCGTTTTATAACTATGGATGAGACTTGGATCTACCACCATGATCCTAAATTGAAACAAGAGAGTTTACAGTGGACTGAAGCTGGTTGTTCAGCTCCAAAGCAGGTGAAGTCACAACGATCAGCTAAGAAGGTTATGGCATCAGTTTTTTGGGATGTAAAAGGAATTTTGCTGATTGATTATCTTCAGAAAGGTAAAACAATCAACTCTGAATATTATTGCAGCCTTTTGGATCAGCTGGATGAAAAAATTCGTGAGAAAAGACCTGGTTTAAAGAAGAAAAAAATTATTTTTCATCAAGACAATGCACAGAAGTGTTTTGACGATGGCTAAATTCAAAGAATTAAAGTACGAATTGCTTGAACATCCACCGTATTCACCAGATTTGGCTCCCACTGACTACTATCTCTTCAGAAATCTCAAACAATTCCTTCGTGGAAAGCATTTTTCGTCGAATGAAGAGGCCATAGCAGCCGTCGACGGTTATTTTGCAGAGCTTCCGGAAAACCATTATAAGGATGGGATAAAATTATTGGAAGATCATTGGAACAAGTGTATTGAGCTTCTAGGAGATTATATTGAATAAAAAAATATATTTCGTAACAAAAACAGTATTCTTTCATTTCGAGCGCAGGAACTTTTCAACCAACCTGTATGTCTACATATTTGTCTCCGTTCTAGACTACGGAATGTGCATTAATTTATATTGCACACTACCGTAAAATATAAAAACTACTGCCATCTATTGTTAACAAAGTCTAGCACTCATGTTTTTATTAGTTTGTATATATGTAGAAAAGCCTTAATTGGTTTGGAAAATTAAAGATTTAAAGGCGAAAGTTAAAGTTAAAAAATGAAAAGACAAAGTAACCAGTTATTGTTAACCTCTTCGTAATCATTTAGGTAACCAATTATTTTTTTACCCCCTATCTGCAAAAAGGTAACCCATTACTTTTCATTTTTTAATAAGCATAATTGTAAGAATGAACCCATTACTTTGGGGCTTATCGCCTGTAAAATTCATCAATGAAGTAAGGTGTAAAGTAATCCATCGGCCCCTATGGCTATACATTACTTTACCCATTATTTGGTAGTGTGTGGTTTTGCTGGGAAATATTAAATAAAAACTGATATGTGCCGTAATTTGCAAAATTTATAGTATTTTTCGATAGGGTGACACATTTTGGGCCACCTTATAGAATAGTACTTTTACCATCTATTTGCTAATATATTTAATATTTTATGGTTAACCTTAATATTCAATTATTGTAATTTTAATAATTCACTACGCTAAACACCCATTCAAATATAATATTATTGATTTCGTTATCTGTCTTTTCTCTACTATTAACTGGCATAAATTTATACACCATTATTTCAATTGTTTGTGTAATTTCTACCATTGGTACACTGTACCTGTACAGTGTAAGTATTACCACGTTTAGATTTTCTCGAAATCAAAAACAAATTAATTTGTAGAGCCCAATCAAAAACAGTTTTTCGAAACAAAAGCTAAAACGAAAAATTTTAAGCTTCAACTACTTTTATTTAAAAATTTAACCACAAGGGAGATTTTTCTAACACTACACCGAGCAAAAACTTCTTTAATACATTCTATTTGAAATACGGATCTTATTTTTACAAACATTTTTAAATTAAATATAATAAATATAATTTAAGTTAAAATAATATTGTTTATAATTGAATTAATATTTAAATATATTTAAATTAAAAAGAAAGAAAACTTATATTGATTTCAAAACTATTTTTATTTAATTTGATGTTTTTTCTTGTTGGGTCCACTTCTTGAACTCAACAGTAATTTTATGGCAATTATTCAAGTAGTAGTTTTTATATAATCGCCTGTAAACATATTCAACAATAGTTTTTTTTCGGCCTGTAGTAAAATACCTCGACTTTAATTTTAAGAAATTAAAAAAAAAAAAAACCATAGTCGATCTTTTATTTTCAAATGTATTGGAAAATATCTTAATTCTTCATTTTATTTGTGCTATAATTAAATTATTTAAAATTGACATGCAGTGTAAACGCTTTATTAGTGAAATGTAGAATTTAGATGAAATCAAGTGTAAATTTCTATAATTTTAGCATTTAAATGATATTTTAGGTTGCCGTAAAAGGAGTCTTATAGACAGATGTTTTGCATAGAATATAGAATCGTCATGGTTGGTTAATTTATGTTTGTTGCTGTAAAAACAGCAATTGATGTGCGGGGTGTGGTAGAATTTTACAAGAGAAGTTTTAATTCAAGTATACTAGAAGACTGAATGCAAATCATATACGGGCCATTTATTGGGAACAGGAGACCTGTTTGTTATTATCAGTGATGTACGCCAGAGCGTAAATATATTTTTTGGCTATTTTCTAAAAATATTTTTTCTGTTCTAAAAACTAATTTTTTCAAATTTACAAATTTTACAAAAGGCAGAATATGTAGAAAATTATATTTTCTATCGATATCAAGTGATTGCTTTAATAAAAAAATTATTATTTAGCCAAAAACTACTTTAAATTTGACATTGGAGTCCTTGGACAGCTAATCCGTATGAACTATTTCCCGTTTTTAGCCAGCCTTTCAGAGTTAAAAAAAATTATTTATTATTATGTTAATAAAAAAAAATAAAACTTTTGTGTTTTTGAATTTGGTTTATAATTTCTCTTATTAATACATTTAAAACGTGATTTGTATAGAATAAATAAATAATGTTAGAATTCAAAAGATAACATAAATATAAATCATACGAAAATATAATTATATAGAACGAGAAGCTTATTACTTTACAAAGAAAATAAGATATATTTTAAGAAAATCTATGGATAAGTATTAAAGTTATAACTAATTAAAAATAAACATAATAGATAATTTAGAAGGTTTTTTTTTAGCTAAAAATATATTGAATCATACACTTATGGGTATATTGTTAAAAATTATAGCATTTGCTTAAATCTATTTTTTGAAAATTTACCGACATTTATATGAGTTTATTTTTGCTAAACAAAAACAAAATATCGGTGTTATTAGATTTTTTAAAAAAGTCTTTTAAAATAAAAGTGAAATAAAAATAATATTAAAACTTTAAAATATGAGTTTTATTACTTGTGTGTGTGTCCACTTTTTGGTGCTGGTTAAATTTAACTACCCATGTAAAAATCGAAATATATATGAGCATACATGATCATACATGGGCCTGTATATGATCATACATCGGCATACATGGTCATTACACCGTACCACCTTACAGGCAAAAAAAAAAAGTTCACCGTACACCCTCAAATATAAAGTATTTTAACAAGAAAATTTCGAAAATGTTTTTTTTTTTTCGGGGAGACCGATGTTTTCCTCGAAGGAGCCATTGACCTCAAGTAACCCGTTCTAGTATTAACCCACCAGATCTCAGTTGCTACCACCTTAATGAACTACCCTAATATTTTAAAATGAAAGCTCGCAAAAAAGCAATAAACTTTTGCTAGGAAAGTATTCCAATAATTCTAGCGGAACTATTATTTTATTTTTTTTTTAATTTTTTTTGTTGCCGAATGTAGGGCATTTTTAATTTTTTTGTCATATCTTTTGTATTTACAGTCGGATCTTAAAGGGTTATATATCAATGTTTTTGTCGCAATGATACCAATTTTTTACATCGAAAATCATTGACCTCAATCACCCTTTTATACTACTTAAGGGGTAAAAAAAAAATACTCGTAAAGAAACAGCTCTGTTGCTGAACGTTCCCAAGGATACAACACTGTGTTGAAATTAATGGCTTTTTCTTGTTATTAAACTGAATCGTTACAGTCCACTTATGCATGTGAAGAAATGAACATTACAATAAAACGAACAGATTTGTAAGAAAAAATAAAAGAGAAATTCGGTGTTTTATTGTGATATTCGCAGATATAATGGTCCTCCTCACCAAATAATGAAAAAGTGACAAAAAAAATAAGAATTTGTGGTGTTGAAGAGAAATACAAACAAAGTGTTAATTGTGAAATAAAGATTTAAATGAATTCGGGCATTTAAGAGGCTTTATAAACGTTGTTGCATGAAAAAACTATTTTTCGGTATATATACATAAAGACTATTTGTTGGTGTACAAAAAACTATTCGTGGGTGTATATATATTAAAACTATTGGTAAATGCAGCAACTAAAAATTCGTTTGTTAAAAATTCGTTCGTTTATACAACAACAATAATAAAAGTGGTGCTCCGCTGGACACAAAAACAACTACAACATTAAATTGGAAAAACAAGTGAGACTCCGCTGGTCACATCAACAATAGAAACAAAGCATTGTGAAACAAAATACCAATACAAGTTATATGCAAAATGCAAAAAGAAAAATACATATGTATGTTTAGTGTCAAATAAGAATCTAATTGAGAAGTTCTTGTAAAAAAGGCAAAGAAAAAAGTGAGAGAATATTATTATTCAATACATGCATACAAAACAAAGGAAAAAATAAAAACCCACAAACATAGAAACATACGTAGTGAAAAAAAGGGGTTGAATAGTAATAACAACAAAAACGAAATGTAAATCAAATGAAAAAAGTGATCGTTCTAGAGTGTGTAGTGAAAAATTTAAATCGTCAACGGTCGTTTGCTAGTTAAACAAAAAATAGAACTTTCGTGTGAGAACAATTGAGAACAATTTGATTTTTTTTAACGTTCGTTTGTTTGTAATAAAGCTTGTAATTATATGGAAAAGCTTTTATTTGCATTCGTTGCTATACATATATGGAAAAGCTATTGTTCGGTGAATGAAAGAAAAGATTGTTGGTTTGAAATCGGTTTACATTTCTCCAACAACAAAACGTTTAGTATTGGTAGTGACGTCACAGCGCGTTTCAATAAATCGTTGAAAGAGGAAATACGTTGTGTTTAAAAATTGGCTGTCTTGTCCGTTTATGTTGTAAATTGAAATCAAAATACGGTAAAACAGATTCGTTACTACGCGACAAACTACATAACTATAAAAACAAACTATTGGTAGTAACAATTATTATTTGAACTTTTTGGATAAAATTTAAACCATTTCAATTTTAAGCAACAACAACAATATTGGCGAATAATTCTGTAAGTAAGATTTATATTATATTTATCCAGGAAAATGGCTACTACAATTAAAAAGATACAATCAAAACGTCGGGTTGAAAAGGCATCTATTTCCCGCGCGTTATCATTCGTTCAGAATCCACCGTCAGAATTTGATACTGATCAAATTGAGGCTCGCCTTGGCCGTTTAGACCAGGCATTTGGGGAATTAAAGGAACTTACTAAAGAATTATACGATTTTGAAGAAGATGCAAATTTTGTTGATCCAGATCGCGATTTAGAGGAGTATGAGGAAAAATATTTAATGGCTAAGGGTGTTCTTAAGCGAATGATAGGCTCCGTTAGAACCCATGTATCTACTCCTGAACCTACTAGTGATGCTTTTATTCGATTAGCTGAGCAACATTCCATGTTACAGAGACTGGACTCTCCAGTTACAACTCGTCATGGCGATAATGACTTACCTAAAATCAGAATAGAACCTTTTAGTGGTCAATACAAGGATTGGCCAGCTTTTAAAGATCTGCTTACTAGCGCTATTGATTCCAAACCGAATTTGACAAATACACAGAAATTTCATTATTTAAAATCGGTACTAAAAGATGATGCCGCAAAATTAATTAAACATATGCAGATAACTGAATCATCATATACTACTGCTTGGGAGCGACTCAAAGAGCGTTTTGATCGTCCTAGACACATCGTCAATTCATACATTGAAACTTTTATGTCTCTGTCCTCATTAAAGGAGGAAAATTCTGTTGGTTTGCGTAAAATTTCCGATATTTCTAATGAGGTTATTAGAGGTTTAGAAGCCATTGATTTCACTGAATGTGATCATTGGTTAATTTATATACTACAAAATAAAATCGATCCCGACTCTCGTAGAAAATGGATAGAAAATACTCGAGATGAGTCAAAACCTACTATCACAACATTTTTAACGTTTTTGGATCAACGTTGCGAGGAAATTGAACTCGTTAAAAATCCTGAAAGGAGGCTCTACACCAAATCAACTGGTTTTAAAAATAATTCAACAACAACATTAGTGGCTACCAATGATCAACAAAAATGCGTAGATTGTCGTTCTAATGAACACTTTATACACAAATGTCCGCATTTCTTATCGGTACCTGTCGAACAGCGTCGAGTTTTCGTCAGGGAAAAATCGCTTTGTTTTAATTGCTTGAAGGGTGGGCATACTGCTTACAATTGCAAGTCTCAACATAAATGTCGTACTTGTCAACGTAATCATCATAGTCTTTTACACAATTTACAAGCTGTCCCGGCTAATGGCCAAGTTAATAATTCTCATGCTACAAACGTCGTTACTTCAGATCATGAAGTTTCACAGCAAATATCGTCGAACATATTGGTTTCGCAGCCCAATGCTAATTTTTTGAGAAAACCAAATACTAGGAAAATTTTACCTACCGCATTGGTCAGTGTTCGTAATAGTAAGGGAGAATTTGTTATTTGTCGTGTTTTACTGGATACTGCATCTGAATTATCCTACATTACAGAAGATTGCCTTAAACGCTTAGGATTACCACGTAATTCTTCACGCATCTCGCTTTCTGGAATTCAGGCCATCAGGGCTGACCCAACTCGCGGTCATACCTCGATTCACATGAAATCTAGATTTTCTGAAGATTCTCTAAATACCTTTGCACACGTAATTGGACGTATTTCTGCGTCAATTCCTAGATCTACAATTACAGATTACGATCCTAGTCTGTTTGAGAAAATTTCTCTTGCTGACCCATATTGGTATCGCTCAGCACCTGTTGACATTTTATTGGGAGCCGATGAAGTTTGGGAAATATTATTGATGGAGAAATTGAGAAATGATCAATGTAAAATAATTGCCGTATCTACAAGCTTTGGTTGGGTAGTCACATCAGGTAGTTTCTTTTGCCCAAACAATGTATCAACATCGTTATTAACTTTAGTCGACCTTGATCACTCCATTCGAGCTTTTTGGGAAATTGAAGAATGCCCAACTACAACAAAATTAGATGATGAAGCCTTAATCGTAGAACACCATTTTAAGGATACTCACAAAAGACACACCGATGGAAAGTATATCGTAGAACTTCCATTTAAGGAACAGAATATCAAATTCGCTGAAACGTACAAAGGTGCTCTTAATCGTTTTAATTCTACTGAACGCAGACTCTCTAGAAACCCTGATTTGAAATCTCAATACACAAAATTTATGCAGGAATACCATAGTTTGGGCCATATGCGAGAACTTTCTCCAAATGAAATCGATGTTGATGATAATAGTTTGTATTACCTACCACATCACCCTATTGTTGGCGCCAAACTAAGAGTAGTTTTTGACGGATCTTTTCAAGATGCCGTTGGTATTTCGCTAAATGATAAATTACACATTGGACCATCAATTCAACGTAATTTATTTGCCGTTTGTCTTCGATTCCGTCTACATGAGTTTGTTTTCTCCGCAGACATCGTTAAAATGTTTCGCCAAATTTGGGTGGCTGAAAATCATCGTGACTTTCAAAGAATTCTGTGGAGAGAAGCCTCAAATGAACCTGTTAAACATTACCAACTATGCACTGTGACATACGGGACTGCCTCTGCGCCTTTCCTTTCAGTAAGAGTGCTTGAACAAATTGCTACAGATTACAAAGAATCTCATCCTAACGCATCAAAAATTCTACTAGAAGACTTCTATGTCGACGACGTCTTAACCGGCGCTTCTTCAGAAAAACAACTGATTGATAATCGTAATGAACTCGTCGATTTATTATCGCAAGCCGGACTTGAATTAAGTAAATGGGTGTCCAACAGCGACGCACTTTCAACAACAAATCAGGATGCAACAAGTTTCCTGAAAAATTATGATGATGACTCAACAAAGGTCCTCGGTATTCATTGGTACTCCAAAGAGGATGTCATTGGATACAGAATTAGTTTAGATGATTCACAACGTGCCACAAAAAGACAAGTCTTATCCGATGTAGCTCGGATATTTGACCCGCTTGGATTAGTTTCTCCCGTCGTCATAAAATTTAAGATTTTGTTCCAGGAGTTATGGTTACTGAATTTAGACTGGGATGACCCGCTACCTCATGACTTAGCCAATATGTGGCTTAACTATAGACATGACTTGTGCAACCTCGAAAATTTAAAATTACCTCGATTTGTACCAAATTATGATAATGAAATAACCCTACATGGATTTAGTGACGCATCAATGAAGGCGTACTCTGCTGTCGTCTATTGTCTTATGAAAGACGAAACTGGAAATATCCAAATTTCTCTGATTGCATCAAAAACTCGTGTTTCACCGCTAAAACAAATTTCACTTCCAAGATTGGAATTATGTGGAGCTTTGCTGCTGACTCGACTAATGAAATCAATAATCTCATCGCTACCACATAAAAAGATAAACATACACGCATGGTGTAACTCAACAGTCGTACTATCTTGGTTGTGCCTACAGCCAAGTAAACTCAAAACTTTTGTAGGAAATCGCACAGCCGAAATATTAGAAACGCTGCCTCGAAGTGCTTGGAAGCACGTTAATACGAAAGAAAACCCCGCAGACTGCGCTTCTCGTGGTTTAATGGCTGATCAACTTATATCTCATGGCCTGTGGTGGACAGGTCCATCCTTTTTAAAAAATGAAGAAGCACAAGATATGCAGATTAATAATTTGACAAATGATAATAAACTTGAAATTGAAACAGAAATGAAAAATACAACAATATCCAGTGTGACAACAACCAGCTTGACTACCGGTCAAGAACATCCATTGAAATCAACACTTGCTAAAACATCCACATGGTGGAAATTTATTCGTATCACAGCTTATGTCAAACGTTTTATAAATCTACGTATCTACAAAATTAAGAACCCAGCTAGTTACTTAACATTTGATGAAGTCACTCAAGCTAAAATTACTTGCCTCAAAATGGCGCAAGAATGTTTTTCTAGAGAAAGGAGGAATTTAGAACGTGGAATTAACATTAACAACAACTCACAGTTGCTAAGACTTTCGCCTTATATTGACAACAATGGACTCATTAGAGTAGGAGGTCGTATTCGTAATTCGGAGCTTTCTGATGAAGTTCAACACCCTATTATTCTACCAAGGAAACATAAAATCACAACGCTTATACTTGAAGAACAACATATTACAAATTTACATCCTGGAATATCCGCACTATTTGTAATCATACGTCAACAATACTGGATTCTAGGAGCACGAAATCTGATTCGGCAAATTACACACAAATGTTTGAAATGTTTTCGACAAGCACAACATACAACGCAGCAGCGAATGGCCGATCTTCCTGCAGTTCGCGTTCGACAAGCTTTTCCCTTCCAAAATACTGGATGCGATTATGCCGGTCCGTTTACTTTGAGATTACATCATGGACGAAACGCCAAAACCTCCAAAGGTTACATATGCTTATTCGTTTGCATGGTGACATCTGCTTTACATTTGGAATTAGCGACAGACCTAAGTACTGAATGCTTCTTGGCTGCTTTACGCCGCTTTATGGCCCGCCGTGGCAAATGCTCAACAATATATAGTGACAACGGTAAAAACTTCGTTGGTGCTAAGCGCAGACTTAACGAAATGTATCAACATCTACAAGCTGAACATCACAACGAAGTTATCACCACTACCTTAGCTAAAGAAGGCATCAACTGGACTTTCATCCCACCCTACTCACCACACTGGGGTGGCATTTGGGAATCGGGCGTCCGCTCGGTTAAACTACACTTACGCCGTGTTATTGGTAACACAATCCTGACATACGAACAGATGCACACGCTCCTTGCTCAAGTGGAGGCCGTCGTGAACTCAAGGCCGCTGGGGTACGCCCCAGACACCGATACTAATTACCTTTCTCCCTCTCATTTCTTAATAGGCAGGCCAACTACTATGGTACCCGAAGGTGACCTTACTAACATGCATAACAACCGGCTTGACTATTGGCAACATGTACAATGTATGTACCAAGGCTTTTGGAAACAATGGAGTAAAGAGTATCTGACATCCCTCCAGCACCGCCCAAAATGGTGCAACAACCAACCCAACATTGAAATTAATGACCTAGTTTTTGTGAAGGAAGACAGGACGCCTCCCTCTACATGGATAACAGGCCGTGTAATTGACACCTTTCCTGGGGATGATGGATTAATCCGAGTCGTAAAGCTAACGACTCCCCAGGGGACGATGACCAGATCGATAACCAGAATAGTCAAACTACCCATATGCTGAAACAGTGTTTCAGGGCCCCCCGGGATGTTGCTGAACGTTCCCAAGGATACAACACTGTGTTGAAATTAATGGCTTTTTCTTGTTATTAAACTGAATCGTTACAGTCCACTTATGCATGTGAAGAAATGAACATTACAATAAAACGAACAGATTTGTAAGAAAAAATAAAAGAGAAATTCGGTGTTTTATTGTGATATTCGCAGATAAGCTTTAAGTCAAAAAGTATTTGACCTATCAAAAACTGCTACGTGCATCCAAAGATAATTTAGTTTTCCATATGCATTATAAATTTCAGAGAAATCCACCAAAAATTTATTAAGTAATGCTGCGTGCCATGGACCTCTATACTAAATATACTATCATTTTGTAAAACTTTGTGAAAAACAAATATTTTTTTGTACTCCTTCATAAATCTTGTGAAAACCAATCTTTGTTAACACATCTACGTAAATAAAAAAATAAAAAAAGGAATTTTTTATATATAGGCTTTTTACGTAGGTTTTACCCCTTAAGTGGTATAAAAGGGTGCTTGAGGTCAATGATTTTTGATGTAAAAAATTGGTATCATTGCGACAAAAACATTGATATATAACCCTTTAAGATCCGACTGTAAATACAGAAGATATGACAAAAAAATTAAAAATGCCCTACGTTCGGCAACAAAAAAAATTAAAAAAAAAAATAAAATAATAGTTCCGCTGGAATTATTGGAATACTTTCCTAGCAAAAGTTTATTGCCTTTTTGCGAGCTTTCATTTTAAAATATTAGGGTAGTTCATTAAGGTGGTAGCAACTGAGATCTGGTGGGTTAATACTAGAACGGGTTACTTGAGGTCAATGGCTCCTTCGAGGAAAACATCGGTCTCCGCGAGACAAAAAACATTGATATACAACACTTTAAGATCCGACGGTAAATGGCGAAAATATAAAGAAAAATATAAAATGGCGACCCCTACGTTCGGCCAAAAAAAAAAAAAAAAACATTTTCGAAATTTTCTTGTTAAAATACTTTATATTTGAGGGTGTACGGTGAACTTTTTTTTTGAGGTACGGTCTAATGGTCATATACGTCCATACATTGTTCAATATATAATCATACATGATCTCATATATGATCATATATCTTCGGATTTAAAATTTGAGGGTATATGGACGTATATGATCATATACGAGCATACATGAATAATATATGAGCATGTATGATAATATATGCACATATATCACCATATACCCTCAAATTTCGGATCCGAAGATATATGGTCATATATGAGAACATGTATGGACGTATGTGAACATGTATGCCCATGTATGATCATGTATGTTCATATATATTTCGATTTTTACATGGGTAATTTAAAATAATGTATTAATCAATTCGGCCTTCTAAGTCTTTCAAAATTTTATATATTTTGTAATATTTTTAGTATTTGGAGATGCGTTTCGATCGTAGATTACGTTTATTTGGTTCTGTAATGTTTGTTTTATTGGCGGTAAGTATTAAATTTATATAAATTCGGAATTTGTAAATTTAAAAATTGTATATATTCTATAAGATATCTTAAGCTGCATTCATACTGAATCCAAGTTTTACACTTTTAAATCGAAAACTGGAAAAGGAAAGAAAACACTTATTTTGGGATTCAGTATGAATGCAGCTAAATCGATTTTTTTTATACAGAAGATATGTCGAAAATTTATATCATTATAAAAAATTTGAAAGCATTAATTTTAAAATTCCCATTTCTTTAAGATTCTTTGGTTGCCCATTTCAATTTATGTACCAGCTTTAACATTTAGTCAAGGTAATTCATAATAAATGATAACATTATGTAATTAAATTTCATGTAATCGTTTTAATTGCTTTTTTTGTGCTTTTTGTAGTAACTGGCATTAATTTATATACTATTATACCAATTGTTTGCGTAGTTTGTACCATTTACACCTGCATTGTAAGTAGAAAACTTAATTAAAGTGTGTTTAGACTATCGTCAAATTTATTAAATTTTGATGTGTACTTTCAGTGGTACAATTGTTTGAAAAGCTTTAAATATTTTTGTACAATTGAACGTTTTATCTACAGACTTCACAGACAGGTTACCAATGACATATGTCAAACAATAATTCTCGAACCATATAATTATTTTGACATTACAGTGATTTGCAATTTGAGATAGAAAAAACAAACTTCACGTAAATTGTATGGTATATATTTTTTTCTTTATCTATCCCTTTCTGTGTATCACTGCAATTCGCCATTTTGATTCAATCAGCTGTTTCCTGTCTGTGTAGTCTGTGGTTTTATCATTCATATAAAACTTTTTGGAAATATAATCAAATATTTTGTAAGTATGATTAAATGCTTTGTAAATACAATAAAATATTTTATAAATGTGACAAAGCTTTTTTGTAATTTGGTAAAATATTTTATACATGTGATCAAAACTTTTACTTAACGTAAAAATTTCATAAATATAACATAACGTGGTGTTGGACGTGAATTGAAAAAGCTTTAACTATAATTTTTATACGAAATATTTAATATTAATCTTAAGTAAACAATTGTTAAATTGTGAATATTCAATTTAGCAGTTCAATGATATAGTCTAAACGCGTTAGTAACAAAAGTATTTAATGAAATCATGTGTAAATTTTTTATTATTATGATATTAATTAATAAATTTAGGGAGGCATAAAAGGAGTTATTTGGACAGATGTTTTGCAAGGATTCATTATGGTTGGTTCATTAATATTTGTTTCTATAAAAGGTACCGTTGATATGGGTGGCATTGGGGTAGTATATCAAAGAAATTTAGAATCGGGTAGATTAGAGGCACCAGAGTAAGTATAACAAATAAATGTTGACCCTATATACTCTACACCATTGTGTTACTAGTCCTAGAACCGACCCGTCCCGATATAATGCACCAATATAGCGGATGATTTATAAAGGGTGGTTAAATTTTAAGGGCCGATGTTGATTTTGAATAAAACACAAATTATTAAAGAAATTGTTGTCTTTTCTTTTTATTATGACAATATGTTATGGTTTAATTATATATGGAACAAAATATCGGCCAAATGGCCGCCGCAACCTCGGCGGCACACCTCCATCCGATGGTCCAAATTTTCGTTGACGCAAAGGCATAATTGAGAATCTATGCCGTTAATGTGCCGAATTATCTCATCCTTTAGCTCTTGAATTGTTGCTGGCTTATCGAAGTACACCTTTTCTTTCAAATAACCCCAAAAAAGAAGTCCAACGGTGTCAAATCACATGATCATTATTTCGTTAGCTGTGTGGCAAGTGGCATCGTCCTGTTGAAACCACATATCGTGCATATCCATATCTTTCAATTCGGGCGATAAAAAGTTCGTTATCATCTCACGATAGCGAACACCATTCACAGTAACTGCCTGACCGGCCTCATTTTGGAAAAAATAGGGCCCGATGATGCCGCATTGGATTTTCGACAATCACTCTTGATTTGTCATTCGCTCAAATACGGCAAATCTGCTTATTGACGAATCCACTGAGGTGAAAATGTGCCTCATCACTGAAGATGATTTTCTTCGAAAATTTCTTGCCACCATTCTGACCATTGACGACGTTTGGAATGGCCAAGAAACTTTAGTTCTTGAGTCAATTGCACCTTGTAAGCGTGTAAATGCAAGTCTTTATGCATAATGTTCATCAACGACGAGCGTGAGAGGTGCAATTTTTGGGCACGACAACGAGTTGAGGTGGACGACTCTTCAGCCACACTATCGCGAACAGCAGCAATATTTTCTACTGTACGAGCATGCACTGGTGTTTTCACATCTCCTACAGACTCGGATTGCTCAAATTTTTGCACGATTTTTCCGATTGAACGCGCATTTACACGATTAAATTGACGAAAAAATCACGAAGTGCACGATTTGCATTTTGATTTGAAGGCCCATTTTTATAATAAGCCTGAATAACTTTAGCGCGTTGCTCGATTGCGTATCTTTCCATGGTTCAAATTGAGTTAGTCTGAAATTGAGAAATGTCAAATGAAATTCAGAAAAAAACTTGACGTTTAAGTGTGGTTCACATTCAACATCGCCCCTTAAAATTTAACAACCCTTTACTATAAAAATTTTCGACTTCTTTAAAAATGATTTATCCGAAAGTATTTGGAATTGCTAAATCTTTGAAGTTAGGTTACAGTCAGAAAAATGAAATGGGTTTCCCATCATTTTCTGTTCAAACACATTTTAACTAGATTTACAAAAAGCTTAATAATTTTAAATTTAACATTACCAAATATTACAGTTTCTGAATGAAGACCTTTTTACCTAACTTCAAAGATATACGAATCTCACAAAAAAATTTTAAAACTTTAAATGACAGATTCAATACGGCAGCAATAAAGTTGCAAATTCAAATATTAAAATTTTGATTACCAAATAAATAACTTTAAAAGAAATCGATCACAAAAAAACCTTTGACATTTTAGATTTTAATATCTGATATCAGATTTCTTATCAGCGACTCTTTGAAATTCCCAGGTAAATAAATTCAAGCAAATCGAATTAGTTTTCAAAAAATCATTTTCTTCACGGGATGCGGCATTTTAAATTTCGATAATATAATGATGATGTCATATAATGATGATGTCGTATAAAGTAAACCCAAAATATTCTGTTGAATAATTTAAACAAAAGTGACCACTTTAAAAAATCATACGCTATTTTGAATTTTAAAAATCTGTTATTGGATTTATATTTAGTGATCCCAAAAATTCTTCTAATTATAAATAAAATTTTAAGAAATCACGTGCCGTATTTGAGCCATCATTCTGAACTTTGAAAATCTCAATTAACCCTTTTGCAATATAAATTCGAGCGCCATATTGGTGTAGAGTATGAAATAGCCAGTCCTGACTGACTAAAATTTTCTTTACAATTTTTTAATGTGTTTTTTCTTTCTTTCAATCAGATGGACTTTTGATCCCACTGTACGCATGAGCTTCTTTGCTGTATTTATGGGTGGTACTCTGCTAAAACTTCAGGGAACTTGTATTAATCAGCCAGCCGTTCAGAGGTTTTTATCATTAGCAAATATGAAAGATTGCAAAAAATCTTTGATTATTTTCATAATTGGTTTAGTTGTTCTATTGAGTCTTTGCATTTATTTGGGTCTTTTAGCTTATGCTCATTATTTTGATTGTGATCCCATAACTACGAGGGTAAGAAAGTTTTCAAAAAAAAAACTGTTTTCAATATTTTTAAAAGCTATTTTACTATCGAGGACAATTTGGAATTTTTCATAGTAATTTAAAACATTTTAAAATCGAAAATTTTTTAATTTTTATAGAAAATCTCATGGAAGGAAACTCCATGGATAATCCATAGTTTACTAAAAATTTTCCAACTGCAGTGAAAGTAATAAAAGAATTCAAATACATCTTTATTTTTTATTATTTGATATTCTTATTATGTTTACTACCATTAGAAAGTTTTGTTTACTTTTTGTTGTTAAAATTTTCTGCTGTGGTGTTAATAGTAAAACTTTTAAAAAAAAATTTAAAATATTAAAATTAGTTAGAAATAAGTAAAATAATATAAAATTTTAAAAAGTTCGAAAGATTCTAGTAAAGCAGAAAAATTAAAATAGTAAAATTATTAAAACAAAAAATGTAAAATTGGTTAAAATAGTAAAAAGGTTTACAATAGTAA
The DNA here is from genome assembly GCA_949748255.1 of Eustalomyia histrio. Lineage (NCBI taxonomy): Eukaryota > Metazoa > Arthropoda > Insecta > Diptera > Anthomyiidae > Eustalomyia > Eustalomyia histrio. The sequence continues at coordinate 218,723,477 of OX456523.1, forward strand.
ATTAATAAATGAAAATAAAATACTAAATTATTTAAGTAAACAGACACATATATTTTTTTTACTGTTTATTATTATTTAAAAATAAATAACTAAAAATAAACTTTTTTAAATAATAATAAACAACATTAAAAAAATGTATGTGGCTGTTTACATGAATAATTTACTATTTTATTTTTATTTACATAGTTTACTATTGTAAAATTTTTTTTTACTATTTTAGCTAATTTTACATTTTTACTTTTACTAATTTGACTATTTTCAGTTTCCTAATTTACTAAAGGGTGTCCCAAGAAGAACGCAATTTTTAAATTTTAAATAAAACACAGATATTTAAAAAAAAAATCGTGAAACTTTATTATATCGTAAAGTAGACAGAATGAGGTTATGTATGGAACAATATATCGTGCAGATGGCCGCCGCGGCTTTGCTGGCATGCACGCGATCTTTTAATGAAATTTTCAATGACCGTTTTGCATGAATGCTGCGGTATTTCATTAATGCAGCGTCCAATTTCCTCTTTTAAGGCTTGAGTCGTCGTCGGCTTATTCGCGTAAACCATCGACTTCAAAAAACCCCAAAGAAAAAAATCTAATGGTGTTAAATCGCACGATCTAGGCGGCCAATTCTGATCTCCAAAACGCGAAATAACACGACCGGGAAATGACTGATGCAGCAATTGAATTGTTTCTCTGGCTGTATGACATGTGGCGCCGTCTTGTTGGAACCACATGCCCTCCACATTCATTTCTTCAATTCTAGGCAAGAAAAAACTGGTTATCATTTCACGATACCGAACACCATTGACTGTTTGCGCTTGACCTGCCTCATTTTCATAAAAAAAAGGTCCAATGATTCCTCCAGCCCAAAAACCACACCACACAGTGACACGTTGAGGATGCATTTGCTTCTCGTGAATCACTCGAGGATTTTCCTCACCCCAAATGCGACAATTCTGCCTATTGACGAAGCCATCAAGATGAAAATGGGCCTCGTCACTGAAGATGATTTTATCGGCAAAATCAGCATTTTCATGTTGTCTTTCCAATACCCAATTAACGAACTCCCTTCGCTGTCAGCTGGCTTCAGTTCCTGAGTCAATTGAACTTTGTATGCATGAAGATGCAAATCTTTCGTCAAAATTCGCTGCAAAGTGGATTTGGAGACACCAATTTGCTGAGCTCGGTGTCGAATTGAAGTGGATGGAGTTTGAGCGACATAATCACGTACAGCTGCGACATTTTCGGTCGATCGACCTGGTCGAGGGCGCGTTGTTGTCTTTACATCACTAACAGACCCAGTTTCGGCAAATTTATCCATTAATCTCTTTACAGTTGACTCTTTTGGAGCATTATTGTGACCCCAAATTGATCGCAATTTGCGAACTGTAGCCGCAAAACTTTCACCATTTTGGTAAAACAATTTCACAATGAGAATGCGTTGTTCATTCGTGTAGCGCTCCATTTTTACTAACCTCGTACCTTCTACTAGCAAACAATAACAATTGTTCAAATGTCAAACAATGACACTTCGAATGTTGCCAGATTTAAAAATTGCGTTCTTCTTGGGACACCCTTTACAATATTTCAATCTCATTTACAATTTTAGCTAATTTTACTTAATTAATTTAGTTATTACTAATTTAACTAGTTATGAATTATTTACAATTTTTTTTTCGTTTTCATATTTTACTATTTAATTACTATTCAATTTAATTAATTTTATTTTTTACTACTTATACTAATTTTACTATTTTAAGTACATAATTTTAAAAAATGTTTAAAATAATTAAAACTTTTTACTTTTTTAACTAGATATTTCTGAAATACAATTGACTATTTCTGAAATATAATTGACAATATCTAAAATACAATTGACTATTTCTGAATACAACTGACTATTTCTGAAATACAATTGGCTATTTCTGCAATACAATTGACTATTTCTGAAATACAATTGACTATTCTGAAATATAATTGACAATTTCTGAAATACAATTGACTATTCTGAATACAATTGACTATTTCTGAAATACAATTGACTATTCTGAAATATAATTGACAATTTCTGAAATACAATTGACTATTCTGAATACAATTGACAATTTCTGAAATACAATTGACTATTCTGAAATACAATTGACTATATCTGAAATACAATTGACTATTCTGAAATACAACTTACTATTTATGAAATACAATTGACCATTCTGAAATTTTCGAAATAAAATTTACTATTTCTGAAATACTATTGGAAAAGGTGTAATTTTATAATAGTTTATAATGGTTTTACTGTTTTGAATAAATTGCTACATTTACTATTTGTACCATAGCGATAACATTTAAATACTGAAACTGAACAAAATTCTGAAAATTTTCATTAAAAAAAGTAAACAAAACTATTATATAATTTGCTGTTTATTAGAAAAAGTTTTCAGTTTATTAAAAAAGTTTTCAGTTCAGATAAAAATAAAGGAACATACACTGATTTATCAAAGAAATATTAATTTAAGCTTTTTTATACATTTGTTCAAAATGATTAACTGTCATTTACTGGTTTTTTCTTTTTCATTTTTTTTTTTATTTGTTTAAAATTTAAAAAAAATTTACCTACAAAACGGAAATTTCTTGTTTACAAGTATTTGTTTATGTTGCAGTTATTACAATTTAAGAAAAAAAAATATTTAAAAAATTCCATTTATGTTTATTTAAATTGGTTTTTTAATTGTTTGTTTATTAAATTGTTTTTTTTTTTACATATAAAAATATTATTTCAATTCGAATTACAAGTACTTCATAGATACACATAATTCATCATATCTGTGGCGAAAAGGAAAAACTGCTTAAGTCTGATTAAGCACTTAAGAACTTAAGCACTTTTTCCTTTTCACAACAGATATGTTGCTTGACTGTGTGAGTCTACATTTTGCAGATTAAAAACATAATTAAAAAAATTTAAAATAAATGAATAATCCTTAATTTTTACGGAATTGCTAGGTAAAATTTAAACATTTATTTTTAACTGATTAATCATTAGTTTTTACTGATATACCAGGTGTTTAAACACCTTTTAAAAACAAATAATAAAAACCATTTGATTTAAATGAAAAGAAAGTAAACCGGGTCTTGATTAGATGTTTTAGTTATTAATTGATTGATGTTTTAGTTATTAATTGTAAGTTCCTAAAACAATTTCTAAAATAGAATAGAATATTAAATGAAATACCATTTCTTTTAAATAGTATTTTCTATTATTTTAACTTGCAAACTATTTTAAGTGTAAAAATATCGAGAAAAGTATTGAAATAATTTAAAAAAAACCCCACTTACTATACTCATCAATTTTAAATTCTTTTCCTTATAGTTGGCCCAAGCTAAAGATCAAATTGTTCCATTATATGTCATGCAAATTGCTGGTACTTATCCCGGTGTTGCTGGCCTATTTGTAGCCGGTGTATTTAGTGCTGCTTTAAGTTCATTATCGACTTGTTTAAATTCACTATCCGGTGTTATATTAAAAGATTTCATAGAACCCTATCGCAGCAAACCTTTAACGGAAAGGCAAACGGCTATTTTATTAAGATCCGTAGTTTTAATATTTGGTGTCTCTGCTATGGCCTTGGTAAAGGTGGTGGAAAAATTGGGCATGGTCATGCAATTGTCGGCAACTGTTAATTCCATATCTAATGGACCATTGTTGGGTATTTTTACGGTGGGCATGACTTTGCCATTTGTAAAAAGTGAGGTGGGTAAATTTTTTAATTTGAATTGAACAATGTTTTTGTTCTGAGTAAAAAGAAATAGAGATTCGAAAGGTTTTATATAAAATATGAGAATTATATATCTTAACAAATTTTGGGGCAGCTAAAGTATAAAACTACTTTTAAAATTTGTTTATATTTATGAGATTAAAATCCCAGAACTTGTTTAACGAATTGTAAAAGTTAATTTGTTGTAGGCTGGTCCCTATCCAGATTTCATTCTTGCCTTAAGTAAATTTTTATAAACACACACTAACAACATTTTTTGGACTCTATTTCTTTTTCATATTTATCATTAAATTGCCAAGTTTGTTTTTTTTTTGTTTTGCACATTACTTGTTAAAATTTCCTAAGTTTTTGTATAATTTAATTTAGAGTGTTCTAACGGGATGTATAACTGCGGCTTTTGTTATGGCTTATGTGGCCATACGATCACAAATTGATAGTGCCACTGGGATTTTAAAATTCCTCACTAAACCAGTGTCCATAGAGGGCTGTACTTATGAATTTGGATATGTCAATAAAACCTTATTGAGGTAGGTCAACAAAATCACCCTATAAAACACAAAAAAGTATCTCTTCATTTACTTAAAAAAAAAAATAACTCAGTAATTAATTCAATGAAAAAATTATCAATATTCACTACTACATGTGATAGTTTTAATATTTATAATTTTTTCAATTGAACCAATTACAGAATTAATTGACCATGGTTTTGCTTTTCAACAAAACTTTTAATTAAATGAATTCAAGGAATATTTTTTTTCGTGTTTAGCATTTCTTAACAACTTTTAACATATAATCAAATAATTTTAAATTTCTTTATCTTTCTTTCACTTAAATTTCTAGCACTCCAGTTCCTGCCACTTCTGGTACGGCATTTCATCATTTATCATTTTTATGGTACACCGGTTTAGGTGCTGGTGTAACTATAATCGTTTCATTATTGGCCACCTTATATTTTGGTAAACAAGATTCTAGTGAAATGGATCCAAAACTAATAACACCCAAATTGAGAAAATATATGAATAAACAAAAATATTCCAGTATTCCTTTGGGTATGGATAAAATTGTAAATGAATTAGGAAACCCTCTAGAAAATGGTAGAAAAAATAAAAAGGAAATGGAGCCAAACACAAAAATCTAATTAAGTTGTATGTAAAAAATTGTTACTTAATTGTTAAGTTAATTAAAGAGTTAAAATATGTAAAAACAACTAACTGATGTCTCCCCTTCCGATTTTGTTAAATTTATGTTTGCAATATTGTAACAAAGGTTGATACAAAAATTTGGCCCCTTTTGTTTTATAAAAAAATTTATATTTGTTGATTTACTTTCAATTAAAAGATTGTTATATTAACAAAAACATTAATTGTATTAACAAATTGTGCAAAATTCAATAAATTTGTTTTGTTTATATTACAACAGTTACGAATAATTTTTTTGTGTTAATTATAAATAAAACAAGCCGAATGTGTCTAATAAAACTTATATGAAAATTATTTATTTTTTTTATTTTTTAATTTAAAAGTTTCATTACCACCTAGAAAACATTTTTCAATCGGTTTCCAAACACATTAATTTTATCACTGATCCAACTCAAACCGAAATCATGAAACTAGCTCGGAACTCTGGAGGAAGAAATGGTTTCAAAACTTTTAAAACAATAGCACTGATTGGTTTTGGGACAATTTTAAGTAAAACTAAATTGGTGTTAAAATGGCGCTACGAAATAGCCTTCTAATAAAATAACTCTCAAACGAAGATACGAAATAACATCAAATGAAGTAAAGCCCAAAAAATGAAATCAGTGTCAAATGTAATGAAATTATACTATACCCAAAAAAGTACATGAAATAACCCCTTATGTTTGGGGTTTGTTTCATAATGGAATAATTTCCAAAGGAGAAAATGAAATAACACCAAATGGAATAATATACAAGAAACGAAATAAGTCCCAAAAACAAATTGGGCCAACAGGGAAAAGAGTTTTATTGTATCGATGAAACTATGGCGTAATTCATTTGTCGTTATTTCTTCATAATATTTATGAAGTTTTCCTAAATGTAATGAAACTTTTTATAAAGTTTTGTGAAACATGTTTCATATCGCAACTGAAAGAAACAGGGCAAAACAGACATATAAAATACACTTCGAAAATGAAATTGAGTCACGGTACCGATTCTCAATGGTTTTATCACTGCGAAGTGACAAAAACTAACATTTGTTATCAGTTTTTGAAAATAAGTTTCTTTATCGCTTCACAGTCTTGAAAATCATTTGGATCCGAATGAAATTCTTAACCAGATCATGTTACTAATATTTTTATGAAACAGTTTCATCAAATTTATGATGTGTTACACAAGCAAAAAGTCTATGAAGATTTTCATAATTTTTATGCAGTTATTCATAAATACTATGAAGCTGTTTTTCTGGTTGTATATACGTGTAATGCCAAAGAGTATGTATTTAAAGAGAGATTTTGGATCTCATGGTGTAACAACGAGATTTCCTTTAATTCATTTATTGAGGTTAGTACTATAGGATTAATAGAGAGAGAGAGAAGAGGCGACGCTTCATCTGATGAATTACGTCTAGGTGAGGGCAGCGACCTGGGGCGGCACGCTCCCTTTGGTATCTTCACAAGGAAAGGACAGTGACCGGGGACGGCGCGATTCCTCTGATGTCTTCACAAGGAAAGGACAGCGACCTGGAACGGCACGCTACATCTGATGAGCTACTTCTGAGTGAGGGCAGCGACCTGGGATGGCACGCTTCCTCGGATGAACTATATATTTTGGAACTATTCTCAACGTAAAAACCAGGGACCGTAAGAGTTAACCAGTAAAAACCAGGGACCGTAACATTTATCCAGAAAATTTAAACTCAAAAACTCTCCATGTTAGAGTAAAGGGACACCAATACTGTCATATACCAATAGATTCATATTGAAGAGCTCTTTCAGAATTTTTAATGATCTTAAAAAAACGATCTCACAGTTAAGAGTTATTTTTCAACACAAAAATACAAGATCGGATGAAACTTTTAAAAAGAGGGTTTTATTTCGTCGTTATAAAATAAAACTCTTTATAGGAAATTTATTAAAATAAAACTCTTTTTAGAAGTTTTATTTTTTTCGTCTAAAATAAAACTCATTTTATTTATTTTCTTCTTCTTTACAGTCTCTTTTTTTATTGAGTCTATCTGATATAATGTGTGTAGAAATGTGTTTGTTTAATTTAATGAACATAATTTTTTTCCAAATTTTCTGTGGAAAAATTTGAAATTTGAATTTAAGAGCAGAAAATGCTCTTTCCACGCTTATTTGGATTGCAGAAACAAACTGTACAGATTTTTCCAATTTATATAAGTACGGATAATGTTTTTTTTTGCCTCCCAGAACTCTAAAAAAGGTTTATCAATCGATAAGAGCCTTGATGAGAAATGATTGATTTCATGGAACAGCGGCAATTAGGTGTCAATTTACATAAAATGAGTTTAAGTTTCTGACGAGAAAAATAAAACTCCTCAAATGAGTTTTTTTTATGACGTCAAAATAAAACTCTCTTTTTAAGAGTTTCTTCTAAACTTTTAGCTTTACGTTGTTTATTTTAAAATCACAAAATAACTGTTAAAAACAACTTTTTTAATATCACTTATAACAGATACGGTCCCTGAAAAAACGGCGACCAAAAATAAAGAGTACGAGTTAAGTACTCAAGAGCAACTTAAAAGACCGTTTAGGATGAAGATAAACTAAAGTTGCTGAAGTAGGGGTGTTGCCAACTAAAAGTGTCTCCCACTTGTTAATTTATATGTAAAATACATGAGGAAAAGTATCGAGTAGTAAACTTTTTAAAACAATTTTGATTTCCCTTGTTGGTGTACTCTGTTTGATTTATAGTGCCTGAATTAAAAATACTAAGCTTCTCAATACTAATTACAAAAAAAAAAAAGTTCTTTCACTAATGGAAAAATCATTCTTAAAAAAAAAGAGGATTGTTCTTAGTCGGAAGACTTTAAAAATCATTTTGAATTACTTTTTTTGAGGAATAGGTAGGTGGTTGTGTGTGAAGTGAGAATAATTTCGACATTGGAAATGGGCTTTTAGCCTTATTTTCACATTAGACAACTGGGACGAAGTGCGAATGATTTCAACATTGGAAATGGGCTTTCAGCCTTATTTTCACATTAGCTACAACTGGGACTTCAGCTGACACAATTCGTTTTGTTTTCTATATCAGATTTGAGTTTAAGTTAATCGTATTTCGCTGAGCCATTTAATAATCTTAAATGAAAATATTTTTGTTTATATACTTAAATTTATAAAAATTTAGAAATCTATGTCGTATAAAGCAAATTCTTTTATTGCCGAAACCGCAGCAGGCGAAAATTTTCCTCATTGTTGTATCAATAATTACACAGTGCAGCATTTTTAAGGTCATCGTGTGGTTCCTCCTTCATACCCGCTTTTTTTGAAGTATATATCGAAACTAAAAAAAACCTGCAAAGGACTTGGCCAGATTACATCGAATTTTTCTTTTATGGACACCCTAAGATTTTGTACCCTAACACGATTTTTTTAAAAAAGGAAAATTTTTATGGAATCCATATATCATAAACCGTTCGGAATTTTGTTTTTATGTCTTTGGCAAAGTTGTAGATCCAAACCAAAGTAAAAAAATTCTCATATGGACCGCCCAAAAAAATTGCATCCACTGCATTAAAATTGCAAAAAATTGGGAAAAAATGCTATTTTTTCATGATTTTTTCATGATTTTGTCCTGAAATGGCTTAAATACTGGGAATTTAAGAAATCTTTTTTCAGCTAAATTATATCTAACAACAATATAAACAACTCTCTAGTACATGTCATCTTAATACGAACATTCCTTAACCCTAGAAAGCACATCTTTTTGCTCACACTTATTTTGCATAGCCAATGTTTGTCGTTTCGACAAAGAAAGACTATATAGGTTAATGCCGTTTTTGTTGTTACTTGTTTTCAAATTTACTATTTAAACATTTTATTGTTGTAATGCTGATATGTTTTTAAAAAAATAAATATATTTATTTTATTAATAAAAAGTAATTATTTTATAACGCAATTAACAATTTCATAATTTTTTTTTTATTTTTTGTTTAAGTTTTTTTGTTTATTTATACAAATGCAAAACATGTGTATTATTAACTGCCGATGATTTTATTCTGCTACGATTTTACCCGAAAAAAGTATAGTAACTTCTGGTAAAATGAGAAACACAATTACTTTCTTATCACGCTCTCATTTACCGAATTTTTGTTAATAAAACGCTTTTTGGTAAGATTTTGGTAACGACAAACATTGGCTATGCAAAATAAGTGTGAGCAAAAAGATGTGCTTTCTAGGGTTAAGGAATGTTCGTATTAAGATGACATGTACTAGAGAGTTGTTTATATTGTTGTTAGATATAATTTAGCTGAAGAAAGATTTCTTAAATTCCCAGTATTTAAGCCATTTCAAGACAAAATCATGAAAAAATCATGAAAAAATAGCATTTTTTCCCAATTTTTTGCAATTTTGATGCAGTGGATGCAATTTTTTTGGGTCGGTCCATATGAGAATTTTTTTGCTTTGGTTTAGATCTACAACTTTGCCAAAGACATAAAAACAAAATTCCGAACGGTTTATGATATATGGATTCCATAAAAATTTTCCTTTTTTAAAAAAATCATGTTTGGGTGCAAAAACTTAGGGTGTCCATAAAAAAAAATTTCGATCTAATCTGGCCAAGTCCGTTGCGGATTTTTTTTAGTTTCGATATACACTTCAAAAAAAACCGGGTACAAAAGAGGAACCAATTTATGTGTTGCACTGTGTTATACATTGATTTAAAGATACAACAGAATTGTATTATACAAACTTCATATATGTAATTAATGTAGAGTACGTAAGTAAATTATTTCTCATATAGCTTTTTCCATTTAAGTAAATTAAGAGATATTTTTAATAAACACTATAGAGCCCGAAACAAATTGATGAAGGTAGTAGCAGAACAAAAAAGATGTCTTATAACTTTTTCTGATTATTACAAAAATTATAATTTGTCATTTAGAAAAATTTCCATGATCTAGTATAAGGGTGCCCAAGCCCTAAGAGCTTGATGCTTATTTGTTTTTGTAAAAGCGCTTAGCTATAGGCTGTGTGTTTTAATACACATAGAGCACTCAGCAATACGAAATATACAAACAACTTTGCCTTATTAGATTTTTTGTCGTTCTTCACTGTATACACTCAAGTGTAAAGCAACAACACTTTCGTATGCTTTGTTGGTAAACATTGACGACAGCGATCATTTTGTTTTTGTTTACGTATGATATGAAATATTTTTTTTCTTTTTTCTTTGAATGTATTGGTTTTTACAATAAAGAATATTGAATGAAAATTAGTTATTCTTTAAATGTATTGGTGTTTACTCTTCCATAAGGAACTTTTGGGCACCCCTGATCTAGTAGAACCAAGCGATGAACACTTCATATTAAAAATTCTGAAAAAATGTATGTTTGTGTTTGTATGTTTAAAAGTTTTAAAACAAATTTTTCCTAATTAATGTATATTCATATTCGTTCATATTTTCAGTATTTCGAAAAACGTTTCAGTCGTCGTATGCGTGTTTTTGGTGCTGCTTTATTTAATATAAAAACTGTAAGTACGGAATAGCACTAGTTTACAAATTATTATACATTTTTCTGCGCACTAAATTCCATTGTGCTTTTTAAAATAAATTTTAGACGGCTAAACTCGAAAATATTAATAAAAAATGGTAAATATCTTAAAAAAAAAAACAAATATCGTATTAGTTTCTTTTTAAACGATATAAATCGAAAATTCAGCCAATGAATTTTTTTTTGAAATAACTTTCATGATAGTATAAAATATTTGATTTTATTCAATAAAAGTTTTATACATTCATTAAAAAAGTTTATTAAAAAACTAGTTTCATAAAAATTATGAAGATTTTCATTAATGTTATGACATTTTGTTTAAATACTTTGTAAAGAAAAAAATGAATTTAATAAAAAGATTTTTATACAGAATTCCGAGTTAAACAGATCAGAATACTTAGCAAATAATGGAATTTATGTAGTTCACAAAATGTTTGCAATATAGTGTTGTTATTCAAATATCGAATTGGATTATGTTTACATTTTTATATTGATCTCTAAAAGGTTCTTTGGTTGCCGATTGCCGTTTATGTGCCAGCTTTAACTTTCAGTCAAGGTTAGTATAATTTTGGGATGTTTTTAATTTTGAAAACTAATTTTCATTTTATTTGTAAATAGTTAGTGGTATTGATATTCATACCATAACTCCGGGAGTAATTATTATTTGTACATTTTACACTTGTGTGGTAAGTTTTGAAATGAAATTTTACACCTAAAGTAAAACATAAATTAAAAAAAAAAATTTAAATCAGTTTTTTTTGGGGGGAAAATTATATTATTTGTCGGCTTTAAATAAAATCTATGTGTTTGTAAAATTGTGTATTCTAGAATTTGCGAACCGGTATAGGCAAGGTCGGAAAACAGCATTTTTGTGTTAAATTTACTGATTTTTCAGTTAGTTTTACTCTGTTCTTATTTTGCGGTTTATTTATAGAATTTGTTTTAATACATATTTAGGCTTTTTTTTTTTAAATCTAGGGCGGCATTAAAGGTGTTATTTGGACTGATGTCATACAAAGTATTATTATGTTTGCCTCTATGATCGTTCTTATAATTAAAGGTACTATTGATATTGGTGGATTTCAAGTTCTATGGCAAAGAAATTTAGAAGGTGGCAGATTAAATTATCCAGAGTAAGTTATTCTTATAATCAACTTCGTTAAGATATTAACGTTTTAATACACTCGATGCCACTGTGACGTGGTGTATATTAGGCTGGTACGAATTAGGACTTTGGAGGAATTTCGCTAAGGGCAGATGCAAATAAGTTTTGGATAGATTTAAAAAATATCATAAGAAAGTTTCAGCAAAGTCGTAATTGATCTTTGACTTGCGCTTCTAAAAATCTGAAAATTTCAAACAAAGTGAATTTTTTGTTTATTGAAAACGAAAAAATATTTTTCGGATCGGATAAAATTTTTCGTCTCCGTAGGGGTTTTTTCGCCTTTTTTTTACTATTTTGTCTTAAGTGAAATCTTTTAAATGCTAACATAAAAATAAAAAAAACAAATGCTGAATCAAAAATTCCAATTAAAAACCATTCGATAAAAACGATAATTGTTTTCCACCAACAAATATTTTCCGCGAAAATTTTGTTCAGCAAAAGTTTTTTACGTGAACATTTTTGTTGACTTTTTTTTCGCAAATATATAAAATTTTAGTATGAATTTTATGAATCCCGCGAAAATTTTATTTTATGAATTGTGCGAAATTTACAGTAAGTGATTTTTTTTTTGAATTAGAATGAACAAAGGTCAATTCCCATTTGACTGAAACTTTTCTTAAAATAATTTAAGCATCTATACACAATAAGCGAAAATTTTCAAAACGCTAAAATAAAAGTTAAACGATATTAATAAAAATTTTAAAATTAATTCACTAATGGTTTCCACCAAAAAGTTTTTTCCTTAAAATTTTTTTTCCACGAAAATTTTGTTAAAATTTATTATGCAAACATTTAGTTGTGAATTTTTTCCGCGAAAAAATTTTCCGCTATTTTTTATGTGATTTGTTTTAGAACATTTTCCACAAAAAATATTTTCCACTTTTTTTTTTGCATATTTTTTTTTCACAGGCATCATTGTGGCATAGCTGAGTTTAACGCTTTTACTTGTTAAAATTGTAACGTCGTGCTTCGTACTGATTATTTTCGAGTTTATGATAAGTTGACTAGCAAAATTTAAGTGTATAATCTTACTTTCGCATGTGTTAACAACTTTTACTTTAAAAAACAATGAAATAAAAAAGAAAGCTTACATAAAATATGCCAAGCAAAACCACATTTTATACCTGCGGGTTATTATTTTACAATTTATCAATTGAAGCAGAGCCGCGAATAACGTCGTAAGTGACAAAATTTAAATTGTTGAGAAATCGGAAAAAACGTTTTTGAACTTGTGGGTGTATCCCACTGACTGACTTCTTTAGATTGCATTCCCTCATAATTTTGCGAAATAATGCATAATTTTGCCTCATTTAATTTTTAAGTCATAAAAGAGGGTTATTGTAACGGTAATCTGGAAAAAAACAGGTTTTGTAAAAATTGTCGATTAAAATGTTATTCGCGGCTCTGCTTCAATTGTTTACACGAAACTTTTTTTTCGCGAACTTTTTTTTAATATCAACAAATTTTTCGTTAACGAATTTTGTTTTGAAAAAATAATCTTTTTCCGCAAGTTTTTTATGTGAAAACTTTTTCTCGCTTTTTTTTAATTTGATAAATTTTTGGCGTCAAGTTTCTATGTGAATTTTTTTTGCAGAGGCTTCATTATGGAAAGTATAAGTAAATTTAATTTTTTTAATTGTATTTTAGTGTGTCTTGGGATCCTACCGTTCGCATGAGTGTGCTTTCAGTTTTCATTGGTGGCACATTTTTCAAATTGCAAAATACTTCTATAAGTCAGCCAGCTGTACAAAGATTTATGTCATTGCCGAATTTACAAAAAATCAAACAAACAATTTATACATTTTCTATCGGTTTAACTTTACTCTATTTATTATGTATATATGTCGGTCTATTGGCTTTTGCTACCTATTATGATTGTGATCCAATGTCAACAGGGGTAAGTATCCCGTTCTAAACAATGCCTGAGCTTAATTAAAAAATTTCAAGTTTTAATAAATCTGGTAAAAGTATTTGAACTAGATTGGTAAGATAAACATACAATTAAATATAAATATTAAACTAAGCAAACAGTTATATTGAAATTCTACTGATGATCGTTTCGGGAAAAACGTAAAATCATGTTGTGAAAAGCCAAATTTCAATTTTTTTAATCTTTCAAAAAGAACTAATATCAAGCTTAATTATGAAAAATAGAATTAATTATGAGAAAATTTTATTATAGCTGTGTCAGTGAGACACGACATCTGTTTTAAGAGACTCATACAAAAAAGAGCTTTACACACCCAGAGAAAAGATTGGTTGCAATTCCATCAAAACCATAAATATTTATTTGTGAGGACTTAATTTTATTTGGAATAACCTAAAATTCATTAATAAAGTAAAGATGTTGTATTGAGAATCAAGAAAAGGAACAAGTAAAAAAGGGCTAAATTTGGCTGTGCCGAATCTTTGAATACCCTCCACCATAGGGGCTGAAGATGATATACGTATATACTCAATTTTGCATGAACTGTAATATGAATATGTTTTGTCAATTTATGTAACGAACTTTTGTTATTTAGTTTTAGTAATGTTATTTATTTAGTTTTAGCAATGTTATTTACAGAGGTCTGCTCTGTTAGCGACTTTAACATTGTTGACTTTTACGTTAATTTAGTTATCAGAGTAACACACATATAGCTCTAAGAATGTTATTATTCTCATAGTATGTAAGACAATAAATGTAATCGAACAATAAGAAGACTTAATAACATTTTTACTTACTTAACAGAAAAAAAAAATAGATACAGAAAAATTGTACAATTTTGTATGGAAAATTTAGAGGTACCTTCACATTTTCACTCATAACTTTTGAACCGCTTAACCGATTTTGATCATTTTAAATACCAAACTGCTCGGGAGGATGTTCAATAATATGGGTAAAAATAGGCACCCCCGCTTGCGTCTTCGCGTCGTGATCGCCATTTCAACAGACAGACAGACAGACGGACAGACAGACGGACATCGCTAAATCGACTTAAAATTGCATAAGGATCACGAATATATATACTTTATGGGGTCTTAAACCTATATTTCGACATATTACAAACGGAATGACAAACTGATATATACCCTCACCATATATGGTGGAGGGTATAAAAAGAAACTAAAAATCAATCCTATAGGTTGGTTGAAAAGTTCCTGCGCTCACCAAAAGCCGGCACTGCTAGCTCCAAAATTTTTTTTTCTCAAGTTGGTATAACTGTCCTGAGAACACATGCAAAGTTGCAAGTCATTCTGTCAATTCTTTCTTTGTTTACAAGCCATTTGAAGTTGACGTGTCGTTGATTTTTTTTAATATGGAAAAAATTGAATATCGTGCAGTCATTAGATTCTTTGTTTTGAAGGGTTTACAAGCAAAGAAATTTATGAACAGTTATTAGAAGTGTATAAGGAGTCCTCACCTTCAAAACGCACCGTTGAATTTTGGGCTGGTGAATTTAAACGTGGTCGTACCAGCCTTGAAGACGATCCACGCGAAGGGCGACCAAAAACTGCAACCACAGCAGAAATCATTGAGCAGGTACATATTATGGTTAGTGAAGATCCAAGTTTGACTAAGCGTGAAATTGCTAATGCCATAGGCATCTCAGACGAACGAGTACTCCATATTTTACATGAAGAATTACGTATGAAAAAACTGTTTGGAAAGTTAGTGCTGCACACATTAAAAATTCAACAAAAACTGGATCGAAAACAAATTTCTCAGCGTAATTTGGAGCGTTTTAAGCCGAATAAAACCGACTTCTTGCGTCGTTTTATAACTATGGATGAGACTTGGATCTACCACCATGATTCTAAATTGAAACAAGAACGTTAACAGTGGACTGAAGCTGGTTGTTCAGCTCCAAAACATGTGAAGTCACAACGATCAACAAAGAAGGTTATGGCATCAGTTTTTTGGGATGCCAAAGGAATTTTATTGATTGATTATCTTCAGGAAGGTAAAACAATCAACTCAGAATAGCTGGATGAAAAAACTCGTGAGAAAAGACCTGGTTTAAAGAAGAAAAAAATCATTTTTAATCAAGACAATGCACCTGCTCACAAAAGTGTTTTGACGATGGCTAAATTCAAAGAATTAAAGTACGAATTGCTTGAACATCCACCGTATTCACCAGATTTGGCTCCGAGTGACTACTATCTCTTCAGAAATCTCATACAATTCCTTCGTGGAAAGCATTTTTCGTCGAATGAAGAGGCCATAGCAGCCGTAGACGGTTATTTTGCAGAGCTTCCGCAAAACCATTATAAGGATGGGATAAAATTATTGGAAGATCATTCGAACAAGTGTATTGAGCTTCTAGGAGATTATATTAAATAAAAAAATATATTTCGTAACAAAAACAGTATTCTTTCATTTCGAGCGCAGGAACTTTTCAACCAAGCTGTAGTATTCAATTATTGGTATTTCCAATCATCTTTAAAAATAAAATTCGTTTAGTATTAGTGTGCGGTGGAAGCAACCATTTATTTAGTGAATATATTAGAAATTTGGTACAATATATCAAATTTAATAAAAAATTGTCGATATTGAAAAGTGGTAACTACAAGTACGGTTATTCTGATCAAATTTATCATTTAATTAGGGTTTTAGAAGCAACCGAATTGTGGATTGTATTGATAAACTAATTTTATACCCTTCCTAACAAATTGTTAAAATACAAAATCAGCCATACAAATTTATAAGTGTTTGTGGTGTTCTGGGTAGAGATGTAGCTCAGTTCTCCGAATTTCCGAGTTCAAATCCCGGAAAAGGCAAACATTTAAAAAATTATTTTTTTTTAATTAAAATAAAATATTCAAAAGTTTAAATGGCAAATATATCAAAGAAAATTTAAAAATAGATGTGCTGCAGTAAGCAAGATCGTGAACTATGAATCTGATTGGCCAGGTTCGATACCGGAAAAATCTAAAAATAAATTTTTTTAAAATAAAAGTTTTTGGAAATTAGAAATATTTCTGTGTTATATAAATATTAAATTGTATAACTCAATATTGGCTTTCACAACTAAAAATATAATTTAGTATGAAAACTGTTTTCGTAGCTGTCAGAATTCGATTGACGACAAATTCGGTGGCCACAACTGATACTGTTGTCTGGGTGCATATACCGTTTCTTGATATCAATGCATGATTTTTTTATAAAAAGCATTTTATCAAAATATCGAAGTGATGTTCTGTAGAATTTGAATATCTTTATTTGTTAAGTTAATAGCCAAGCTAATTCATTAATATACATTTTTGCTTGGCAATAAAATGAAAACCTTCAAATAAAAACAAAATTTTCAAAAAAACATTACCCGGTGAAAATTTTTTTTCGCCAAATTTTTCTTTTTTGTATTTTTTAATTAAGATTTTTTTTTTCATTTATAAATTATTTCAGAAAGAGTAAAAGAAATTTAATTTAAATTAAACAGCTACATTATGATTTCATGCTCTCCTAAGTAATCTTTAGTAGAATTGCGATATAATTATGGTTCAAATTGATTTAATTATATTAACTATTGTTTTGCAAAAAAAAAACAAATTATTCGTGAAATTTTGCTTCCGTCAAGCGAAAAGTTTTTCACAATATTTTGAAGCAATAATTTTTCCGTGAAATTTTGTTAAGTGAAAGTTTTTTGAATATAAAAAACTTGTTTATTTTTTACAATTGTTTTCTTTTCTTTTTATAGCTAGCCCATGCCAGAGATCAATTAATACCCCTATTGGTAATGGACGTTTTGGGTAAATTTCCCGGTATGCCGGGCCTATTTGTAGCCGGTGTCTTTAGTGCTGCCTTAAGTTCGCTATCCACCTATTTAAATTCTTTATCAGCTGTAGTCTTAGAGGATTTTGTTAAGCCCAATATCAAAGTGGAATTAAGTGAAAGATCTACAGCTTATATTATGCGTTTGGTGGTAGTTGTCTTCGGTTTAAGTTCCATGGGTTTAGTGTATGTGGTGGAAAAATTAGGTATGGTCTTACAATTATCGGCCACTTTACAATCGATACTCTATGGACCCATGTTAGGAATATTTACTGTGGGCATGTTAATGCCTTGGATTAATGAAAAGGTGGAGATTATGATAAATTTTATTATGAACATTGGAATTTTTATCAATGTTTTTCTTGTTTCTTGTTTAGAGTATTTTTTCTGGTAGTATATTCTCTTTCATATGCATGGCTTGGTTATGTATTAATGCTCAAATAGCCAGTGTTACTGGTTCCTTTAGACATACCAAATTGCCAGTTTCTGTCGAAGGATGTGAATATGAATTTGATATGACGAAGTATTTAAATTCAACTTCTGAATAGTAAGTATTTTAAAGATTATAAAGGTATTTACAAGACTGTTACCGAGCCCATATAATAAGGCACAAAAATAGCTGTAAGATCGATTAAGGGTTAAAAAAAAATTATCACAAAATAGTCTTAGAGGCTGCTAACCATCTATCTGAGATTTCAATTAAAAAAATGCCGGATCCAAAATGGCGGTCGTGGTATATAAAAAGTTTATAGGTTGGTTTATAACTTTAAACAGTTATACTTTTGGTTTAAGTTTCCTAATCAGTGGCTTAAAGTCATTTACAAATGTGCTCTTAAATTTAAAATATAAAATATTAAAATTTTACGCCGGCTGTTTTGGATCCATCATTTCGATCTATTTAGCTATTATCTAAGATTCGTGTTAAAAAGCCTCTATAACTTTATATGTGGTCTTTTATTTTTATCATATGAACCTTAATCGATCCTCCAGCTAATTTTGTTCCTTTTTCTATATACTCGGATTCTAAATACACACAAAATTGTGTGTTAGAAAAATTTTCTGTTAAAACAAATAAAAATGATAAAATTTAAAAAAAAAAAATATATAATTATAAGTAAAAATCTGTTAAAATTCTGTAGATTTATTTACAACCATATTGCGTTTTTCACCAAAGCAACTAGCAAAGAAAGTACTTGCATGTGGTAGTAAAATTTAAAAAAAATTAGATTTTTTTACGATTATTTTCTATATCACTGCAAAAAATTTGTGAAAAATATTTAAAATCGTAGAAAAAATATAATTCATAACCTCTATCTAATGTCCACGGTTTCCAATAAGCGATCGCAGTTTAAAAGTTACGAAGAATCACCGAACTAATATGCAAACAAAATTTGAAGTTCATTAAAAAGTTTTGAAGATTTTAAAAATCAAAATGAATTTTTTTTTTACCGATTTTTAATATATTTTTTTACAAATTTTCCGCAGTGATCCAACTTCAGAAATTTTTCGTCTTTTTAATATATGGCAGAAAAATTTAATGGTCCAATAAATCTAAATCAAATTATTGGAAAAGTTCATGGAAAAGTTGCAAATGTGGTGAAGCTTATCTGCAAATATCTTTATATTTGTGATCTATAGTTTGATTACAAGTTGTACTTGGACAGATGGAAGGACGGACAACGTTAAATTGACTCAAAAAGCGATTCGAAGGCGATTGTTATAAATAAAGTGTGGTTAAATTTTAAGGCCCGATGTTGATTTTGAATAAAACACAGTTTATTTGGGAAATTATTGTCATTTCTTTTTATTATGATAATATGGTATGTTTCAATTATGTGTGGAACAAAATATCGGCCAAATGGCCGCCGCGACCTCGGCGGCACACCTCCATCCGATGGTCCAAATTTTCGATGACGCTGAGGCATAATTTAGGTTCTATGCCGTTAATGTGCCGAATTATCTCATCCTTTAGCTCTTGAATTGTTGCTGGCTTATTGACGTACACCTTTTCTTTCAAATAACCCCAAAGAAAGAAGTCCAACGGTGTCAAATCACATGATCTTGGCGTCCAATTGACATCGCCACCACGTGAGATAACACGACCATTGAATTTGTCACCCAAAAGAGCCATTGTTTCGTTAGCTGTGTGGTAAGTGGCACCGTCCTGTTGAAACCACATATCGTGTACATCCATATCCTCAATTTGTGACCACAATATGTTCGTTATCATCTCCCGATAGCGAACACCATTCACGGTAAAAAAGCACTTACCTCATGACACAATATGCCGAAAAACAGCAATCTTTTTCGCAAAACGAACTTGGCGAGCATGTATAGGTGTTTTCTTATTTCCTTCAGACCCGATTCGCAGAAAAATCACAAAGTGCATTTTGATTTGAACGTCCATTTTGATAATAAGCCTAAATAACTTTAACGTGTTGCTCGATTGTGTATCTTTCCATGGTTCAAATTAAGTTAGTCTGAATTTAAGAAATGTCAAATGAAATGCAGAAAACAACTTGACGTTTAGGTGTGGTTCTCATTCAACATCGGCCCTTAAAATTTAACCACCCTTTACTATAATTATTATATCCTCTCCACTTGGAGGTGTAGGGTTAGGGTATACACATTATAGGGAAAAAATAATTTTGGGTTGAAAAACTTTTCTGTGTTAAAATTATTTTTGTGGTTCAAAAAAATTTTTTAAAGTGAAAAACAAATTTTGTGGCTAACAAATTTTTGAGGTGAAAAAAAAATTTTGAGGTGAATTTTTTTTAGGTGAATTTTTTTTGTGGTGCATATAAAATGGAATTGTAAAATATATAAATTTGTACACAGAGACAACAGATACATTGTGACAACCAACTGAATATTTTGGTTGCACCAACCAATTATTTGATTGTCGCAACGGAATAGATTCTATGCTTTTGTATTAACCGAATTTCTGTAGTGACAAATAAACATATCAGTACCTCCAACCAAACCATTCGGTTGGCAATAAATTCGGTAGTCATAATGAAACTGTTCTCTCTGTGTATGGACAATTTGGTGGTACCACTGAACTGATTTTGCATATTTTTAATACCAAACTGCTTGGGAGGATGTAAATTAATCTAGGAAAAAAAAGTAACCTCGGCACACATAGAAAACAGATTCATCGTGAAAACCAATTTCCTGCCAACTGAATATTTTGCTTGCGCATTATACAATTGATATATTTGGTTGTAGCAACCGAATTATTTAGTTGTCTAAACCAAATGGTTTCTTGATACAATTTAAATATTTTTTTAACCGACATTATGTTGCGACTAAATAATATATCGGTGGCTTCAATAAAACCATTCGGTTGTTACAATGAATCTGTATCAGAGAACTGCATTTGCTGATTGCAAAACGTTCATACGCAATCAACACAAGAATAAATTGTGTTTGCGTTCAAACGCTGAATATACTCCAACACACATATTTGTTGATGATTTTAAATCAATCAATCAAACGACGTGCAAATTGTTTTGTCACTGATTTATAATCATCGGTTATTGTTAAACTATTGATTTTATTTTGTTCATTCGAGCCAACAATAATTATTTTGATGTAGAATAAATCAGAAAAAACAACAAACAACGTGTATGAGTGTAATCATAATTAAAACAAAATAGTTTCTTATCTATAAAAAGGGGGTGGTTTTGTAGAAATATATTTCATAAATGTTATATGTATATTAGGGCGGGTCTAAAATACGTTTTTTAGAATTTTTATTAGGAATACCAAAAATATTGTTCTTTGTGAATTTTTTTTTTTAATTTAGGTCCACATCTCAGGCTCGCCCAATCCGGTTAAAGTTAAATATTGCCTAATTTTCCAATCAAAATAGATGAAAAAAAATTTAGACAATATTTAAATTTTTCCGGATTAGGTAAGCCTGAGATATCGACCCAAATTTTTTTTCCAAAAAAATATTTATATTTCACAAAGAAGAATATTTTTATTACTAATAAAGATTCTAAAAAAGCGGATTTAAGTCCCACCCTAATATAAACAATATCATTTATGAAATGTGTTTCTATTTTGTTTTAATTATGAATACACTCATACGCGTTGTTTGTTGTTTTTTCTGATTTATTCAACGCTGACTTTTTGTTGAGTGATTAAATTTGCAGTAAACATAATCGACATATGATTCAAACTGATCCGAATTACGCGTTCAGTAACATGATGCTGATTTTATTCTACAGTGAATTTTGTTGAATTATTAAATGTGAACAAGAATTTTTGTGTATGATTAAATCAAGAAAAAAGTTGATTTTGCAGTTCTCTGATCTGTATTCTTTGTGCATGCAAACTTGCACCGTAATCAACAGACAGAAGGACAGACCAACTCAAAATTTCATGGCGGCAAGAATATATATTTTTTATAAGGACTTAGACCTACACTAAAAAAAAATTACACTTTTTACCAATATTTAATAAAATTTTCCTTGAAATTAAGAAACAAATTTTACTTAAAATTTGGTCAAAATTTCTAAATTATATAAAAATTTTACTACTGAGAAGTAAATTTTTATTAGAAAACAGTAAAATTTCCTCCTAATTAGTTCATACATCATCTAAAATTTTACTGTTAGTTAGGAAATGTTTCCTTGGTTTTAAGAAAAAATTTATTTTATTTAAGTTCATTAGATAATTTTTTTTACTAAAAACTGGGACTTGACTTCCTAAACATAAGAAAATATTTTCTAACAACAAGTTAAATAGAACTCCTTTTAAGTGAAAATTATCCTTATCCTGCTTCTATGGTAAATTTAATATGTTTAACCATATATTTTAAAGTACTTTCCACTCATTGAGAAGGTATTTTCCCACTTTCGCAGGACTTCCGCTTTGTGTGGACACACAATTTTGTTTTAAAACCAAATTGAATTATACTAATTTCATGTATTTAAAATATAAATTTAATTTCGTTAGCAAAAAGGTAAACAAATTAAAAAAAATTTACTGCAGGATATCCTGAAACGTATGGGATTTTTATCTTAAACTTTGTTTGACACATACAAATTTGAACTTTTTATTATTAAGTGAAAAAAATAGTTCGATAAATATAAAGTTTAACAAATGCTATTATGCCGTAATGTATAAAATGTGCCTGCGATATTTTGTATTTTAGTCAACAAACAAATTTTTTACATAAAAGCGCAAATTCGAAATTTTTTCCTCTTTGCTAACAAAATTTTAAATTATATTTTAAGCTACTTTAATTTCAATATTTAAGACTGTTTAGAATAGAGATGGGCACGTGAGAGATTTTTGACTCACGCTCACGCACGATCACGAAGCAAAAATTACAATCATGCACGATAGATTTTTAAATGGTTACTTTAATTTCTTTTATTTAATAATATTTTTTCTTGAAAATTGGGAAAAATAACAGGTTTGTTTATAGAATATTAAAAATAATTAAAATGTTTTAGAACAAAAAAAATCCTATACAAAATTTTATTATTTTTAAAAAATTAAAAACTTTTACTTGAAAGAAAAGAATATTTTATAAAATTTTTTAAAATATATCTGAACTAAGTTGCATGAAAATTTTCATTGGAAATAGTTTATCAGTTTCTAAAATCAAATAAATTTTTATTATAACATTGGAAAAAATTTATTACTTTTTGGTTTTAATTATCTGAACTAATTTTTAGAAAACAATTCTTCAAAATTAGAGTGTGGTTTACCTAAAAACTGAATTTGAAAATAGGTTTCCTTAAATTTAGTTAATTTTACTACTCGCGAACAAAAAATGAACACACATTAAGTTCAAGTACTTTCTCGATTTAAGTTAGACACATTTTTTGAACTAAATGGGAGTAAATTATGTCCTAAATTTTTTTTTTTTTTAACTAAACTTAATTTTATTACATTTGAGTATACAATTTTCTTTAAACTAAGATGTTTTTTCTTAAAATTAATAAATTTTTATTTAATTGACTTATTTTTTTCCTAAAATCAAGAAATATTACTTAGGAAAAATATGAACTATTTCTGAGTATATAAACTATTTTACTTTTCCTCAGACTTAGGAATTAGTATTCTTTTTAAAAAAATTTTTCTAAGTTTTAATAAAATTTTACTTAAATTGAAGACAATTTATAAACTATTTTGAAGGAAATTTTTGATTGGATTTTAGTTCATGTCTTTTTTTTTGAGTGTATACTTTGACATGTTACAAATGGAATGACAAACTGATATATACCATCTCATTGATTTACAATATGTGGAGTGTATAAACATAATTCAAATGAGATGTAACAAATCGAAGGAGGGATTTTGCTACCACACAAAATAGGTTGCCTTGAATTTTAAAATTATAGAATTTCCTGACGTAATAGCACTCATATGATGCGTGTTATTAAGCTGATAATGATAAAAATACCTTTTTTGAAGAATACTTTTATTGAATTTTTTTTTAAGAAACTTTAATTTTGAATTGAGGGGTAAATTCTATCAGGGGCAATGCCTATTAGACTTATTTTGAATGTATTTCAAAAAAATACACTAATTTCAAATTATGAAAATGGTGCAGTGGGAGAGTAAAACAATTTTCTTAAAATGTTTTTTAATGTTTTTCTTATAATATAAGAACTCGAAATTGGTGTCGTTTTATTTTCCATGATCAGCCTAAAAATACCAATTGTTCCAAAGATTTTCCAATTTCGGTACACCCTAATATACAAGTACCTTAAATTCTATTGGATGTTATTAAAGTCTAAGGCAGTGACCTTAAAATTTTTGCATAAAGTAAATTTAATTAGAAAACCTGTAAATTAAAAAAAATGTTTAATTATAACCGACAATTTGGGATATTTAATTTAAATAAAGACAAATACAACAGTTTTGTGAACTCTGTGAATATTTTTTTTTTTAACAAAAGTTTAAAATAGTTTAATTTTAGTTATTTACTTTAGCTGAAAGTTACTTTAAATGTTTTTTTAATAACATCCTTAAAAGTTTCTAATTTTATTACGTTTTTGTTTTTAATTTATTTTCATTTCAGTCTTCCTACCCATGGTAACTCCATCTATCATATATCCTTTTTATGGTATACTGGTTTAGGTGCCTGTTTAGTTGTTGTGGGTTCAAATGTGGCTTCTTTGGTTTTTGGTTTAAATGATTTTACTAAAGTTGATGAGAACTTATTGGCACCATTTGTGGCTAAATTTTTAAAAAAGTATAAATATTCTGAAGTAAAATTACAAGAAAATATTGAATTAAGTGGTGATAAAAAATAAAGATATCGAAGTGTAGAATACAAGTTAAATCAATTTAACGAAAATGTAATTCAAATGTAATTTAATTAATAAATTTTCAGCAATTAAATGTATTTCATTTTATTGTAAAGTTATTGAAATGTATGAAAATGAATTTTATTCTGTTGTTAGATCATGAAAGATTGGGTAATCAGTAACTTTAATACAGGGTGGCGCAAAAATAACCTTCCGATGTTTTTTGGCTGTAATTAAAAAGAAAAATGAAAAACTTTGATTCTTCTTGTGGATTATTTTTGTTTGGTCTTTTAATTTTTTTTACATTAAGTCGAGAATATAATGTCATGTAAATGGCCGCCGCCACAGTTGATTGTCATTTGAGCCCTTTTTATGGCATTTTCCATCACTTTGGCCAAAACTTCCGGCGATAGGTCCTCACATTCTTGACGGATATTGTCTTTAAGAGCTGCAAGAGTCTGAGGCTTGTTGACATAAACCCGCGACTTCAAAAAGCCCCACAAAAAGAAGTCTGGAGCATTCAAATCAGGCGATCTTGCTGGCCAGTGCAAATCGCCAAAACGGGAGATTAGGCGCCCGGGAAATGCATCCTTCAGCATATCGGTTGTGGCACGTGCAGTGTGTGGCGTTGCACCGTCCTGTTGGAACCACATGTTTTCCAATCCCAATTCATCAAGTTGCGGCAAAAAGAACTCGTTGATCATGGCTCTGTAGCGCTCACCATTCACAGTAACCGTTTGGCCCGCGACGTCTTCGAAGAAAAAAGGTCCGATGACTCCTCCAGCAAAAACAGCACACCATACAGTGACTTTGAGCGGGTGTAGTGGCTCTTCGTGGGTACACGCGGATTTTAAGTGCCCCAGAAGCGTAAATTTTGCTTATTTACGTACCCGCTAAGATGGAAATGGGCCTCATCACTCATGATTATTTTTGATGAAAAATCATCTTCGTTATTGCTCAAATAAATAGTCACCAATATTCCGCGTTCTGGAGCAGTGTAGCGTAACATTGTTTCGTTAACGTGTATTTCGCATGTGTTTACTACACAAATGTCAAAACAGAACTGACATTAGGGGCCAATCGCAAAATTTATAGCATTTTCTGATAGGAGGATTACTTTTGCGCCACCTTGTACAATGTTATATTTCTTAGGGAGGTTTTTTAATTATATTTAATTTTAGTGCAATGTTTTGTTTCAGAAACGACCCAATATAAATTGAAAATGAATTGAATACATAAAAGTTATTTTATTAATACTGAAAACCCTAGCACCAAATGTTAAACTGAAGCGTTGTATAATATAATTAATATTACTCATACGTTTTATTTTGTTTATAGAGTTAGAACACGATGCGTATGAGTGTTGTTAAATACAATCGATTTTAATCTTATAGTCAGCTAGCCCCCAATGTAAATGAATTACCCAGCAAAAAAAATGGTAGTCATTCTGTGACTATAACTTCTTTCATTGCTTCCTAAACTTCAGTTGACATTCTTTTATGATTTTTTGATGTTATTCTAAGGCACTTCCAAAAGAATTCATGTGTTCATATTTCGAATGCAGTGATAAACCCGATGCATATTTTAAAATATCACTCTTCATTACTTCTAAACCATAAGTTATAATATATTGTATATTTTTTGAATCTAAAGCATTTATTCAAATTTGAAAATAGTTCTGATGAACTTTTTTAAATTTTTTATTAAATCATTTTTTATATTTTAGTTAAAAATTTCATGAGGGTTAGAATTTATGCAGTTTTGCAATTTTTATAAAAGTTTTGAAAAATCAAGAAAAACAAGATTTTTTTTTAACCTTTAATTGAAACTAGCTGGCCTGTCATTTGCAATTTTTTAGCCTTAAATATTTATGACGACGCATTATGTTTATTATTTAACACTACACCATTTCCAATTTTAATTCAGAATTTATTAAAATAATATTTAATTTGTGTAAAAATTATTCCAAATTGCCTAAAAAAGTTTTAAAATTGTGCAAAAAATATTTAAAACTGTTCAAAAACATTTTAAAATAGTCTAAAAATATATCCAAATTGTACAACAAGTTTTTTAACTCTATTTGAATACTTTTTTCCTATGACACGCTGATGTTAAATTCATCGATGAAACCATTGGAAAAGAAGTGATGCCTTTGCCATAGTAGTGATGCTTTTATTGCTTCTTTGGCAGCTTCATTTTTGCTTGGTAATTTTAAACTTCATTGTAATATAAAAGTTTTAAAAGTACTGGAAATTTAAAAATCTCAAAAAATAAATAAATAAATCAGAAAAAACACCCTGTAAAACCAAAAAATAGACAATAAACTGACTTTTTATTAAAAAAACAAAAAATTAATTTAACAAATAATTTTATCAATTTTTGGAACTTTAGCTAAAAAATCATCAAAATTTTTAATAAAATTTCTTTAAAACCCTAAGCCAACTTCTGAGATTTCATGAAACAAATTTAAGCTTGCAAAAACACATTAAATCTTAAATTTTAAAAGAAATTAAACATACTAAAATTTATTTCCCTGCAACATGTTTCCCGATTGCCGTGCAAAACGTTCAAAAAACTGTTCATCCAGCGGTAGTAATAAATGTCCAAGACAGCAACAACATCAATGCTGTTCATTAGGCAAACAAACACAAACAAATCGTTG
This sequence comes from Eustalomyia histrio, assembly GCA_949748255.1. Classification (NCBI taxonomy): domain Eukaryota; kingdom Metazoa; phylum Arthropoda; class Insecta; order Diptera; family Anthomyiidae; genus Eustalomyia; species Eustalomyia histrio. The sequence continues at coordinate 218,750,792 of OX456523.1, forward strand.
TTGTCAGCCAACATGCAGTAACCAGACTAATTGTGAGAAACCTTTTTTGTGTCAGGAATTAAATTCATCGTTTTGGTGTTCTTGTCGTCCACCTATACATAGAAATTATTGTAAATATTGTATGGAAAAAACTAAGTCAACAGCCGCAGCATTAAAGAGAAAATCCGATTAAATTCAATGAAGTATAACATAATTATTAAAAAGTAAGTATATTGCAGAATTAAAAAGTAAAAATAATGGAATGACAAAATGAAAACTGCTTTAATCTATAATATGGGAAAAGGAATTATTACAAATACAAGTATGAGTACAAATAATGCCGGATAATATTTTTGTACTTATTGCAAATGATTTCTACAGTCAGGTTAAAAAAGTAAAAACGTTAAAGTCGGCTTTAGAGATTTTTTATATCCTCCGCAGTGTAATTATAGGCACACTATCACAATGAACCGGTCAAGGGACCCGTGTTTTATATGAAAATGACGGGTCACTTTAACATGGGCTGGTCATAGGTGGGAGGCTATTGCCATCTGTGACATGTTACAGGACTGGTCTGAAAGAACATATTGCACAACTAACCCCAAAGAACATATCACAGAACTCGTACTTTCAAACTCATCACGTGATAGATGCTTTTAAAGCGAGCATGTCGTAAGTTTTTTTAGAACTGTTTTTACCTAACATGGGCTAGTACTTTCAGACCCAATATGTGATAGAGACTTTTTATACTGATCAAAGGACTGGTACTTTCAGACCTATCACATGATATAAACTTTTAAAATGTTCACGTGGAAGATACTTTAGGAACCGGTTCTCTTTTCACCTATCTCGTAATATGTATTTCCGGAACCGGTCCTATTTTCTCTACTCACTACTTTTTTCCCTACTAAATCCTTTCTTTCCTCTTTCACAACTTTTATTTTGTTGCTTTACCAATTTTGTTTATTTTCAATACCAAACTGGTAGGGATAACAAAAGTCTGAGAGAAAATGATCAGACCATCGTGTGCCTTCACGCCGTTATGGCCACATCGGCTTAGAACTACATAAGGATCATGAATATACTATATGCTTTATAAGGCCTTTAGACCAATAATTAAATGTGTTAAAATGGGAATTACAAAATTATATACAGGGTGATTTAGTTAGGACCCACCGAATTTCACCAGCGTATTCCTTGGCTCTTTTCATGAAAATATGTCCATTACGACCATCCCCGAAAATGCAAGTGTGCGAAATGCAGCAGTTTGAAAATTTTCGGATTGGTGGTGGGAGGGTAGTTCGGTCAAAATGCTAACTTCCGAACCAGTAAACAGATTTTTTAGTTTTTGGCTTGTTGGAAAGCTTTTTGGGATTTTTTTCTTTATTGATTCTGAAAGGTCTCCCAAAGACCTTTCCAATGAGCCCAAAATCAAAAAAATCTGACCACTGGTTCAGAAGTTAGCATTTTTACCGTAGTACCCTCCGACCACCAATCCGAAAATTTTCAAACCGCTGCATTTCGCACACTTGCATTTTCGGCGATGGTTGTAATAGACATATTTTCATGAAATGAGCCAAGGAATACGCTGGTAAAATTCGGCGGGTCGTGACTGAATCACCCTGTATAGTACCCCCATCAGATATGTGGAGTGTACCCTTCAAGGAAAAAAAAAAAAAAAAATAAGAACCAGCTTCTAAGAATAAAGCGGGACATACGATAGCTTTAATATAATTGCAAGTAATTTCGGAGCGCTTATAAAAAAGAATTTTAAGTGGCGCATGAAAAAAAAATGAAGTTTGGATATATTATAAAATATCTGAGAACAATTTGTCTTACTTTTCGGAGAAAATAAATTCGGATATTTATGGGTCCTTTTTTTTCGTAGCATGGCGGAATCGTACGGAATTTAATATACAGGAAGTCCGTTATACATAATTTAGTACAATGAAGCATAGTGTTGTCAAGTTGTTCCAAAAACTACAAAAAAAGGATTTGTAAAAAATTTGTTAAAGTCCAAAATACTACAAATATCAAAAAATGAAAAAATACGTGTTCGCTAAAATTGGTAAAAATGCACTTTGTCGGTCGTTGCTTAAAAAAAATATATGACCCCCTCTGAAATAAAAAATAATTTTTTTCTATCTTTCATTTTTGGGGCCGGGGCCTGTGTAAAGGTACGCGTAGTAACATATAAGTGTGGGCACTCAAATATTGATTTTGTTTCACGATCCATGGTATGTAGCTCCCTCTAGATCCATTAAAGGTCCCCTTTGGGGTCCCAAAAAAAAATACTTTATTAAAAAATAATATAAAGTATGTAATATGACCCCCTCTGGAATAATAATATAATTTTTTTATCTTCAGTTATTAGGGGCGAAAATCATTTTGTGAGAAATTGTGGAACAAAATGCATATTTGAGATTCTGCGGAAATTTTCTTTTGTTTGAGTATCCACACTTATATATATCCTGGAGGGCCTCAAATGGAAGATAAAATAAGTTTTCTTTTTTTATTCCAGAGGGGGTTATATATTTTATTTTATTTTTTTTAATAAAGTAAACTATTTTGGGACCCCAAAGGGTGGTCTTAAATCGATCTAGAGGGAGCCACATACAGGTTGGTTGAAAAGTTCCTGCGCTCACCAAGAGATGGCACTGCCAGCTCCAAACTTTTTTTTCTCAAGTTGGTATAACTGTCCTGAGAACACATGCAAAGTTTCAAGTCATTCTGTCAATTCTTTCTTTGTTTACAAGCCATTTGAAGTTGACATGTCATTGATTTTTTTTAATATGGGAAAAATTGAATATCGTGCAGTCATTAGATTCTTTGTTCTAAAGGGTTTAAAATCAAAGGAAATTTATGAAGAATTGTTAGAAGTGTATAAGGAGTCCTCACCTTCAAAACGCACCGTTGAATTTTGGGCTGGTGAATTTAAACGTTGTCGCATCAGCCATGAAGACGATTCACGCGAAGGACGACCAAAAACTGCAACCACAGCAAAAATCATTGAGCAGGTACATAATATGGTTAGTGAAGATCCAAGTTTGACTAAGCGTGAAATTGCTAATGCCATAGGCATCTCAGACGAACGAGTACTCCATATTTTACATGAAGAATTACGTATGAAAAAACTGTTTGGAAAGTTAGTGCCGCACACATTAACAATTCAACACAAAACTGGATCGAAAACAAATTTCTCAGCGTAATTTGGAGCGTTTTAAGCCGAATAAAACCGACTTCTTGTGTCGTTTTATAGCTATGGATGAGACTTAGATTTACCACCATGATCCTAAATTGAAACAAGAACGTTTACAGTGGACTGAAGCTGGTTGTTCAGCTCCAAAGCAGGTGAAGTCACAACGATCAGCAAAGAAGGTTATGGCATCAGATTTTTGGGATGCAAAAGGAATTTCGTTGATTGATTATCTTCAGAAAGGTAAAACAATCAACTCTGAATATTATTGAAGCCTTTTGGATCAGCTGGATGAAAAAATTCGTGAGAAAAGACCTGGTTTAAAGAAGAAAAAAATCATTTTGCATCAAGACAATGCACCTGCTCACAAAAGTGTTTTGACGATAGTGAAATTCAAATAATTAAAGTACGAATTGCTTGAACATCCAGATTTGACTACCAGTGACTACTATCTCTTCAGAAATCTCAAACAATTCCTCGTGGAAAGCATTTTTTGGGCCCTGAGAGGCACCACCGGCCCCGACTTCAAAAATGGAAGATAGAAGAAATTTTCTTTTTTTATTCCAGAGGGGGTCATATTTTTTTAGCAACGCCCGACAAAGTGCATTTCAGGCCTAAAATTTAATAAGAAACTATTAGCAGCCACAGCAGTATACTTCTCTATATAAAGTACAAAGTGCGTAAAAAGTAATGTTTTTCCCCTTAAATCGTTTTTTTAACTGTCAACAAATTAACTACAAAATTCATAAAATTAAATGACATTTCACTTATTTGATTTTTGAAATGTCATAAAACGCAATTACAAAGTCTTTTAACGACTTTTCATTTGTTTTGTTTATAAAAAATAAAAACCATTTTTTAACAAATCATTTTGAATGTATGATATTAAATGTAACAGAAAATTTGTGTTTTATTTATAATATGCAATTATTTATTTATTTATTTTATTTATTAATCAGGCCTTCGGCTCGTTGTAGCGAAAACAGACCAGAGCCTCTGGTGGGAATTGAACCCACGACCCCCGCACTGATAAGCTAGCACGCTACCAACTAGCCTACCGGGGCGCTCATTATATGTAATTTATTGTTTAAATAATTGTATAAAAGGTTTCAAAAATATATTTCTTAGTTTTTTATCTAATAAATCATTTAAAAATAAATGTACGGATAATTATTTATATAATTTATAATCAGTAACTGTAAAAATATTTTGAATGTAGTTTTCGCAAAGTTCTAGAGTAAAATTTAACAGGACTGCCACTGTTTACTAGTTCTTTAACTGTCTGGTGTGGGCTTAATATACATATGTTGAGAGTATGTCCCTAAAAAGTTTAAAAGCTACTGCTTTCAAATTTAAAATTCAAATTCAAAATTTCAAACTATCAAAACATTTCAAAATAATTAAAATATTATTCTGTATATTTAAATTTCAAAATATTTATTTTTCTCAGAGTTTTTTTTTTTACATTACAATTAATTTTGGAAATTGTTATCTGAATTTTAAAAGTACAGCTAATAAATCTTTAAAATATACAGTAAATTTCTTCTCATTTTTAACCATCAAAATCAAAAAACTGTTAATTGCAAACAAAAAAGTCTCAATAAATTCTGGAAAATCTTTAAAAACAAGCAAAGCAATATAAATTTGATCTTTGATGTGAATAAATGTACACAAATTGTTGGAGTCAGTTCATAGTTTGTCACTGTTCTGAACGTAGTTATTATAATTATCATCATCATTATCATCACAATTCAATAATGTCATATTATCCCTACAACTATTGCCAGCAATTTGAAAAATCACCGTCATCTTCAACAAATTGTGGTTTTGGTCGATCTTATACAAAGTTATCAATGAAAAATTCAGCAAATACAATTTATGATACTCCAACGGTGAGTGCGAAAAGTTCTATAAAATTAAAAAAGAAAAGTTCTAAGGTCACTAAAAAAGCGGCTAATTCTAGTCATAGAGGTGTTGTCAATGGTCGTAGAAGTAATGATAGAGATATAAAGTCGGATATAAATTCATCCAAAATAGATCAAGTGACTCGTGTAAATTCAAATGATTATATAACCACACTAAATGGCAGTAATATAAGACTACATCATTATGAAAGTGTTGAAAATATGAAGAGTAATAATGACTATGGTGCTAATACAACTTACGGTAGTTATCCCATCAAATATAATACTAAAAACAATTCACCATTAGTGCACAAGAATAACACATCTCCGGATCAGAATAAAGCTTTTCGAAATCATGCTACAAGATCTAAAAGCAATTTTCTAGAACATGAACAAGCTAATGATTACTCTCATATGTTACAAAGAAACCCTTCATATGAATCTCAGGACTTCCATTATAAGCAGCCAAATAAAACTCAAAAAACAGATTTTCAAAATTCCAACACATCCAGCTATTGTTGTCTTATTCCTAACCAAGATTCAAAAGATTCTTTAACTAAATCGAACTCATTCATAAGAAATGTAAAATGCATGCCCAAATTGTCCAATAAATGTAGTTGTTGTAATTGCAGTAGCAAACATTCAAAATCCAATAGTCCACCAGGACAAACTTACAAAATTCAACAACCAAAACAAGTTTTCAAAAACAACACAATTTCTACTAAAAATAACCCACAATTGGATGTTATCAATGAGGAGCCAGAAGCTGATGATATTTCCAACTATAATTATCCTCAAAATCCTCAGCCACTTAAAAACCTCACCAACAATAGCGGTCGATTTGAAAATTTCAAAGAATCCATGCTTAATAGCAATAACAATGCAACTCATAAAACTTTTGAAGATTCTTGTGCTGATTTTTTAAATATTCTCTGTGATAGTATTTTGGAATCAGTAGAAAAATCTTTGGATAACAAATTGCAAAATTATTGCAATAAAACAATGGAAAAAATTGAGAGTTTGAATAAAAAATTGGACAATGAGGAACATAAAATGGAGAAATTACATTGTGATTTAATGGAAAGTGAGTAGTAATTTATTATCCTGACATTTCAATAATCTTGGGTCTTTATAAAATTTTATTCTATTATAGAACAATTAAAAAAGCTTAAATTCGGCTGTGCCGAATCTTTGAATACCCTCCACCAATGTCCCCTTTTGTTTTTGATTCAAACAATGTAAAAAACTTTTGAAGTAAAATTATGGAGGTGAAAAAATTTTTTGAAAAGAAAAACTTTTTTGGATGCGGAAACGAATTTTTTTACGTGAAGAAAAATTTGAGGTGAACAAATTTTTTTAGGTGAAAAAAAATATTTTGTGGAGAAAAAAAATTTTAGTGGTGAAAAAAATTTTTTGAGGTGAAAAATATTTAAGGTGTACAAAATATTATTAATTTCTAAGCGATTGGTGAAAAAATATGAGAAAATATATTATATACCAGTCGCTACTATGAAATTGTACTAAAATACATCAATTTGTATGGAAAATTTAAAGGTATCTTCACATTTTCACCCATAAATTTTTAACCGCTGGACCGATTTTGTTCATTTTCAATACCAAGCTGCTCGGGAGGATGTACAATAATCTAAGTAAAAATAGGTATCCACGCTAGCGTCTTCGCGTCGTGATCGCCATTTCAACATACAGACGGACAGACAGACGGACATCGCTAAATCGACTTAAAATTGCATAAGGATCACGAATATATGGGCAAATCTACGGTATAGTACGATTCCATGTCACTCAGGTTTTTAACCACTTTAAGAGCAATATATAATATTTCTGAAAGTGTCATAATTTTCAAAACGACGAGTTTAACCTTGCCAACATTCTAAAGTTTTATAATTATGCTGTAAATGTGCTCTACTGAGGAGCTAAGGTCTACCCTAATTTACCCTAATGTTGCTTGTAACTTTCGAAAGTTGTTCAACTCTTTTGGCTATAACTTTTTCAGCATAAAAGGAAATCGTTCTAATCCTTTTGTGGATGATAGTAATGATGTTGTAAAATCTTCTATACGTTGAAAAAAGCATGTGCCATCAGTCAGCAATAAATGGTAGCTCTTCAAAATCTGTCACTCTGTTTTTCTATAAAACGAAAATTAAGAGGATTTTCGTTTTTGCGCTTTCAGCCTCAACTTAATTGCAAATTTTTTTATATTGGATTATAAACGACAAATATACCAACAAAAGGCGACCAACCGATTTAGTGTGCTTTCGGAAACAAAGAAATTATGACAGTACAAACATCATCAGGTCCGTGCGTACAGATCATGAAATTTCATGTTTTTTGAAGAGCACATCCGTAGTTTGAGAAATAACTAGTGGCAACCCTGTGTGATCGGTAAATATCAGTACTACTAATATTGTGTGTAAGTGCTAAATAGATCGAATTATTATTTTGGTGCCGAGAGCCATTTAAGTTTAAATTTTGTTGATTTTCATAGGTTTTTCAAGCTTAACTTGCAATAGAACCAAAAGGGATAATCCGATCGTTTTAGCACTTTCACAAAACAATAGTGCCTATAAACTCTATGATATAAGCCAAATTTCAACCTTTAATTCTTTAAACTGCGGATGTGCCAATCAATTAAAAAATTAATTTTTAGCGTTCTGTGGAGTAAAAAGTGCCGTAAAGCTAAAAACGTCATCCGATCTATTTAGCACTTTCACATAATAATTGCATTGATCATACGGAGAATTTAAGATATATTTGATGCCATAATTCTCAAAACTGTGGGTGTGCTTTCCATTTTAAATTTGCCTTTCAGCGAATTTTGGAGAAAAAATTTGAAAAAAATTTTTGAAAAAAAAATAAGATAATTTTTATCTTTAGTCTTAATTTTCTCCAAAAACCAGATGTGTTGGACAAAATTCGAACCTAAGTTCGGACTTAGAATGCAAGGTTTTTCGAAAACGTGTGTTTGCATCCCCCCAAAGGTTAAAAATTTTACCTTCTAAAAATTCTACGGTCTTTCGCTTATTACTTTTTCAGCACTTGAAAAAAAATGATGCACGCGAACAGATTATTTGTTTTTAATGTGTTTTTAACAAGTTGACGCTAAAATAAAACGTGTGCCACTAATTTGAAATATTTCATTTTTCAAAATTTAAATCGTCCTATTTCGTAGATTTTACCATATATAATTTATGGGGTCTTAGACCTATATTTCGACATGTTACAAACGGAATGACAAACTGATATATACCCTCACCATATATGGTGGAGGGTATAAAAGTTGCTCAAAATATAGCTGGCTAAATTTAAATTTTATATTTTTTTAACACTCAAAAAATTTTTTCTTCTTATTAATGTGTTGCTTTCTTCGAGAAGAGTATAGAGCAGTAATAAAAGGCGGTGAGAAATGGTGGTCTTCAAATATGGAACAGTTGCTGCCCGCCATCTGATTGAGAGTTGGCGAAATTGTTGAAGATTTTTAGTTCATAGCCCTGTTATCTTAAATTTATTACGGTGGGGTTAAATGCTATGGGAACATCATAGAAGGTCGTTGTGATATGTAAATTGATGTTGCAAGATCGAACCCGCAACCTTCTGTGCAAATTTTTCTCGCGCTAACCATTACATTACAAAGTCCACCAAAAAAATTGCCTTGAAAGTTGTTCGAAGCTTTTCCCTTTGAGATTTTCTTAATAATTTATTTTACCTGACGGCATAGATTTTTTAATTTTCCAATCAATCAAAAAAAGAGATAATTTTTGACTTTACTTTTAACTCCCCCTCTACTCAGGGATACCTTGCTATTGAAACCCGGTGTTAATTATTTTCAACGTACTTTTCAAAATCCATAATTAGGTACTTGTGTAGTAACTTTAAAAATTAATAATTAGGAAGTTTTGAAATCGAAAAATAGGAACTTTTTAATTATTAAGGACTAGAGAAATTTCTGGTACTTTTTTAAAATCCAAAATTTTTAATACCTATTAAAATCCATGACTGCTTTGAAACCCAGGATTACGAACTTCTCTGTTTACTTCAGAAATCTATTATGGAGCTTTGAGTAGCATTTTTAAATATATCAGGACTTGTAACTTTTCTGATATATTGAAAAAAAAAAATCACAACCAAAAACTTCTTATTAGTACCTTTGGAAATATCCAAACCTTTGAAAAAGCACAATTGTACCATTTGAAATCTAGTAATTGAAAAATCGGGTACCTTTAGAAACTCACGATTAGGACCATTTAGAAATATAAGTACCTTAAAAAATATCCATAATTACTTTTTTTCTGGTACCTTGAGAAAAGCACAATAGTACCTTTAGAATCTCACGATTAGGACCATTTAAAAAATGGTTCCCATGGAAATCTACGATTCGGACCTTTTGAAATCCGGTATCTACAGAAGTTGACAATTAGAACAATTCGAAAGCTGGCACCAGTATACAAAGAAAACAGATTTATAGTGGCAACCGCTATTTTTTTTTTGCGAGCTTCATGGATCAATTGCAATCACCGAGTTTGTAATGACAGAAGTGTGATTGGAGCGTTTTATTTTAATTGATCCGAGAATCTGCAACAAATCTATTTTGTTGCTAAAAAATTCATACGATATCATGATTCTGCTTGCTCTGTGCAGAAATCAATGATTAACAACATTATAAATCCATAACTTGTACAATTTTCTGATACTTCTAGAAATCCATGAGAAACTAAGAAATATTAGCCAATTTTAATAATTGAATAGTATAGTAGGATTTTAGATCATGTAATCATATTATTTTTATAAATTATTTTATTGTAAAGCAACATAAAAATTTTAAATAAATTATAGATAAAGAGAGAGAAGAAGAGCATGCATATTGACAAGGTTGTGTAGCGCCAACCGAAAATACTAAGTATTCTATCCTGCTGGCTCTGTGGAATTTCTCAATTTTTATTCTCTATAATTTACTAAAAAAAAATTTTCATGTTTCTTTACAATAAAATAATTTATAAAAAGAATATGATTACATGATCTAGAATCTTACTATACTATTCACTTACAAAATAACAGATCAACAATTTTAATAATTTTAAAAATTAAAAATAAGAACTTTTACGGTACCAGTACAAATCAACGAATAAGATTTTTGGAAACCTCTAAAGTTTAAAAGACCCTCTTTTCGCACTTTTGGAAATTGATGATTAGGACTATAGGAATCTTTAAATATATGTATTATTGTTTTCTAGTATTTATATGAAAAAACCCACGATTTGTACCAAAGGAATCGTTAAATAATGCTCTCTACAGGTACAATTGACAAATTCGCAATTAGAACCAGTGGAATTCTGTTAATAGGACAATTATGTCAATAAATGGTACTCTCATCTGGTACCTATAGAAATCCACGATTAGGACAATAAAAATACTATAAATAATAAACTATTCAATGAGACAATAAGGGATCTGTAAATAGTACCCTTTTACGGTACCTTTAGATATTTCTCAATTCCCAATCTATAAATTAGAAATTCATAATTAGTACTATGTTCTGGTAACATTAGAAATAAACAATTAGCTCAATTAGAAGTGTATAAAAAGAATTCTATTCTGGAACCTTTAGAAATCTGCGAATGAGACAATAAGATATCTACAAGCATTTACCTATTCGGGTACTTTTAGAAATACATGATTGGGACAATAAGAAATCTGTCAATAGTATCCTATTCCGGTATTTTTAGAAATCCACAAGTAGAACAATTAGAAATCTTTAAATAGAACATTATTCTAGTGTCTCAAAAAATCCACGAACAGGACAATAAAAAATCTATAAATAGTACCATATTCCAGTACCTCAAGAAATTCAGGATTTGAAATCTATATATAGTACCATATTCTAGTATATTTAGAAATCCATGATTAGAAAAATTAGAAATTTAAAATAGTACCCTATTCTGGTACCAATCTATACATATAGGTCTATTCTGGTATAAGGACAACCCTAATCTGGTATGAGGACAACTTTAATCAAACTTTAGAATCAAACTTTAGAAATCCACGATTAGGACAATTAGTTACCTTTAAATAGCATTAATTTCTGGTGCTATAATAAATACACCATTAATACAATTAGAAATATATAAATAGAGTCCGATTATTGTACCTTTAAAAGTCAATGATCTATGAAATGTCGTTGGCTTTGGGCACCTTTTCAAGTCTACAATTAGAGCCTTTTAAAGTTAATAAAATAGTTCTAGATTTTTTCCAAATTTAAATATTTATTTATAAATAAATAAAATCAAAAGGTCATTTAAATAAATAGTTTTGTTTTTGGTACACTCAGAAAAAAAAGTTAGTAGAAAAATTTGTAAACGGTTTTCAATCCTACTTTACTATTTTTGTACTGATTTTTAGTAAAACAAAAATATTATTTTGCAATTTATTTTGCTATTTACATTTTACAAAATACAGAATTTTTACAGAATACTTACAAATTTTTGTTGATAATTTCAGAAATCGTTTAACAAATATTTGAAAAACCGATTTGCTTAAATTAGCAAAAAAAATTTACTAATTTAAAAAGTGGATATTGAAGGAAATGATATTTCTAATTAAAACTTACACCTACAAACTTGAATTGCTTTAAAATGTTAAATGGACAAAAACAGAGATCGGAATTCAATATACCAACTCATGTCTAAAAATAGGACATCCACTTAAAATAGCACTAAAAAGTTTTTTTTAGTTTAAAAATTAGCCCTAAAGACAATTAAAATTTGACCTAAAAAGAAAAAAAAGATTTGAATTAAATATTTTTCAAAACAGACATTACCAAATTAAAACAAAATGATAAATTCGTTTGTTTTTAAAATTTTTAAGACTGATTTTTTTTTAATTTTGTATAAAAAATTTTTTGAAAAAAAATAAATCAAATAAAAAATTTTGATGCTCGATAAAAAAAATTAATTTGAAATTTTGTACTAATATTAATAATATTTAGTAAATTTTTTTTGCTGACCATAGTTAAAATTCCACTTTACAAAAAGTTTACTAAAATTTAGCAGCGGCAGCTAATTTTTTCTACTAATTTTATAGTACTACACGTCAGCAGACATGTGTTGCTAAGATTAGCAAAAATACCGCTGGGCTCAAATTAGCGAAATTTCCCGTAATAACAGCAAAATTTTCAGTTGCCATTACAGACTTCACAAACACACGATTAGAACCATGTGGTAACTTCAAAAGTTTGCAAATAGTACATTATTGAAATCTATAAATAGTAGGCTTTTCTGGTAACTTTATAGACTGAAAATTAGTACCATCAGAAATTGGTAATAAATCCTTATTTAGTGCATTCCATTCAATTACATTCCAAAATATGTATTCATATCCATGCTACATTTGATAGTCCCCAGAAGGACTTTTTAAAAATCTAAAATTATTATTATCATTCCATATTATATCTTTTTAGAAATGTCGATTCAAAATGAAAAGTATCAGCAACAATTTTCTTTGCTATTAAAATTTTTGGTGGAAAATCAAAATGTCAAAGAAGCTCGCAATACTACATATAAAGATAACGAATCCCAGTGCAATATCCTGGAAAATATACAAAATAAAAAAACTGACGCATTAAGAGAATCTACAAATGAAAATTATGCTTTGCCGGCAGTAAACTGTGAAACAAAAAGTGTTTTAACAAATGATTTACAAATAAGTAGATGTTGCGATTGTCAGTCGAAAATCGACTTAACAACTGTATTAACATATAATTCTTATTCAGCCGCACAAGTTAAAACAATTACATCTAATTCAAATAATATTGCTGCCGGAAATAAAAGTCCATTGAATTCAAACACTGGTAGTGACACATACATAAGTCCATCATATAGCCATAATTCTAGTAAAGATCTAGAATGTCATTGCAGTGATAATGATGAATGTGATAAGGAAAAATGTAAGAGAGGCAATAGTTAATATTTTAAATAATTAAATGATAAAACGAATGATAATGACTTTAATCATAGTTTTTCTATAGATTCTTCTAGCTATTTAACAACTTTTACAACTGGTCCATTCCAAAAATATTCCGCATTAAATATATCAACTGAGAAAGCAACTGTAATTATTTGTCATAAATGCCATAATACAACTAGAACTTGCATTTGCCAAAGTGAAGATCTTGAAGAACGAGATGATATTTATACAGATGATGAGAATTGGGAAACTAGTGGTTATGCAACAGATCCAGAAGATAATGGTGAAAATATAGAATGTTGTGATCGCAAGAAAACAAAAAAGAAAAGTAACAGAAAACTACTGTATTTTCCGCCACTCCAATGGTTGACAAAAGTAATGGTAACATTGGTTCTGGAATAAAAAATCAAAATCGTATTATTAAACGAACTACAAGGTCACGATCACCAACTAGATTATCACGTTTATAATATATTTATATAGTCAATTTTAAACAAAATTTTCCTTTTTTTCTAACAATATGTATTATATAGTTTTAAAGTAAGAGTTAGATTAATGGGGTTATTCAGTAAAACTATATGAAAAGTTGTCACATCGAAATATGCAACTCTGCCATATTAAGGATAGGGAGAGTCATATAATTTTAAATTTTCCTAAAGTTATATACAAAAATTTATCTAAATATAATGTTCATATTAGTGACTCAACCTGTGCTTAATATATCAGGATAACATATTAGAACGTGACAAAGTTTCACGTAGTTTCAGAATAATCCCATAAGAAGTTTGTTGACACTTAAGATTTTTAATATTACTAAAGCTTAAGAAATCTCAGATTAATAATATAATGGAGGTATTTTTTTAAGGCCTCGTATACAGTATGGTTTGAAAAGTTAGTAAATTTACGAGATTTGTAACAAAATTTATATATATAAAATAGATTTTACAAAGTTTACACCGTATACCATATATACGACCTTTACATTAATCCACCCATAGCCCAAACATTTTCAATAAAAATTCTAACTGAAATTAAAAATTGTTCGTATATTTAAAATATGAAAGATATAGAAATCTAATAATACCTAAAAGCTGCTAAAATCACTGAAATTTTAGTGGACTTACAAGGAATGTAAATATTAAATAAATTAAATGGATTGACGAGAAAATGGAAAGTGGTAGTTTCCAAAAAAATTGCTCCCTCATCCGCCCTAATCTCCGGATTTACCGCAAATGACTATTTATTGTTTCCAAACCTGAAGAAATGGCTAGGTGGAAGAGATTTGACTCCAACGATTAAATTATCTCACAAATAAACCTACACATCTTATTTTTTTTAAGGATCCAAAATTTTGAGAAACCTTGGAAATAGCATATAGAGCTTAAAGAGACTACGGAGGCGGATAAGTCCGTGACTTTTTGAATAAAACACGGTTTTTTTTTTTGCAAAAAAAAAAAATTATTTGTTAACATAATCTCCTTTTAGATCATTACACTTAGTCCAACATTTCTCCAATTTTTGTATCCGTTCCAAAAAAATAGGATTTTTCGAGGTCCATAAAATAAGCATTTGTTTGATCAATAATTTCATCGTTGGAGCTTAATCTCTTTCCACCGAGCCATTTCTTTAGGTTTGGAAATAGAAAATAGTTACTGGGGGGCTAAATCCGGAGAATGTGGCGGATGAGGTACCAATTCGTAGCCCAATTCATGGAATTTTGCCATTGAGACTACACACGTCACACGATTACGTTTATGGTAAATTGAGGGCAAACGCGGCACCCTTCTTTCAGACAGCTATCTCAAATCCAACTGATCATTTAAAATCGAAACCACACTGCCATAAGAAATGCCTATGACATCAATAATCTCACAAACTTTTACTTTTCGATCGCCCAACACCATATTGTGGATTTTTTCGACATTTTCGGGTGTATTGACCTCAATTGGCCGTCTAGAATGTTCAGCGTCATTTGTACTTGTGCGACCACAACGAAAGTCAGTAAACCACTTTTTTTACCATTGAAATCGATGGTGCAGAGTCCCCATAGTATTTATCAAGCTTTTCCTTGGTTTGATTGACGGTTTTTTTTCGCAAAAAATAATGTTTAATGAGCACTCGAAATTAAATTTTTTCCATTTTTAAAAAATCCACTAGGTTGTTTGTCTTGAACAGCTGTTAAACGCAAAGTAACTGACGGAACTTGCTCAAAACTTGACAGTAGTCTATTAACAGGTGGTACTTGATGGGAGCAGGTTGCATTTCATATAACTACGAGGGAAGTTCGAAAAGTCACGGACTTATTTATCCGCACTCTTATGATGGCAACTTAAACGACTTTTGATCCAAAAACCTGTGTTTTATTATCGTATTATTAAAATTATTGTCCATCGCTGGCCACAACTTTTTCCAAACATTTTAGAAATTTTCAGGTACTAACTCGGACGGAAGACTCGTCTTTTGTGGCTATCCAATCATTGATCCATTTTTTGGATTGTTCATATGAAGTGAACTTCTGCTAGGACAGGCCATGTGTCATCGACTGGAACAAGTAGTAGTCGGCAAGAGTGATGTCTGGAGAATACGGCAGGTGGGGTGGGAGCTACACATTTCACTGTTTTTAAGAAGGTCTTGACCGGTCTTGCAGGATATGGCCGATCGTTGTTATGCCGAGCGTTGTCACTTTATCGTGCCTTTTTCCATATTCCTGCTGTTTTTGCTTCAGTGCTCGGCTTAAATGTATGAGTTGAGGCCGAAAGCAGTCACCCGTAATCGTTTTATTAGGTTTGAGCAGCTCGTGGTAGATCACGCCGCGCTGGCCCACCAAATACAGGACATAAGCTTCATTCCATCATAATTAGATTTGGCAAAGCATGTTGATGGCTGTCCGTGCTAAACCCATGGCTTTGTGCGCTTGGAATTGTCGTAATGGTTCCACTTTTCATCGCCAGTCACAATGCGGTACAAACGACCCTTCCTATTTTGGCGTTCGAGCAGCTGCTCACAAGTTCCTTGCTTTTGAATCCTTGCTTCCTTGCTTTTGAATCATTCACATGGCTTTTAGGCATTTGTTGACTATCGACTCATCCACTCGCAATGATTCTGACAACTTTTGAAGGGTTTGGCATTAGTTCACATAGTGCACGTATGTTTTTCTTCTTCGAGCTCAAAATCAGTACTTTTAAAGCAACCAAGTGAAATAAAGAGCATGCTTGCCTAAAATTTCCATTAAGATTCGATGGCCCTCAGCCGCACTTTTTATGATATTAAAGTAACGAAGAATAACAAAAACACTTTACCTGGTATAAAATTAGACTTGTTCTAGACAATATTTCGCATTGTTGGTTGCATTTCAACTAAATGAAACAAACTGTCACAATAGTCTTTGGTAAAATATAATTGGAAACCGGAAATTTGGCTCATATAATAGTGGCGACCTCTTTGTGAAAGGCTTACTATTAATTCAAGATCCCAATAATTTCATTTCAATTCATTTTCAATTCATTTAGACTTCTTTTTGAATACAACATCAATCAAATAAACATCCTGGCAAAATGTGCATTTTTTGCTGAATTTTTCATAATTTTTGTGCACATCTCGAGCGTTAAAGCGATGATTTTAGCACGAATGTTTGGCTTGAGCTCGTCAATAGTCTGAAGCTTGTTGGCGTACACTTTGCTTTTCAAATAACCAAACAAACAAAAACAAAAGAAAGAAAAAATATGCGGAAGGGCCAGATCTGGGTGGCCAGTCAATGTATCCTTTTTTTTTGACATCTCACGTTCAGGGAATTTTTTGTTACAGAAACTTCATTGTTTTATTTGCAGTGTGGCATGGTGCACCATACTATTGAAACCAGTAACCGTTCAGACATTTTTCAAGTATTTTTAGGCAGATATTGAGCCAACATCCACCGATATTGTTTTCCATTAATAGTTAACCTTCTCTGAAGAAAAATTATGCAATGATCATTTTGGCGCAAACGCCATCCTAAACAGTCACTTTTCATCACACAATGACATTTCCTGGATCTTCTATGAATTATAAAGCAATAATTTCAATTATTTGTTATTTATAGCCTAAAATTTTTGAATGCAACAAGAACAAGTTAAATATTATTTTTGTTCAACTTTATTTAGTTTTAACATCTTAAAGAAACTGTTTTCAAGTATAATTGAATAATTTAAGTAAATTTATTAAACAATTATGTATTAAGCGCATTTACTAGTAATGTTATGGCAGCAACAAAGTATGTTACAATGTTGCCTAGGTACACGAAAGATGAAGGGAATATTTTAAGCTGTTAAAAAGCTTAATTAAAATGCCATTAATAAAAAGAAACTTAGCACCACCTCTAGCATCATCATCGACTCATCCAAACAATTTTTACCACATCTACAAAAGTACTTTAAGCTAAAACCACAAAGAAAAAAAAAACTTTCAACAAACTACAAAAGGTTTATGCAGTAACTGAAGATTATAGTGTTCCGCAAAAGTAAATAACACAAAAATTCTCAAAAAGACTGAAGCAGATCTTTGACGAATTTCGATAATACTTAAATATGTTGAGGATTTGCATAATCATAATGTTTATAAATGAATAAATTTAAATATTTTTCTTATTTTTTGCCTATACATTACTTTTCGAATGCACTGTAGTCATACATGCTGTATTAATTTAACTTTAACCCTAAAGGGTTGATGTTATTTCGAAAATATTTGTCAAAGCTTAAAAACTTTAACTTTAAATCAGTATTGACAGGCATGCCGCTAAAATGCAGATATTGATTCAAAACCTTTTACCTGACTACCGTTATCCTTAAAATACCGTTACCGAAATACCATTATCCCTAAAATAATTTAACCGAAATAACTAAAATACTGTTTATCTTCATTGATTGGCACTCATAGCACTCAGGGGCCGAACACAATCGACAAATTACACGTACATCACACGAATGTCAACAAATCTCACAGCTAAGAGCACAAAAAATACAATTATTTCATTCAGTAGCATGCTAACTTTCAACGGAGCAAGCATATGCCGCTTTGTTGAAGAAATAAAGTACACTCTAAAAATTTGTGTTGTATTTTTATTGTAGGTATTTATTTTGTTTTTCGTTTAAATTTTAAATTAAAAATGTGGAACGTTGAGTGGGAAGTATTTTTTTTTTATTTTCTTTAAATATATATTAAATGAGGCAGAGTGCCTTTTCTGCATTAAAAAAATTATTATTATAATTATTATTAATTATTTTTTATAATAGAGAAAACATGAACTATTTTAATTCAATTAATACGGATATTCTCTTATCGATTAATTAATTAATTTATTCATTCATTCATTCATTTATCTAGAAAGATAAATAGTTTCTTGCGGTGTAAAACACCAATACATTCATATTCTCTCTTTCTGCCGACTACTACCTTAAAGTTTGTTTTAATGGCAATCACGATGCGAATACGAAGGATTTGTTGCCATTTTTTGTTTGATTCTCTTTGGCAGTTAAAAACTTATCAAAATAGGCTCAGCGGCTAAGAAGCTGTTAATCAATGTTGTGGGTTTATGGGATTTATATCCAAATTTAGGATTTTATTTTGTAAATTGGGATAAAAATTTCCGCTGCGGGATCGTGGCATTTGTTGGGGATGACAATTTTTGATTTAAGGGACTTTTTAGGGATAAAATATTAAAAATATATTTTCTTGTCTCTTAATTTTTATTAATTTTTTAATCCTGTTAATATTTTATAATTGATGGCAATAGTGTGGCGTTTTAAAATGTACGCTGTTCTAAACCTTATATTCGTTTTTATATGAACATAATACAAGGTATGATGGATAGTGGGAAATTTGATATGAAATTGGAGAAATTTACTTTGAAGTCAAAGAAATCCTCTCAGAGAGGCGAAAAATTTATTTAAAATCAGGGAAATTTGTTTAAATTTGTGCAGAGAGGGAAAATATTTGCTTTAAAATAGAAAATTTTGGAAAATTTTTCTTGATGAATGCCTACCACTACGTATAACTGTATAAAAATAATAACCGGCGGTTTGGACTGGGTGATTAAGAATTTTTTTTAATTTGAAACCAATTTTCAGCACTTCAATTAGCACACCAATGAACTCACATTTTAAATTTAAGATTTCTAGCTGGAGCATTTTGTTCGGGCTGCCACAGGAGAGACTTTTGCCCTACAAAACTCCCAAGAAAAATCGTTAAAATAGATAAAATTTTCAAATCAAAAAAATCCCTAAAATATAGGCTTACTGCATTCCATTTCGTTCCCTATCTTGAGTGTTTCAATTGCAGCCATTCCCCTTTTTATTAAATTTATTTTCTATTATCTAGTGCTAAAATTCCTCTCATTACCTGTTCCATACCATTTCGTTTCCCATGTCTAGTGTTTCAATTCCACTTGTTACCCATTCTATTCCATTTCGCTCATCTTTATATTCATTTCTCGTTCTATTACATTTTGCTTAATTTCGTTTCTCTTGTCTAATGTTTCATTTCCACTCATTTTTTTATACTACGTTCCATTTAATTTAATTCTCCCTACCCTAAATTTTAATTTTCCTTGTTGCATTCCATTTCGTTCTCCTTGCCCAGTGTTTTCTAATTGTTACACGTTCCATTCCATTTCGTTCTCCTTGGGTTATTGTTTAAATTATATTCATTTCCTGTTCCATTATATTTTGGCTCATTTCGACCGTGGTTTCTAGCCAAACGGTTTGGATAGGCCATTAACGGGCAGACTTTTCCATTCTTCAACTCCCATTTTTTTTTTATCACGTTCCTGATTTAAATACCAAAAAGTACACTCACCAAAAAAGTCTGTAATGGCAACTGAAAATTTTGCTGTTATTACGGGAAATTCTGCTAATTTGAGCCCAGCGGTATTTTTTTGCTAATCTTAGCAACACATGTCTGCTGACGTGTAGTACAATGAAATTAGTAGATAAATTAGTAGCCGCTACTAAATTTTAGTGGACTTTTTGTAAAGTGGAATTTAAAATCTGTTTGCTAAAATCAGCAAAAAAAGTTACTAAATACTAATAATATTAGTGCAAAGTTTTAGATTAATTTTTTTTATCGAGCATCAAAAATTTTGATTATATTTTTTAAAAAATATTTTATACAAAATGAAAAAAAAAAAAATCAAAGGCTTAAAAATCTTAAAAATTGTTAAAACATGAACGAATTTATTATTTTGTTTTAATTTGGTAATTTCCTTTTTGAAAAATATTTTATTGAATTTTTTTTTACTTTTAAGGTTCAATTTAATTGTTTTTAGGGCTGATTTTTAGAACTAAAAAACCCTTTTTAGTGATATTTTAAGTGGATGTCCTATTTTCAGACATGAGTCGGTATCTTCACTTTCGATCCCTTTTTTAATCTTATGTAACATTTAAGGGCAATTTAAGTTTGTATGTATAAGTTTTAATTAGAAATAACATTTCCTTCAATATCGACTTTTTGAAATTAGTTATTTTTTTTTGCTAATTTTAGCAAATCGGTTTTCAAAAATTTGTAAAATGATTTCTGAAATTAGCAACGAAAATTTGTAAATATTCTGTAAAAATTCTGTAATTTGTAAAATGTAAATAGCAAAAAGATTTGCAGTACGAAAATAGTAAAGTGGAATAGAAAACCATTTACAAATTTTTCTACTAACTTTTTTTTCTGAGTGTATGTTGTAGGTATACAACCCCACACTAAAAGGAAGACAAATTTATAATCTCAGGTTTCTAGCCAAAGCGGGGAGGATTTTCCCCTACTTAAACACCGTTTTTAACAACTTCCTAGAGAGAATTCCACAAATTACTTTATCCATATTCCAAACAACACATATTTTAAATACCAGGTTGCTAGCCAATGAGGTTTGGGCAGGCAGTTAAGGGAAAGACGGTTTCCCTCTTTTGTCCAAATTTCAAGTTTGTAGTTTCCAACGGTTTGGCCTGGGCGAGTCAGTCAGTAACCGTTATTACTTTTTATGTTATATATATATACTTTGATTTTTGACCCTGAAGAGGATTATTTATTCGCTATAAATTCCTCTTTATAAGGAATTTTTTAGCAATAGACACCTTAACCTTAATATTTATAAAGATTTTAATTTGTCTTTAACTTAACAGAACTATTTAATAAACGAACTGTTAAAAGTTTTAATTCAGACAAATATGCTATAAGTATTAATTTTTTCTATATATTTCCTTAAATATTTACAAATATCTTTGTTCTTAAACGTTTTATTGTATCTGATTTTTTTTTTCTTAAAATGAACACCTTTCATTTTATACATTAAATACTTAAAATGAATAAAGTAATTTTATAAATGTTTCTTTAATACTACACTCCAAATAATGTGTTTGCGTTAGGTAACAAAAACTGATAATTTCAAAATTTTTTAAATATTTTTGTTATATTACAAAAGTGTTTATTTTAAGTGTATAATTGTAAATTTCATAACAAGCAACGTCTTAGTCAACGTCGTCATAGTTTTCGTTGTTGCTTGTGTAGCCTTCTTGACTTTACTATCATCATTATGAAGCAATTTCAACTTGTTAAATTTCTCGTTAAATTATGAGACTACAACTTAACAAAAACGCAGTTTAATTAAAACGAAAAGTCTATGTTTAGATTTATTTAACAACTCATTCATGTATATAATTCCACGCACATTTAGACATTTATGCAAAAAGCAAAAAAGAGAAACTATAAAGTGGCTGGTATTAAGCAAACAAATGAATGGAACATTAAGACCGTCAACCGAATGTCCTATAATTTTTGGCGTCAATTTTACGGTCTTAGAAAACATTAGATGGTGACATAAACTTGCAGTGTTATTAAATGTTTAAATGACCCACCAATTTAAGTGAAGTATAGTAATGGTTTAGAGTGTTTGTGTTTGTTTTAGTGTTTGTGTTTGGGGGGTTTTTTTGTTGTTGTTAATGTTTGTGTGGATACACTTTTATTAGTGTCTTCCTAGTGATTTATCTAACAGACGAACAGTGGAAACAAATGTTATATTTTTTGGAAATTTAATTTATAAATGACATGTTTTGTAATTACTGAAAATACTTTTTGTTAATTTTAGTTTTATTTGTTGATTTATTACAACATGGCGTATACTTGATATTTTTATAAAATATTACGTATACGTAATGTACTCCGCCCGCAGCTGATAAAATATTGGCAAGAAATCAGAATTCTGATTTAAAGCAAAACACTCCTTTTTTTTAAGAAAAAAAACCAGCAGGAAAAATATTTGTTTTATTAGAAAAAAACTGAGACAAAAACGGGTGAAAAAAGAAATTTAAAGCTAAATAATCTTAAGAATAAGCTACTTAAAAGCTAAAAACAGGAAAGTCCCAAAAAATATGAGTAAAAAAGTACAACAAGTACAGCAAAATAAGCAAATTTGTCTTCTCTGGTTATTATACAATATCTACGGTGACTTACTCACTTACTTTCTTACACACTCATTTACTCGTTCAACATCGCCCAGCCAAACCGCTAAGATGGAGTTTTTTAAATTGTTATGGGGATGGGACAAAAAGGGGAAAATTTCCTATTTGACGACCCTTTAGCAACCTCAAGAAAAGAAAATATGCGATTCCTGGCGTATGAGTGGATTCACTGATACGGTATTAATGGCCTGTCCAAACCGCTGAAGCTATGAAGTCAAAATTTGGTATGAAGGTTTCTGCTGGACAGCCTGTCGAAACCGCTAGAGCTAGAAGGTTGGCGTAGACATCTACTCCGACGGATTTTTTTGTAAATTCTTACAAGACAGAAGTATCCCTCTTAACGGCCTGGCCAAGCCTCTGGAGCTAACATATGAATTTAAAAATTGGTATAAACGTTTCTCCTCGGGTGAAGACATCAGCTAAGACGGCTTTTTCTTTGGAAAATTCTACGGGGAGAGGCAAAAAGAGGAAAATTTGACACCTTGACTGGCTGTCGAAACCGCTAGAGCTAGAAGGTTGGCGTAGACATCTACTCCGAAGGATTTTTTGTAAATTCCTATGGGAAAATACAAACAAGGCAGAAGTATCCCCCTCAACGGGACTCTGGAGCTAACATATGAATTTTAAATTTGGTATGAAAGTTTCTGCTCGGGTGTAGACATCAGCTAAGAGGGGTTTTTTGGGAAATTCTACGAGGAAAGGTAAAAGAGGGAAAAATTTAATACTTTGACGGCCTGTTGAAATCGCTAGAGGTAGAAGGATGGAAAATACAAACAAGACAAAAGTATCCCCCTCAACGGCCTGGCCGAGCCTCTGTAGCTAACATATGAACTTAAAATTTTGTATAAAAGTTCCACCTCCGGTGTAGACATGAGCTAAGATGTTTTTTTTTTTTTTTTAAATTCCTACGAGAGGTGTAAAAAGGGGAAATCCTACCCCTTGAAAAATGCGTTGGAGCTGAGAAGTTGAAATTTGGTACGTAGGTTCCTACTCTGGCGTACCCATTCCTTCAAACGGCATTTTTTTAAAATTCATACATGGAGGGACAAAAAGGCAAGTCTCCTCTTTAACGGCTTACCCAAACCTCTTTGCCGAGAAAATTGTAATTTGAACTATGCATTCCCCGGAGAATGGCCTAACTCATTGCTGAGATATATTTCAGAATTTTTACTAGGTTTGCGGTAAAAAAGGGGGATTTAAAGGGCCAAAAGCTTCCCTTGTTAAGGCCTGTCCAAGCCACTATATCTAGGAAGTATAAATTTGGTATAAAAGTTCCTTCTCCGGCGTAGGCATCAACTCAGAGGAGATTTTTGGAAAATCGTACTGGGAGGGTCAAAAAATGGGAAAATTCGTTCACTTGACGGCCTCCCAAGACCGCTGTAAATTTCTAAGTTAAAATTTGCTATTAGAGCTCCCCTCCCTTAATAGACATCTGCCCAGATTTTTGCAAATTTCTATGCGGAGGGGCAAGAAGGTAAAATGCTTCCCCTTAATGGCCTAACTCCTCTGTCTTTTATGCATTTTGCAAAATGCCTTTTTATGCCTTTCTCAGGCTTAAGTATTTTCTACTAAGGGGTATTTCAAACACCGACTTCGCTAACTCAATAATCTCTATAGTCATTATCTCCAAAATAATTGGTAATAGTGTCATGTGATTTATAACCATTTTGCAAACGCTAATAATGGTGATTAAGTATTTTTATTAAATACATACATACGCGTTAAAATATTTTTTAGTCGCCTTTTGGCGAATACTTAATATTTTATATAAAAAATTTAATTTCGTCCATCATAAACAATATGTTGTTGGTCAAAGACTTGAGTTATTCAAAAAATTGTGGATTAAGATAAATAATTATTCTTAAGCTTATGTGACATTAGATTTGTTCCTAACTTTTTCTAGTGTTTACTATTCGTTAGTAACATTTTATTATGATCTCGAGCCTGATAAAATTTAAAAATATATGGAATAGTAGAAAAATTATATAAAATCCAGCAACAAGTCAGAAAAATTTTTAGAAAATAACTATTGTCCTACGAGCTTCAGCAGAATTTGAAATAAAAAAAAATTGCATATTGAACCACTGTAGTTAGTTTTATTTGATTTTCTTACCGAACAAACCACATTTAATGCCGTTTTCTTAACAGACATTAAAATTTCAAGCTGTTATAAATACCGACAAAGTAAAACTTTAGTAAAAGAATTCAAGTGATAAAGTTTACGTTATTTTTTTATTTATTTTTTTTTGCGCGCGGCCATAAAATAAAGTCACAAAAAGGAAAGAAAAAATAAAAAAAAAACTATGGGGGAACATATAAAGCAAATATCTGATATTTGCAGATTTATCGAGATATCTTAAAAACTAAAAGAAAATAAAAATAAAATAATAAAAAATAAACTTTAATACAATTAACCCAATAGGGAACAGTTTTAGATTAATTATACTTTCAACATAATTTACAAAATGCTAAAAAAATACATTACGAAATGCTAAAAAATATACATTAACAACTGCAAACTTACTTTATAATAAGCAAAATATTTGTGGTTAACAGTGACTCTTTGACTTTTTTTTTTGAAAAGCTATTCGCCCTGAGTTTTATTTTCTCTACCTTTAGTTGTGCTAAGGTTATGTAAAATTGTTGACTTGGCAGACTTTTTTTTAAAGAACAGAAAAAAATATTTATTTTATATTTCTTTCCAATAAAAATAAATAAATAATAAAAATACAATTCATTTTGTGATATTATATTCAGCGAAGCCTCATGGCTTGTCTGCAGGAAAACAAAGTATCTGTTTAATTAAAATTAAAATTAATGTTCATTTTTCATTTCGAGTTCAAAAAGTACTTTTTATATAATTTCTTTTTGTTAGGGGGCGTTTGTGATGTTTAACAAGTGGTTTGGCAGTTCATTGTAAATTGTTGGTAAGATGACTTCTAATGTTCGGTCTTCATAACTATTTTTTGTAGTTTTCACCGTAAGGCTACCATCTGATTGAAGTCGGGTATTGTAGCGATGATCTATTCTGTTGAGAAGGCTGTTGTCATTAAGTTCTATCAGAACTGTTAGCCGATAAAGGGTGATAAGGGTGTCCCAAGAAGAACGCAATTTTTAAATCTGGCAACATTCGAAGTGTCATTGTTTGACATTTGAACAATTGTTATTGTTTGCTAGTAGAAGGTACGAGGTTAGTAAAAATGGAGCGCTACACGAATGAACAACACATTCTCATTGTGAAATTGTTTTACCAAAATCGTGAAAGTTTTGCGGCTACAGTTCGCAAATTGCGATCAATTTGGGGTCACAATAATGCTCCAAAAGAGTCAACTGTAAAGAGATTAATGGATAAATTTGCCGAAACTGGGTCTGTTAGTGATGTAAAGACAACAACGCGCCATCGACCAGGTCGATCGACCGAAAATGTCGCAGCTGTACGTGATGATGTCGCTCAAACTCCATCCACCTCAATTCGACAATGAGCTCAGCAAATTGGTGTCTCCAAATCCACTTTGCAGCGAATTTTTACGAAAGATTTGCTTTTTCATGCATACAAAGTTCAATTGACTCAGGAACTGAAGCCAGCTGACCATGGACAGCGAAGGGAGTTCGTTAATTGGGTATTGGAGAGACAACATGAAAATGCTGATTTTGCCGATAAAATCATCTTCAGTGACGAGGCCCATTTTCATCTTGATGGCTTCGTCAATAGGCAGAATTGTCGCATTTGGGGTGAGGAAAATCCTCGAGTGATTCACGAGAAGCAAATGCATCCTCAACGTGGTACTGTGTGGTGTGGTTTTTGGGCTGGAGGAATCATTGGACCTTTTTTTTTATGAAAATGAGGCAGGTCAAGCGCAAACAGTCAATGGTGTTCGGTATCGTGAAATGATAACCAGTTTTTTCTTGCCTAGAATTGAAGAAATGAATGTGGAGGGCATGTGGTTCCAACAAGACGGCGCCACATGTCATACAGCCAGAGAAACAATTCAATTGCTGCATCAGTCATTTGCCGGTCGTGTTATTTCGCGTTTTGGAGATCAGAATTGGCCGCATAGATCGTGCGATTTAACACCATTAGATTTTTTTCTTTGGGGTTTTTTGAAGTCGATGGTTTACTGCATTAATGAAATACCGCAGCATTCATGCAAAACGGTCATTGAAAATTTCATTAAAAGATCGCGTGCATGCCAGCAAAGCCGCGGCGGCCATCTGCACGATATATTGTTCCATACATAACCTCATTCTGTATACTCTACGATATAATAAAGTTTCACAATTTTTTTTTAAATATCTGTGTTTTATTTAAAATTTAAAAATTGCGTTCTTCTTGGGACACCCTTTGTTTAATAAATTCAAGTCTCGTTGTAAATTTTTTGAATGGTTGTTATTTTTATTATTTGTTGAATTATTAGTGTTTTCATATGAAATGTTGTATTGCATGTTGTTGTTGTTAAAAGTTTGTATATTGATGATTTTGATTTGGTTGTTATTATAGGTGGTACTATTGATATTGTTGGTGATGTATGTGTGGTAATTATTAACTTGTTCGTGTGTAGCGGATGGTGAGTTGTTGAGGATATTATTAGGGTTAATGAGTAAATTGTGAATATTGTTTTTATAATGATTATGATGATTCCATAAAATTTTAAGGACTAGGTTTTGTGTTTGTTGCAGAGATTTACAATGTGCCGAATTTCCCCTGGCTGCGATCCCATGCCTCAAATATAATTCTGCTAGCGAAAAGTATACCTGGCGTAACACACTATAGGTTGCTGGATAACTGAGGTGATATAGGGAGAATGTATATTTACGTAATTTTTTTTGAGTTCGTTTATGTGTATCTTCCATTTAAAAATGTCATCTACATATACTCCTAGGTATTCGTAGTGACTAACTGATTCAATTATAGTGCTGCATTGATCATTTGTGTGGTTTGTTTTATTGTGAATACATTCTATGTCATGGTATTTTAGTTTGATATTCCCTTTTTTCATGTTTGGTTGCATAACATGCTTGATTTGAACTGATATGAACTATTAATTGCTTAAAAATTTAAAGGTTGGCAGTGAGCTGTCTTGCACACTAATGGGTTAAACAAAACATTAAGATATGTGTAAAAAAATAAAGTGAATTTTTTGTTTGTGTCTCCTTTATTACTAATTTTTCTTCTTTTTGAAATTGTGCTGATGAAGAAAATTTGTTCGTTTTTAATATAAAGTTTTTAAATTAAATACACAATGTGTATTACACGCACCCACTCACACATACACGCAGTTGTAGATGTGATTAGCAATACTTTGGGAATTTCTACTAATGTTGCTTCTATTACTTCCAATTCCATAAGGTAAATAATAGTTAAGATGATAAGATAAGAAAAAAGATTATAACCTACAGATGAGGCTTTCTATACCATTAAGCAAAATTGCCGCACCTGGGGATCAGAAAACCCACATGTCGTTGTCGAGTAGTGAAGGCTTCCACAGAGAGAGACAGTTTGGTGTGGGTTTCGGAGTGGTGGCATTATTGTCCCATGTTGCTGGAAACGTCATTTCAGTCAACGGCGAGTGCTACAAAGCCTTGATTACTGAGTTTTTATGGGAACCCTCGAAGCTGCGATTTGATCCCTTTAGGGTTTTTCATGTGGGGCACCATTAAAGACCGATGTTATGCGAATAATAATAACGTTTGAGGTGAGATAGAACCAGAAACCGTCAACAAAGTTCTTAAAAATTGGACTGACGGGATGAGCTGTCGCGACATGAATAAAAATGTGTTGCATAAATAATAGGGACCAAAAGAATTTAAGTTTAATTCAGTTTATTTAATTCTTTAAAATATACTTATATTTGGACTAACTACCCTCTATATTATTTTATCACCTAAGCGTATAATTTATATAATATTAAGTATACGTATGCGGGTACTAACTGATTATATTGATCCAAAAACATTAGTTTTTTTTGCACAGACTTCTTCTGAAGCCATTTTTTAAACATGAATCTAATATATAAAAAGTTCCATTAAAATTTTGTTTGCTAAATATGTTCCTTTTTTATTTTGATCCCTGGTCTAAGGAAAAATTATTTATGGCTCTGTAGTGGGAGAAGGTAGTTCAAAGTGTTTAACTTCTTTGGAGGGATTTGAATTATAGATATAGTAATATTTCATTTGATTATAATCATGTCGCGAAATGTTTAAGCGTATTTTGAGGACTGTGGAAGGATCTATGAAATTGAAATTTTTTGAATTTGTCTTCTACACGTTCGAATTTGCTAAGAAAATTTGACAAACTAAAACCATATTCATAACGGAACTTTACTGCAACCGTTGCCGTTACCGTCACCATAATCTTAACCAAAGACATAACTGTAACCGTAGCCGTAGCCATGACCTTAACGGTAATCGTAATCGTTCACTATAATGTTACTGTAACCGTTAAAAAGACCATTACCATAACCGAAACCGTTACCATTATCGAAACTGAAACCGTAACCGAAACGGTAACCGCAATATTTACAATTAACGAAACCCCAATAAATTATTTCTTCCTGGGTCAGGAAGAAAAGGGCCTATACTGCGTAAGTGCGATATGAGGAAACATTTTTTGACTTCAAATTCGTGTTTAGGAAGCCAAAATAAAAAAGGTTTAAAAAAATCGATTTTTGCTGAGTAGTGTTTTTGAATAATTTTTTGAATTTCTATTGAAAACTTACGATACAAAATCGAAAGTCAAAGTAGTACTAGATAACACTTATACACAAAAGGAAAATTCCATCAAAACAAAAGGTATTTCGATCAAAACAATTAACATTTGTTTGTAACGATTTTATTTAATAACACTTATACACCCAGGGAAAAGATTGGTTGCATTTCGATAAAAACAATTAACATTTATTTGTAAAAATTTTATTTTATTTAGAATAAACTATAATCCATTATTTTAGCAAAAATGTGGCATTGGGAATTAAAAAGAGAGAAAAGGAACCAAAAAAGATTACAATTATTTAATTGTTATTATTTCCAAACAACTTTATGAATAAAATTAATTTAGAAATTGCGTGCAGTAGAAGCAACTATTTATTTAGTGAATGTACTAGAAAAATAGTCAAATTTATTAATAAATTGTCGATATTCAAAAGTGGTTATTACAAATACGGTTATCCTGATCAAATATATCAAAAAAAAAATAGGGATTTTGTTTAACCAACCGAATTGTGGATTGCATTGATTATAGAAGACACTAATGGTTGGTATTTTAAAATGCATTTTCTACTACACTTATGTTCCTAAAAAAATATTTAAATTCAAAATTAATCCAGATGCCTAGGTTCGATACTGGAAAAAATCTAAAAATAAAATTTTTGTTAAAATAAAATTTTGTGGAACGTAATAATATTTTTGTGGAATATAAATATTAAAATAAACACCCGGTAGGCCAGTCGGTAGCGTGCTAGCTTATCAGTGGGGGGGGGGGGGTCGTGGGTTCGATTCCCACCAGAGGCTCTGGTCTGTTTTCGCTACAACGAGCCGATGTCCTTTTTTGCTAGTGCTCTGTTAAGGTATTAGGATATAATTTGTAATTATATCATAAATATATAAAAATAAATAAATATTAAATTAGACACATGAATATTTGATTTCACAACTAAAAATATAATTTATTATGAAGACAGCTGCCGTAACCGCCAGTATTCGATTGGCAACAATATCGGTGGCCACAACTGATACTGTTTTCACAAAGCGCAGTACTATGGTAAAATTTTCTAAATCAATAGAAAATTATCTGAGGTCGAATTATGGCATTCGTGATTGTCACAAGTTTTTCAAAATGAAATTTTCTCATCAGATATGTAAAAGCTCAGCCCAAGATTTGAATTAAAATATAAACTTGGTGTATTCATTATTGTAGTTAATTTTTAAGAAATCAGTTTTTGAACAATTTTACTTCATCACTGAATGCCGTAATTCGCCAACTAAGCTTTTTTTCAGAAATTAACAAAATAAGAGAGATTTTAATCGATACTTAGATAGATTAGATTTTAATCGATACAAGAACCACCTGCTCTGTAATTTACTTTGCATTTAACAGCTGTTCAAAACATATAACCTCGTGGCTTTTTTTTAAATGGAAAAAAGTGAATTTCGAGTGCTCATCAAACATTATTTTTTGCGAAAAAAAACCGTTAATCAAACCAAGGGAAAACTTGATAAATACTATGGGGACCCTGCACCATCGATTTCAATGGTAAAAAAGTGGTTTACTGACTTTAGTTGTGGCCTAACAAGCACGGAAGATGCCGAACGTTCTGGACGGCCAGTTGAGGTCTCTACACCCAAAATAAGTGAAAAATTCATGATATGGTGTTGGCCGATCGGAGATTGAATGTGGGATAGATTGTGGAAGACATAGGCATC
The DNA here is from genome assembly GCA_949748255.1 of Eustalomyia histrio. Lineage (NCBI taxonomy): Eukaryota > Metazoa > Arthropoda > Insecta > Diptera > Anthomyiidae > Eustalomyia > Eustalomyia histrio. Next base: position 218,781,739 of record OX456523.1, read on the forward strand.
TCACATGGCTCCGTGATTTCAATTTTGAACGATCACTTAGGTATAAGAAAGCTTTCCGCAAGATGGCTGCCGCGTTTGCTCACAATCGACCACCAACGGAATCGTGTGACAGCTTAGTTTCATTGGCAAAAATGCATGAAGTAGACTACGAATTGCCCCCTCATTCGCCTTATTCTCCGGATTCAGCCCCCAGTGACTATTTCCTATTTCCAAACCTTAAGAAATGGCTCGGTGGAAAGAAATTTAGCTCCAGCAATGAAATTATTGATCAAACAAATGGTTATTTTATAGACCTCGAAAAATCCTGCTGTTAAACGCAAAGTAAATGACGAAACTTGCTCAAAAATTGACAGTGTCTATTAACAGGTGGTACTTGATGGGAGCAGTGTTGCATTTCATAAAACTACGAAGTTCGAAAAGTCACGGACTTATTGATCCGCCCTCGTATACTGTCTTATCTATGGCACTAAAAATTAAAAGCTATTTCTAAAGTATTTTTTTTTAATTATTATTTTTAATCAAAATGCTAATACAAATTTCCAGCATTTCAAAAATTCCAATAAATCATAATAAATAATTTAATAAAGATAATGCTAAATTTGTCAGTATTTAACGACGCCTACGTCACCTACTTATTGCAGAAATTTAAAAATTAATTTTTGTAATGTTAAAATCGATATGATATACGATTTGTTTTTTTTTTTTTTTGCTAAACACTTGGTATGGAAAGCCTCATATCTACCTTAACAAAGATATAATAGCTTAAAAAATAAAGGTTATTAAGGTTAATTGTTGGTCAAACAAAAAACATTATAATCTTTATACAAAAAAAAAAAAAATATGTTTCCCAAAAGTTAATGTCATTAGTATTAAATATTTCTTCTGTGTAAAAAACTTTTGTGGTCATCGTTAAAAAAGATGGATTCATTTACTTTACTTTTTTATATGTAGTTATTATCGAAATGACAATTTTGAAATAAACAATTTTTACTTTTGTTGTCAATGGAAAACATAATACATATGTGTTTATATATATATCAACATAAACATGATAATAAGTTAATAAAATCATTTCATTTCATATATTTACTAACAATCTTATGGCCATTAAATAAATACTTAGCAAATTGGCCTAAATGTCCTTTGTTTTTCAATTTTGGATAATTTATTACAATTTTTTTTTTCGTATCATCATAATTTTCTTTCTTATGACTACTGAGACAAAAATTACATTTAAATATGAGTCTTTCATGATCTTCAGGGCAAGCAAAATTTACAGGAATAATAAAAATAATCCCGTACTATTTCAAATTTTAAAAAAAAATTAGGCTAATTTAATTTTTTACTTAAATATTTCTAACATAAATTTATAATGAAGGAAATCACAGTTAAAGTGCTTAAATGCTATCGCATTAAATTAATGTGACTTTTAAAGTTTAAAATTTTCATTATATTGTAAAATAATTTCATTTCTGTATTTAATTAAATATATAAAATGAAAATTTTGTTTTTAATTTTTCTCAACAACAATGTTGAGTTTTGATCAGTTTGTTTATTGAAGATTTCATTTTTTATGAAATATTCGAAAAAAAAAATGTTGTTAAATGGCAACAGCTAGAAAAAACTTGCCCTTATCATCATTATTATTAACAATTTTTTCTAGTACATAGTTTATCTTGCGGTATGGCAGTAATATTATAATTCACTCATGGTGTGTTGTGCTATTGTCTTTTATTTGATAATATATTATTTCTTTTGTGTTTTGCATAAATTACTTAAAGTTGTTATACGTATCATTACCCTACAGTGGACTAAAAATTATATAAAAATCTTGAGATTTCTGGCTATTATATGCATGCACAATAGTCGTAGAGTAGCCATTAACTTTTTGATTACCCATAACGGCAAAATTTTACTCATGGCGTCAAAATATAAAAATCACTAATTTGATGTTTTTGTAACTTTGTAATTTTCCGTTACTGCTTTTGTTGCTTTTTAGTGGTTTTTTATTAGTATTTCTTTAAATACCAAAAAATCCATTGAACACAAAAAAAAAACATATTTTGTGGTCCCAGTTTTAGTTTTAGCCATATTTGACACATTTTCTAACCGATTTTTTAAAATGTGGTTTGTACACCCAGAGAAAAGATTGGTTGCAAATCGATGAAAACCATTAAAATTTATTTGTTATCACGATTTTTTACTTGGACTTACCCTTACTCCATTACAAAAGCAAAAATATTGTATTTTTAATTAAAAATAGGGAGATGGAACTAAAAACTAGTACTATTATCCAATTATTGGTATTTCCAATCAACTTCAAAAATAAAATTCGGTCAATAACTGCAACTATTTATTTAGTGAATGTAGTAGAAAATTAGTACAATCTATCAAATTTATTAAAAAATCAGCGCCCCGGTAGGCTAGTTGGTAGCGTGCTAGCTTATCAGTGCGGGGGTCGTGGGTTCAATTCCCACCAGAGGCTCTGGTCTATTTTCGCTACAACGAGCCGAAGGCCTTTGTTGCTAGTGCTCGGTTAGGGTATTAACATATAATTTGTAATTATATGATTAATAAATAAAATAAATAAATATTAAAACAAAATTCGATATTTAGAAGTGAAAACTACAAATACGGTGTAGTTATCAAATATGCCGTTAAATTAGGGTTTTAATGGGACTAACCGGATTGTAGATGCCACTATTAATTGTTATTGGTAAACGAAATTTAAACTAGATTTATTTTCCTAACCAATTAATTAAATTCAAAATTAGCCATCAACATTTATAAAAGTTGGGGGTGTACTGGGTAGTCCTAGTACTCCGAGTTCAAATTCCGGAAAAGACAAATATTTAATTTTTTTTAATTAAAATTTAAAATGGTTAAATAGCAAATAAAATTAAAATATGTAAGTTGTAGTGCAGTAAGCAAGAGTGTGACCTACGAATCTGAATGTCCATTTTCGATACCGGAAAATTGAATAAAAATAAAATTTTTCATTAAATAAAATTTTGTGGAACGTTATAATATTTATGTGAAAATATTTAATAACTGAATATTAACTTTCAGGACTAAAAATATAATTTAATATGAAGGTAGAGCCGTCTTAACCGACATAATTTGATTGGCAATAAATTCGGTAGCCACAACTGATACTGTTTTCTGGGTGCACACACAGAGAAGAGTTTCGTTGTGGCAACCGAATTTGTTAACAACCGAATTTTGGTGGTTACATAGACTATCACATTATTCGATTGCAGATGCAAAGGTTTTTAGTTGTACATACATGCTATATTTTCAAGTATAAAGAAGTTGCCCCAACCGAATATAACTATTTGGTATCCTTAAGATAACACCACCATATCTATTTCTAAATTTGTTTGAAATTAAATACAACTTTGTTTTCAACATTTTTTAAAAAAAATATATATATTGTTATTTTAAAATATATAACAAAACTAAATATTACAGATTTAAAGGACTTTTTCCTATAAAAAATTCTCAGATTTTGAGAAAATTTGAATTTTGAAAAAACCTCAGAATTCTTGCAATTTCTCCGGTTGGAAACCCTAAGAATCTGTGCAGAGAAAACAGTTTTATTGTGACAACCAATTTGTTAGGGCCACCGATATATTTGTTTGTGGCAACAGAATTTCGATTAATACACAGAAATTCGATTAATACAACAGAAATTCAGTTAAAGCAAAATATTTATATTGTGTCAGGATGTACAGGGTGTCCCAAGAAGAACGCAATTTTTAAATCTGGCAACATTCGAAGTGTCATTGTTTGACATTTGAACAATTGTTATTGTTTGCTAGTAGAAGGTACGAGGTTAACAAAAATGGAGCGCTACACGAATGAACAACGCATTCTCATTGAGAAATTGTTTTACCAAAATGGTGAAAGTTTTGCGGCTACAGTTCGCAAATTGCGATCACTTTGGGGTCACAATAATGCTCTAAAAGAGTCAACTGTAAAGAGATTAATGGATAAATTTGCCGAAACTGGGTCTGTTAGTGATGTAAAGACAACAACGCGCCATCGACCAGGTCGATCGACCGAAAATGTCGCAGCTGTACGTGATGATGTCGCTCAAACTCCATCCACCTTAATTCGACACCGAGCTCAGCAAATTGGTGTCTCCAAATCCACTTTGCAGCGAATTTTTACGAAAGATTTGCATCTTCATGCATACAACTGAAGCCAGCTGACCATGGACAGCGAAGGGAGTTCGTTAATTGGGTATTGGAGAGACAACATGAAAATGCTGATTTTGCTGATAAAATCATCTTCAGTGACGAGGCCCATTTTCATCTTGATGGCTTCGTCAATAGGCAGAATTGTCGCATTTGGAGTGAGGAAAATCCTCGAGTGATTCACGAGAAGCAAATGCATCCTCAACGTGTCACTGTGTGGTGTGGTTTTTGGGCTGGAGGAATCATTGGACCTTTTTTTATGAAAATGAGGCAGGTCAAGCGCAAACAGTCAATGGTGTTCGGTATCGTGAAATGATAACCAGTTTTTTCTTGCCTAGAATTGAAGAAATGAATGTGGAGGGCATGTGGTTCCAACAAGACGGCGCCACATGTCATACAGCCAGAGAAACAATTCAATTGCTGCATCAGTCATTTCCCGGTCGTGTTATTTCGCGTTTTGGAGATCAGAATTGGCCGCCTAGATCGTGCGATTTAACACCATTAGATTTTTTTTCTTTGGGGTTTTTTAAAGTCGATGGTTTACGCGAATAAGCCGACGACGACTCAAGTCTTAAAAGAGGAAATCGGACGCTGCATTAATGAAATACCGCAGCATTCATGCAAAACGGTCATTGAAAATTTCATTAAAAGATCGCGTGCATGCCAGCAAAGCCGCGGCGGCCATCTGCACGATATATTGTTCCATACATAACCTCATTCTGTATACTCTACGATATAATAAAGTTTCACGATTTTTTTTTAAATATCTGTGTTTTATTTAAAATTTAAAAATTGCGTTCTTCTTGGGACACCCTTTATTTGATTATCACAACTAAATTATTCAGTTTGCAAGGAATTCGGTTTTTCTTAATGAAAAAAAAACCAGCATCTGAAACGGGTTTCTTTAAGAAAAATATTTATTATTCAGGTTTTGAGGACCATTTCCTTCAATTAAAACTCATATTGTGAGGATATTTTCCTAACTATTGATTTCTGAAGACTTTTGCATATACTGAACATTTTCTATATAAATGTCAAAAGAAAACAACTCTAGAATCTTAGAATTTGTTTACAAAAAAAAAAAAACTTCTCTGAATTCGGTAGTAGATTTTTTCAAGTTCTAAGGATATTTTTGCAGCAAAAAGTAAAATTTTTATATGATTATGAGAACGTCTTCAGATTCCTAGTATATTTTCGTGTCGAAAGAACCCTCAAATTCTGAGGGTTTTTCTTTTAGAGAAAATCGTCGGCTCCTTAAGACATTTTTCAAAATAATAAGTATTTTCTTTTCTAGAATATATGCGGATGTTGTCGAAAAAAAGTTCTTAAAATCTGATGGTTTTTCAGCAGAATCTAGGATGTTTTATAAGAAAAGCCCGGCAGAATCTAAGAGCTTTCAATAGAAAAAAGTCTCAAGAATGTAATGTTTTTCTAGATTACAATTTTTTCATGAAGAAACCAAAAAATGTTTCTTCATTGAAAACTATTCTTAGAATCTTGAGCATTTTATAAGGTAAAAAAGGCTCAGATCTTGAAATCGTACTAAAAGTTTTTTTTTTATAAAATATTTAAACATCTGGGAGTTATTGGGCAAAAAACGGAGCATATATGAAAAACTTCTCGGAACTAGGGTGTAAAAAACTTTCAACTTTACAAATAATTAGAGTTTTCTTCGCACGTGACCATGTGTCTTATATATTTCAACTAACGGAACTGGAAAATTATATTTTAAAATTTTTGATGGAGTAATTGTTTATAATAGTGAAGTTTTTATTTTATAGTTGATCTTTTTTTTTAATACTTATATGTATGAAAATGTATTTTTAGTTTGATTCGAGATCATAGGAAAAGTTTTTTCAAATGAAAATTTTTTCTTATTTCTAATTTTAAGTAAACATGAAGAATACACAGAAAAAGTTATTAGACACTAGCTGAATGGAATGCATTTTCTGGTCAGCTACGACTTTCATCAACATTCTTCGTGCCGAAATACCAATTGTAAATATCTTTATTTAAGTCACAAATCAACGGAAAAAGCTATTTATGCTAACATACAGTTGATTTTTATTATGTATTGAGTTTAGATGAAATTTACTAACAATTTTTGTGTTATTTATATTCTCCTTTGTTTACCGTATGTCCAAATTAGTAATTGTTTATATATATAACGTATGTATATTTTAAATTAAAATTTTTTTACTGTTGAGATTTTCATCGAAAGAAAGTTTGATTAATTCGACTATATCTTTGTCAAAGGAACAACAAATATGTATGCAGCTTAATAAAACCTTACAAACTTTGTTTATTAATCGGTCTACTAGTTTAAGTGCAATAGGCAAAAATATATTAAAAAATGATTCCAAATATAATACAAATTAAATTTGGTAAATTTTGTTGTCAATCTTTTTTTTTAATTTCAGCCCATATTACAATAAAAAAATTAAGTTGTATACAGGTTGGTTGAAAATTTCCTGCGCTCTAAATGAAAGAATAATGTTTTTGTTACGAAATGTATTTTTTTATTCAATATGATCTCCTAGAAGCTCAATACACTTGTTCCAATAATCTTCCAATAATTTTTTCCCATCCTTATAATGGTTTTTCGGAAGCTCTGCAAAATAACCGTCTACGGCTGCTATGGCCTCTTCATTAGACGAAAAATGCTTTCCACGAAGGAATTGTTTGAGATTTCTAAAGAGATAGTAGTCACTGGGAGCCAAATCTGGTGAATACGGTGGATGTTCAAGGAATTCGTACTTTAATTCTTTGAATTTAGCCATCGTCAAAACACTTCTGTGAGTAGGTGCATTGTCTTGATGATAAATGATTTTTTTCTTCTTTAAACCAGGTTTTTTCTCACGAATTTTTTCATCCAGCTATTCAGAGTTGATTGTTTTACCTTTCTGAAGATAATCAATCAATAAAATTCCTTTGGCATCCCAAAAAACTGATGCCATAACCTTCTTTGCTGATCATTGTGACTTCACCTGTTTTGGAGCTGAACAACCAGCTTCAGTCCACTGTAAACGTCCTTGTTTCAATTTAGAATCATGGTGGTAGATCCAAGTCTCATCCATAGTTATAAAACGACGCAAGAAGTCGGTTTTATTCGGCTTAAAACGCTCCAAATTACGCTGAGAAATTTGTTTTCGATCCAGTTTTTGTTGAATTGTTAATGTGTGCGGCACTAACTTTCCAAACAGTTTTTTCATACGTAATTCTTCATGTAAAACATGGAGTACTCGTTCGTCTGAGATGCCTATGGCAATAGCAATTTCACGCTTAGTCAAACTTGGATCTTCACTAACCATATTATGTACCTGCTCAATGATTTCTGCTGTGGTTGCAGTTTTTGGTCGTCCTTCGCGTGGGTCGTCTTTAAGGCTGGTACGACCACGTTTAAATTCACCAGCCCAAAATTCAACGGTGCGTTTTGAAGGTGAGGACTCCTTATACACTTCTAACAATTGTTCATAAATTTCCTTTGCTTTTAAACCCTTCAAAACAAAGAATCTAATGACTGCACGATATTCAATTTTTTCCATATTAAAAAAAAAATCACATGACGTGTCAACTTCAAGTGGCTTGTAAACAAAGAAAGAATTCACAGAATGACTTGCAACTTTGAATGTGTTCTCAGGACAGTTATACCAACTTGAGAAAAAAAAAGTTTGGAGCTAGCAGTGCCATCTCTTGGTGGCGGCAGGAACTTTTCAACCAACCTGTAATAAGAAAATCACTGAATAAATTTTTTAAATTATAACCAATTTCAAATGGAAATCTTTTACAAAATCTCCATAATAACCCAGCAAAATAAGAGCTGAGAAAGAAGAAGTTAAACACTACATCTCCTGAACCCGAAGTTGTAAAAATGTTGGTGAATCATTAATGATTTTAACATTGTCGTGCAATTGGGAGAAAGTAGTTTGTTTCGGTGCTATAAAAAAAATCAATAATCAGATGTATTTTTTCATTAGATAACGCAAGTTGTTAAATAAAGGGACTACAAAATAAATATAGGGAGTGGCTTTGTTTTAAAGTTAAAAATGTAATTTTGAACACGCCAAGAATTAATATTCCGACCAGGAAAAAGTGGATAACACTGGTATGCAAAATATGTTTTCAATAAGGCATTAAATGACTGCAGGAATTAACCATTTATGGACAAACTATATAATTGTTTTCTTTTATTATAATTATAAATTGTTATAAATATATATTAAAATTAAAAAATGTATATGCTTTTCAATGGAATTGTAACAAAAAATTTATTCTAATGATTTCATAAGCTGTTTAAAATGACTTCTTACAAATCGAACATTTTGCGTTATTAACTTCTTTGGATATTCTGAAAAAGAGATTCGTAAAGAATAACATCTATTTTATTTTGCTGCGGCACGTATGAGTGTTAATTAATATTAAGTATTGCTCATACGTGCCGTAGCACAGTGTTTAACACAATTAATAAAAATTGATAATAAATATTGAACTGATACGATTGGGAGAAAATGTAGGCTTAATTTAAAGCAGTAGCAGGGCTTTTAGAAAATTAATTTTATAGTCAGGGTGAGTACTAGCCATTAATGCTTTTCGACTTTTTGGCAATCAACTTCATGGGGTAAAGAAAGAAAAAACTTGTGATATTTTATTGCTTAAGGTGCAAAAGTTTTTTTTGACTCTTTCTGCAAAAGTTAATAAGAAAAATTATATAATTAATAACTAACAAATTTAATTCTGTTACACAAATGTCGTTAAGGAAGTAGTCCTGTAACAGTTCATACATATTATCCTTAGGGTGATTATAATACCTACGCTTATTTTTATATACGTCATGATTTAATTTTTTATATTATCTTATTCTTGATAATATTTGTCTCTGTTTATATTTCTTCTTTAGTTCTATACAGTGACGCCAAACTATTAAGGATGCAATTATATTAAGCAACTTAATTAATAATAATTTTTTTTATTAAGCACACAAGGAAGGTTATCCCAGGGCTATTTGTCGATTATGCTGAGTTTTGGACATATGCTAAAGAAAACAATATAAATGAAAATTTCACTTATTTAGCGGCCCCATCTTAAATGAATAGGTGGTCAGAAAGTGTTTTTTTTTTTAATTTTTTCCAAGATGAATTAAAAATACATTGAATATAAATTGACAGATATAAGAAATATCAATTTTAAAATAATACAATTGTTTATAAAATAAAAAAAAAAAACAAAAAGTTTTAAATGTTTATGTATCCAATTTTTTACCTCCTAGATATGAGACTCGGCCGTTTAAACATAAGTAGTTTTACTGGTAGCACCTTCCTACTCATGATTCAAAATTCACAAGTTTTCAATTTGTAATAAGTTATTCTACAAAACTTTAAAATAATTTTATTGACATTTTATAAAAATGTAATTTTAAGCTCGTAAAACAGTAGCACAATACAGACATATTTTTCAGTGTATAGAATTTTATCATAACATAAATGCACAAAAGAATACTCTTAATCACTGAATTACTCGCTCAGCCTAAACCGCTGAGGCTAGTAACTTTCAATTTTATTAACTTACGTTTCCCCTCCGGTATAAATATCCTGTAAGAAGGGATTTTTGATGGCCTGCCCAAAACAATTTGGCTAGAAATCTGAAATTTAAAGTATGTGTGTGGAGTATTGGCTTGCTGACTGATAGCTTAATTTTTATAATTTACGCCAGATTCAGAGCGGGGAATGGCTTACCCATGCCGCTTTAGCTACAAACCTCAAATATATTCCCAGCAAAATAAAATGGATGTTATTCTTTACGAATCTCTTTTTCAGAACATCCAAAGAAGTTAATAGTGCAAATTTTTCGATTTGTAAGAAGTCATTTAAACAACTTCCAAAAATGTTGATATTAACCCCTACTAGAAAAGAAACAATTATTTAGTTGGTCCATAAATGGTTGATTCCTGCAGTTATTAAATGCCTTATTGAAAACAAATTTTCATAAAAATTCATGGCGTGTTCAAAATCACATTTTTAACATAAAAAAAGCCACACCCTATATTTATTTTGTAGTCCCTATATTTAACTACTTCCGTAAACTAATGAAAAAGTCCATCTGCTTATCGATTTTTCATAGCACCGAAACACACTACTTCCTCCCAATGACAAGCCAATGTTAAAATCATTGATGATTCACCGAAATTTTCACAACTTCGTGTTCAGTAGATGTAGTGTTTAACTACTTCTTCCTCAGCTCTTATTTTGCTGGGTTGTAATTGTTTCATAAAGTATGCGATAAGTCACTTATAAAGTACTCTTTGTTATTTTCTCCAGAAACGTGGTACACTCAGAAAAAAAAGTTAGTAGAAAAATTTGTAAACGGTTTTCAATTCCACTTTACTATTTTTGTACTGATTTTTAGTAAAAAAATTATTATTTAGCAAATCTTTTTGCTACTTACATTTTACAAATTACAGAATTTTTACAGAATATCTACAAATTTTCGTTGCTAATTTCAGAAATTATTTTACAAATTTTTGAAAACCGATTTGCTAAAATTAGCAAAAAAAATTACTAATTTTAAAAAAGTCGATATTGAAGGAAATGTTATTTCTAATAATTTAAACTTATACATACAAACTTAAATTACCCTAAAATGTTACATACGAATAAAAAAGGGATCGAAAGTGAAGATACCGACTCATGTCTAAAAAGAGGACATCCACTTAAAATAGCACTAAAAAGGGGTTTTTAGTTCTAAAAATCAGCCCTAAAAACAATTTAATTAACCTTTTAAGATTTTTAAGCCTTTGATTTTTTTTCATTTTGTATAAAACATCTTTTAAAAAATATAATCAAAATTTTTGATGCTCGATAAAAAAAAAATAGATCTAATATTAATAGTATTTAGTAATTTTTTTTGCTGATTTTAGCAAACAGATTTTAAATTCCACTTTACAAAAAGTCTACTAAAATTTAGTAGCGGCTACTAATTTTTCTACTAATTTCATTGTACTACACGTCAGCAGACATGTGTTGCTAAGATCAGCAAAAAATACCGCTGGGCCCAAATTAGCAGAATTTCCCGTAATAACAGCAAAATTTTCAGTTGCCATTACAGACTTTTTTTTGGTGAGTGAATATTTACGGGTTTAACTAAGGTAGAAACAAAAATGGCTGTTTTCTATCAAAATAAAGGGACAATAAAAATGGCCTTGTTTCTTTTAAACGTTATAAAATATTTATTTACCTAACCTAAAATATAAATTTAGGTTAAGTTTAATTTCGGGTATTAGGGTTTGAGAATTTAAATTTTACAATAAGTTATTTTATAATTTTAGGGTTAAGTTTTTAAATGCACTTTAACTTAAGGTTTTTAATCAAAGTTAGATTCCTTGATTTAATCTACTAAACGTTTTAAATTTTAATGGAATTTTCTTTTAGTTTTAGTTCACAATTTTCTCTTTTTTTTTTGTTTAAGTTTTCAATTCGAGGAGTTCAAATAATGCTTTTTTTTATATTTAAATTTGGGTATTGAATTTCAATTAATGTTTTTTTTTTTTTATATATTTAAATTTGGGTTAAAAATTTCAATTAATGTTTTTTTTCGCTGAGGATGCTGTGCACTTTCTATCACTTTTTTTTCACAAGAGATGCGGCCTTGTTGAAGAGTAAAAACACAATGTAATGTTGTTGATGGTGAAGATGGCTGAAGTTCTCCCTAATGTCATACGGTGGGAACAGTTAGTGTTGGCACTCTTGGTACCATTTGGTACATTTTGTTCACTAGGTGAACAGTGAGTGTATACGATAAAAAGGGTTTAAAGGAGCCAAATTATCCTCCTTAATGGCCTATCCAAACCAATTTAACTCATATTTAAAATATGTGTTTCCTGAAGTATGGGCCAATTTGGTGGCTAGAAACCTGATGTTTGAAATGTTAGATGTTAGAAACCTGATGTTTGAAATTTTTGGGAATATGGTAAAAGTCTCCCCCTAAGCGGGCTATTCAAATCGCTTTGGCTAGAAACCTGGAATTTAAAAGATGTGTTTCCTGGAGTATAGGCTAAATCACTGATGAGGCATGATTCAGAAATTTTGCCAGGAACGTGGTAAAAACTAGCGTTTATAGGTGGAAAGTCTTACCTCAACTTCCTGACTAAACAACTTTGGCTAGAAACCTGAAATTAAATGGAATGTAACTGAAACACTTAAATTGGGAAATTAAATGGAAAACAGACACACTCGACAAATAAACTGAAAGTGAATGGAGCGGGAAACGAGCGGAATTGAAACATTGAAAAGGGAATGAATGAAATTGGAATAGAAGAGACACGTAATGGAAGAAAACGGGGAATAAGTAGAATTGAGAGTTTAGACAAGGAACGAGTTGGAATGGAACAGGGAATGAATGGTGTGAAAACAAAATGGTTTGAACTTGGAATGCGATACATTTAGGAATATTCTATAAAAACGTGGAGAAACTGGGGTTGGCTCAACCATAACAAACCTCTGAAGATAGGATTTTAAAATTTATGGGCTGCCATTCTGCTGTACACATCCACTATAATCGGGGTTCTGCTAGAAATCTAAAGTTTAAAATATTACTAACGGGGTTGTGGGCTAATATCAAAATAGAAATGTGATGATAAAAAGGGAATAAATTGGATTAATCACCCATTTCAACCGCTGGAATTAGTAACTTAAAATTGGTGCGAAGCTTCCCTCTTCTGGATAAAAATCCACTCAGATAGTAAAATACCTCAAAAAAAGAGTTAAAATTTCTTTGTGTAACATACTGATATTTCAAACTACTGATAATGAAATATCCAGCATTTAAACTAGTTCAATATAAATAATAAATCTGTTTATTCTTATAACGTTGTAAAATAAGTTTCACCCTTAATGTGCAATTTATATGCCTTACAAAATGTCTCATTGAATGCTGGTTTTGTATTTTGTCATCGGCAATATCATGCAGCAGCATTCATTCATTCACTGCTTTATAGTGTCCTTGTAACACATTTTTGTTTAATAATAAATTCGAAATAAAAATTCAATTTTTCTTTGCAGTTTTTTTTTTATTATTTGTTTAAAGTTGTATGAGAGATTTTATTGTTGTTTGTTATAGTTTTACATAATTCATTAATTTTTATTGTTTTTTTTTTTACATAGTAATGGATACATATAGTATTTTAAAAATATTGTTTTACCAATAAATAATAGGGAACATATAATACTTAAAAACTATGGATCATGAGGAGGGCATATAATTAACACATTTAACATAAACTTATAGAGTTGTATATTTTTGACATTTTTTGTTTTTGGTTAAAACACAGGTAAATACTTAATTAAATTTATTTTTTTTTTAAGTTATTTATAATACAACACTTAATATCCTATGGGACAAAGAAATTAATACTCTGTATGAGGGGTGACCCATCACACTAACCACAATTTGGTGATATATTCGAGGATATGTCATAGAACAAACCTAGATGAAGTCACCAAACTTTCCTAAAAGAAACAGGGTCTCAGAATAAGGTAAAATTTTTTTCTTTACATTATCGGTGTTGTGGTAGTTCAATAGGATTTGTTATAAAATTAATTCACATAATTTATTACATTTTTGAGAACAACAAAAACACGTACATTTGTTTTATATAAAATACTTATTGTTATTATTTTATGTATATTTGTTTTTCAGAATAATCCCGATTAATTATAAGTAAAACCTTTATTATTATTTTTAAATTTCGTTACCCTAATGTAAGATAAATTCTTGATTTAATTAAGCAAATTCTTAACTTTTTTAAACTCTAAATTTGACAGCTTTATTTAAAAAATTACTTTGAATTTTTTTTTGCTAAAAATTGAGTTAAATAAAAATTTAAATTTAATATAATGCTATTTAGAGATAATAGCATATAAAAATATTAAATAAAAGCAAATTATGTGTTTTTTATCTGAATAAAGAATTTTTTTGTTAGACATATTTTTTCAGATATTTTTTTAATTATTTCACACTCTTACAATTATTGTTATTAAATTCTTATGTTTATAAAAAAGCACAACTCTGACAGAAATCGTATTACTTATTATATAGGGGGAAAAATAATTGCAAAATTTCTGATTTTTAATAAAAGTAAGGTTTAATGACACTGCACTGATTTCTTCTAAACCGAATATGGTAAATTTTTAAACAAAGATCAAATGAAGTTAATTCGTAAAAGATCTTGAATTTTTCAAGTCAAATTATTTTTTAAGCAACAGAAGATATCTAAATTAAAGACTAATCCTCTATAATTAACAATTTATATTCCTCTTAACGAAACATTAGTTAAGAAGTTATATATTTATGACCATTTACATTTTCATAGAACCCACTGTGGTGTGGTTTTTAAGGGATTGTTGAATTTTTTTCTTCTTATTAAACTTATTAAAAATTAATTTTGTCTGAACAAATTTTGACAAAATTATTCATTTGTTAATATTTGCCTTCTAAGAAGTTTTTAATCCTTTCTAACTTGTGGTCAAAAATGTCCTGTACGTGAATTCATAAAAAAAGGAAAAATACAAATTTTTCAAAAAATTAATTTTATAGCATTATTGTCTTAAAATATAATGAAGAAATTTAAAATAAAAAAAAAAATTGGTGACTTTATATACTTCGAAAATGTTGAATAGAATACTGTAAATTTAAAATGAGAACAAATTAAAAAAAAAATATAAATCAAGAACTACACAAATGTAATCTCAAATCTATATACAGCCAAAGATTACGCTATTGGCCTGCACTGTATGTTAGTTTTTCAATGAAAAGGCAGCAATAAAAACATTATGACGTATTGAAGAAAATACCCAGACAGAAAATACCAACCTGACAAAAAACAGTAGGGGTCTTTAAGTCTCAAAAGCAATTATAAAAACACATTTTATCTATTTTATAAAAATTTTAAACAATTTATTGAGTTCAAGATATTTTGAATCCACCAAATTTTTGGAATCATCAACGTTATGCCAACGGTGGCAAGTTCGGCCAGGTTACCAGGTTTATAAATAGAGTTATAGGACAACACTTTCAAGATTGTCAATGCAAAATCGACCCTCTTTCACGCTTTGCCAGCACTGTGCGACTAGTATTTTTCTGCCGGGTGTTTTAGAAATAAGATGATTAACACTAAACGTACCAGGAAAGAGTAGATGTACCTATTACCACTACACTCAAAAAAAAAAGTTAGTAGAAAAAAATTTGTAAACGGTTTGTACTGATTTTTAGTCAAAAAATATTACTTAGCAAATCTTTTTGCTATTTACATTTTACAAATTACAGAATTTTTACAGAATATTTGAAAAATTTTTGTTGCTTATTTCAGAAATTATTTTACAAATTTTTGAAAACCGATTTGATAAAATTAACAAAAAAAAATTACTAATTTAAAAAAGTGGATATTGAAGGAAATTTTATTTATAATTAAAATTTATACCTACAAACTTAAATTGCCTTAAAATGTTACACAGATTAAAAAAAAGGATCCGAAGTGAATATACCGGCTCATGTCTAAAAATATGACATCCGCTTAAAAAAGCACTAAAAAGTTTATTTATTAAAAAAATCAGCCCTCAAAAATATTAAAATTTGACCTTAAAAGTAAAAAAAATTTACTAAAATATTTTTCAAAACAGATATTACCAAATTTAAACAAAATGATAAATTCGTTTAAGTTTTTAAAATTTTTAAGTCTGATTTTTTTTTTTTGTAATTTTGTCTTAAATATTTTTTGAAAAAATAAATAATATAAAAAATTTTGATTTTCAAAATAAAAAATTTTAATTTGAAATTTTGTACTTATATTAATAATATTTAGTAATTTTTTTATTTCTGATTTTAGCAAACCAATTTTAAATTCCACTTTACAAAAAGTTTACTAAATTTTAGTAGCGGGTACTATTTTTTCTACTAATTTTATTGTACTACTCGTCAACAGACATGTGCTACTAGATTTCCAAAAAATATCGCTGGGCTCAAATTAGCAAAATTTGCCGTAATAACAGTAATATTTTTAGTTTCCATTACAGACTTATTTTGGTGGGTGGTGAGTGTACACTGTACATACAGTCGTGGTCACACAATTAAGTCATTGTACTAACATTTTTTTCTGAGTGCATTTATAGCGGTTCCATAACTTTTTGTTCATTCCAAACATATACACCATGTTCTTGTTGGGTGTAAGAAGGCGTTTAGTCTTAGCAAGACGAAAGCCGAATGTGTTAAATAAATATATTAAGCTCAATTGTTGACAACGGCGACGAATTGATCGCGATCTTCATTAACACTGGCCGATAAAACAGCAATATTCCTCTCGGTACGAACTCTTCGCCTTCGGGTTGGTGGTTTAATGTCCAATAAAGTGAAACTGGTGCGAAATTTGGTCACAATAGCTTGAAGCCTGTTCAGTGGGTCAATTATTACGATCATAATTTACGAAACACATTTCTCACACAGCAAGAATTCATTTCTTAGTCTATTCATGGTGAAATATGGCTGAGCATTTTTGGCATTACGACCTGTCACGAATCTTTTTAATTTACACTGAAAACCCAAATAGCATGAAAATCATCCTTTATTAGGTTTGTATAGGAAAATTACCAAAGAGATTCGCGCTGTGTGGGTACAATCAATTTGAAGGATGTTTAAAGTTTTAATTTTTATTAAGAAGGATCTAGAGTTTCCAAAAAAAAAATCTACCCACTGTGACCAAAATGTTTTTGAAACTAGTTGTCTGGATCGATGAATTTAAGTGCATGTAAGATGTAAACAAAATACTCAATTTAATCCCAAATATGCAAAAAAAAAAAAAAAACACTGAAGCACGGTGGGTCGTCGGTAATGGTATAAGGATGCTCTACCTCATCTGGAATTGATCCGATACTGAAAATTAACGTCAATATGACAGGCGAAATTCATAGCAAATAATGTGGATAGTGATTATGCTGCATGGATATTCTAACAACATAACGACCTGAAGCATAAGTTTTGGATCGTCAAGTCTTGGCTTGAGAGGAATCGCAATAAGGTTCTCGAGTGGCCAGCACAGAGCCCATATTTAAATCCGATAGCGGACATATGGGGAATCATAAAACAGGCTGTTTCAACAGGAGAACTTACAATTGTTAAAGATGAGATTATTTAAGAAAAGTGGTTTAATATCGCTCCTGTTCAGTGCTGTGAAATTGTCAAAATAATGACAAAGAGATGTGCTGAATTAATATGTCAAAAATGATATCCCATCAAGTATTCAAAGATACAATATAGCATAGTTTTAATTTTAATTAATCAAAATAATATTTATAAAACAACTTTATTATTTTTCCACTAAATAGTTAAAGAGTATTTAAAAAAAGTTAAAAAAATCAGTTAAGAATTTTTTTTTGCTTTTATGTTTGATTTTTTTTTATAAGATTTTAGACAAATGGAAAAACCTTATTTTTTATGGCTAAAAAATATCGTATCATATTTTTTCTTCTCCCAATTTTATGAATTCGAATGACTTTATTGTGTGACCACGACTGTACATAAAATAAAGGGATGCTAAAAAATGTCAACATAGAAAATAAAATATTGTGTTAACTATGGCTTGTTTAAAATGTTGTTTATTATATAGTTTAAGACAAAATAAACTATTTAAATTTAATAAATAATTAAGTCCAAATGTATTGTATTTATAAATAGTAATCTTCTATAGAATTCAGCGAAAATAAATGAGATAATTCTTTTCCAGTGTTTTAATATTCTGCAAAACATTTGATTGATTTTAGCAAGGAATACAATCGCCTAAGTCTTAGCATAACTTTTGCTGAAGTTACAATTTTATTCTCCCTGATTTTCATTAACATGATTTTATCGACATTGGCAATTTTTCGGCAAGCACCCTTCTAACTAAAATTTTGCTGGCTTTACTAACTTTTTTTTTTGAGTGTAGCCATACAATTTAATAAGTCGTAGAGTAAAATTGGTAACATCTTTAATGGCAATTAAAAGGTTTCTTATCAAATATGGAACAATATAATTTGACACCGTTTGGTAAGTTTAGTGTTAAACGAGAGATTAATAAACAATTTTCACTCAAACCTGCCATAAATTGTTAATACGACTTTTAACCTAAAAGCTTTTTAATTTAAAATTAACTAATTTGTTCTCATGTTTTAGCTCACAATATATAACAGTATTCCACTCAAAGGTATACGAACATATAAACGTTTTAAAAATAACACCCGCCCTAATATGTAACTTAATTACAAAATATATTTGATGACTAGATTTAATAGAATGAGGTTAATTGTTTTTGTTTTTCATTGTGTATATAGATAAGGATGCTCCAAAAAAAAAATTGCTAGTTATTGGCCAGCTCTCCCCCTTAAAAATATTTAATTTGGTATAAAACAACATGTCCCCAAAAATTAATAAAATGAGATAACCGGAAGACGCTCAATAACTAACAATTTTTTTTAACTTGCCACAAGCTTGAACCACCCTAATGTAGACACTTAAATTCATATTCACATGTAATATTACACTTACAACTTATTAACTTATAAATACTCCATGGGTGCAAAACGCGTTGAACGATATAATATTACACTGGAACAACGCGCACAAGGCTGCTGCTATCATACCTCAGATATGGCACTATGATTGTGGTTAATGGAATTACTTTTAGGCCTTTCACATAATACAACACGAGTGGATCCCTTATTCGAACGACGTGATACAGTAAGGGAAGTGGTTAAAGTACGCATAGAATCACAGCTATTGTGCATACGACGTTCCACAGTATTACCACGATTTTGGTTGCAATTATGACGATAGGGTTTACAGCAACAAGTACACCATTTGAAAGGAGGAAAGCGACTAAAAATAAAGAAAAAAAGAAAAGAAACATTTTTGGTGTATTTCAAAGTTAACCTAAAACTGTATTTTATTAATCTCTGTAAATTCCATTTATAATCACCTTAATGTTCGAAATACCGTGGGTGAGAATAGGCAATAGATTAAAGGATTTGCTGCTGAGTTAAGTGGTGCCAGACTTTGTATAAATGTAGCTATCGCTATATTCGTTTGTGTTTGTGGTATATGGCCAAAAACTTGCAACAAATCGAATATTATGTAGGGTGACCAACATACTATAAATACAATAACTATGACAATTGTCATTTTAACAGTTTTCACTTTAGCCTGCAATATTACGCCACGTGAACTTGCTCTCCGAGTGACATTATTGCTATATCCGACACGTTCAGCTGACAGAAATTTAGATCCTTTAGACCAAATTGTTTTTACAATTATTACATAGCAGGCGGCTATTATGAGTGCAGGAAGAACAAATAGCGTAACAGCGACTAGACTCATATAGACTTGCCAAGCCCAAGGTGATCCCAGTTCTATCCAACATTGTGTTTGTCCCTGTATTAGTTTTTCTTCATATAACATTGGTATAGGTAGCGAAAATAATAGTGAAACTATCCAAGCTCCAGCTACCAGAGGTCGTTTTCTATTTCCTGAAATTATGGAAGAAATAACATTTGTATTTTATAGGAAATATAATATAAATTATGGACAAAATCAATTTTTTTTTTAATAATAGTAATGTCATTACACTGTGCAGGGGTATTTTTTTTTTGAAGATTCCTATGTCAGAAAATTTGCAAAAGTGAATGATATACAGTGAAAGCTCCCGCAGGCGGACACCGACCGTTACGCAGATTTTGTCCGATTACGGAAAATGTCCGTCTACAGGATAGTTTTTTCCTAATAGGTTCCAAGAAGGGACCAAGATATTTGTCCGCCTAGGGAGCTGTCGGTTAGTGCAGCTTTCAGTGTATTTATTTAGGGCGATAAATGAATGCCTGTAATTTACTTTTTAAAGATTATTTCATGTAAATGTTCTCCAGAATTTCGGCCGGTATCTCACCAATGGCTGCTGTAATGAAGTCTTCCAGGGTAAAATTGGCGCCGGCTTGTGCCTGTACACGAAAGTCTTCACGTATCCCCAAAGAACACAAAGAAATACTCTAGTGGGGTCAAATCGCGGCCAATGGACTGCTGCAAAATGTGAGATTAATTGCTTACCAAACTCGCCTCTCAATAGGTTCATGTTATCGAGTACCGTTTGCTATGTGGTACGGTCTTGTTGAAACCACATGCCAACCAAGTCCAATTCTTTCATTTTGGGCAAAAAAAAAAATAGGTAATCATCCCACGGTACCTTGATCCATTGACTGTAACGTTGCAGATTTCTTCGTTTTTGAAGAAATATGTCCAATGATGCCGCTGGCCCACAAACCACACCAAAGAGTGTATA
Source organism: Eustalomyia histrio (assembly GCA_949748255.1). Classification (NCBI taxonomy): domain Eukaryota; kingdom Metazoa; phylum Arthropoda; class Insecta; order Diptera; family Anthomyiidae; genus Eustalomyia; species Eustalomyia histrio. The sequence continues at coordinate 218,802,283 of OX456523.1, forward strand.
TTTCAGGATGCATTGGCAGCTTTTGAACTGTTTCTGCCTGCTCATCGCACCAAATTCGGCATTTTTCTGTATTGAACTACTCATTGAGCTAAAAAATGGGCTTCGCCGCTGAAGACAATTTTTCTATAGAAAAATGGATGTTCATCTAACTTTCCTAATAGGCTTTTTCCACTGACGTACATCTTTCATTAATTTGCAAAGATCTTTCGTTAATTTAAGTAACATCACTAAAAAAATCGCTAAAAAATCGATTTTCTTTGTGCCATCACTAGCAAACTGACATTGCAGAAAATAAAACAAATTTTTTTAACAAAATAAAATGAATGGCCAGAATGGCCTTCAAAATTTCAATGTTCTGCATTAAAATTCGGGTTTGTTCTTGCAAAACAACAACCACTCCAATGATTAATGCTTTCTCTAAATTAATTTTTAATATTTTTAATTTTTAACAAAAATTGTGCGTCGTTTTCTTTTATTTTAACAGCTGAATAAATGACAGATGAAATATGTTGCCAATGTAAATGCATGTTTCACGTTTTCAACACCTTTCATGCGTTTCACAAAGATGTTGTTCAGTGTAAAAAGCCTGCAAGGCCCATTCACCAAACAAACGACAATCTGATACCTCACCTATTTTCAGTTCTTTTAGCAGCTGTATTTTGTACGGTTTCATACCAAGGTCCTTACGTAAAATCTTCCAGGTCGTCGAATAACACAAGCCTAATTGTTGACAACGGCGACGAATTGAAATATCTCGAGCTTCATTGACACTGGCTGATACAACAGCAATATTCTCCTCGGTACGCTTTCTTCGCATAAGGGTAGGTGGATTAATGTCTAATAAAGTAAAACCTGCGCGAAATTTGGCCACAACAGATTGAATAGCCTGTTCGGTGGGTCGATTATGACGACCATAAAATGGACGTAATTTACGAAACACATTTCTCACACAGCGATAATTCGTTTCTTAGTCTAAATTTGCGCTGTTTGATTACAATCAATTTAAAGGGTGTTTAAAGTTTTAATTTTTTGCCCACCACCGTATGAAATAAGATGCAGAAAACAGTCTAAAAGTTCTTCTACACTCAGAAAAAAAAAGTTAGTAGAAAAATTTGTAAACGGTTTTCAATCTCACTTTATTATTTTTGTACTGATTTTTAGTAAAAACATTATTATTTAGCAAATCATTTTGCTATTTACATTTTACAAATTACAGAGTTTTTACAGAATATTTACAAATTCTTGTTGCTAATTTCAGAAATCATTTTACAAATTTTTGAAAACCGATTTGCTAAAATTAGCAAAAAAAATTACTAATTTTAAAAAAGTGGATATTGAAGGAAATGTTATTTCTAATAATTAAAACTTATACATACAAACTTAAATTGCCCTAAAATGTTACATAGGTTGAAAAAAGGGATCGGAAGTGAAGATACCGACTTATGTCTAAAAAGAGGACATCCACGTAAAATAGCACTAAAAAATTTTTTTAGTTCTAAAAATCAGCCCTAAGTGTAAGCATAATTCTGTGTTTCCACTATATAGTTGAAATTTTTTTTTCCTTCTAATACCACGTTCATACCTAAACCCAAAATAAATATTTTAATTTTTTTCAAGTTTTCGATTTAAAATTGGTATGAAATTTTAATCTTGAAAACTTGAATAAAACGAAACCAACAAATACTGAATACAAAAGTTTTCTAAGGGTATAGAAAATACAGATATAGGATGAAAAAATTCTTTTTAAATTCCACTGTGGAGGTTTGAACTCATAATTCAAATCAGAAGAACTTTTCGACCGGTTTTCTACATCTCAAATCATACAGTCAAGAACAAAAATGAAAAAACTGTAAATGGAAAAACCACATAAGTGTACCTTGACTGCGGGAGATTTAACTATACAAACCTCCATAGGAATCAACTAAACCCCAAAGCATGACCCTTATTTTATTGCATTATTGATATTGATATTTAAATTAATTTATAAATTATTCAATTTACCATGAATTTCTGATGTTCATTTTTTTACTTACTTGCTTTTGTAAAACTCATTGGATGTGAAATGGCATCATATCTATCTATGCTCATGGCAACCAACACATATGTGGAGGCATAAGTAACACAAACTTGTGAGAATCGTATAATTTTACATGCAATATTACCAGCACGCCAGGATATTGTTATGCGCCAGATAATGTCAGTTAAAACATTTAGTAAACCAACGCTAAGATCTATAAAAAATGTTACAAAAAAACACAAAATATAAAATTTATACCACAAATATTATCTAACTATTCAAATCACAAAAAAAAGTTGTTCTAGAAATTCTACTTAAAGTTTTTTAGTACATACAGTGGCATGGAAAATTAAGGACACGGCAACATGATTTTGGGTTCTCTTTAATTTTTTTTTTATTTGAAAGGAAAAAAATTACTCAGTAGAGCAAAAATAAAATATTGTAAAATAATTCAGTATAATTAAAAAATTAGCAATTTAATTTCATTAACGTATTTCGTGAATTCGCCACGATTGTCCATAAAATTTGTGTTCTTTCTCATAAAAATCAATTATAATTTGTCTCTCTTTATGTGTGCCCTTAGTTATGCGTTGCATTATCATAAAGTAGTATGAATGTTTCTAATATTTTTTTTTTAAATGTATGTAAAAGGTCATATACTTTTTAAATAAAAATAAAGGATAAACTTTATATTATAAATAAATATCGGGTTGTTTTAACATTTTTGCTCAAAGAAATATAAATTGGTAAAACCTAACAAAAAAAATTTGCTATGTTCCTAGTTTTGCGGGCCACTGTGTTACAAATAATAATTTAAACATCTAATACATGTGCCGGTCTATATAATTTAGACATAGAAAGCCTAAAGATAGTTAATATTTAAAAAATACAAATAAAAGTAGAGATATGAGGGTTTTTTTTGTAGATAAAAAGGAGTTGGAAAAAGAAGTGGTGAAAGCTTTTTACATTTGATTGTCTTTATACTGATACCATCTATAAACACTAGGGTGGCGAAATCGGGTAACTCTAAGCCGTTCACAACTGAAGTTAAAATGTCGGAATTTTAAAACAAATTCAAAATAATCTGGTTAACTTAGTTACATCATTTTTAATAATTATTTGGTATGCTAAACAGGAATATGAAATATCTTTAAAAATGTTCAAACGATGTTCGAGTTTAGGAAAAATTTCGATTTTCAACGAAAATTTTTTGAGCGATTTCAAATTACCCTTTCGTGTTCAGCATATTAAATTTAATTTTAAAACAATGTGTCACAAGGTACAAGTAACAAAAAAAAAAACAATTTTTTGGGTTTGTTACCAAATTCCGAAAATTTGTTCTCATGTGTGCACGCACGTACGAATTTTAGACCATATGTAACGATGTTTCGTCTGAGCCTTGATAAAAATCCAAGGTAAAAATTTTAATGCCACCCCAGTGAACAGATATAGACGAAAAGTTTTTAAAATAAAAAAAAAACGAGGAAAAAGTTTAAAACGAAAGAACAACCTTTCGTCGGCGAATCTAGTCTTTGGGTTTGAAATGTAATATATATTGGATGTAAACTAGTGTTCTAATTAAAGCTTACCTGCCAATGCCAATTGTGTGATAAAATAATGCATTGGTGATTTTGTATTTCTATTTATAAACATTACAAATAATACCGTTGAATTGCCCAATACGATTACTGTGAATAGAATCCATAAAACGGCAAATTGTTCTGTCTGAAATGAAACAAAAAAAACAAGAAATTAATATATAATACATGGATTTTGCACTGACAAAAAAGTATCTCAACTTAAACGCTCCGATTTTGATGAAATTTGAATATGTGATAGAAAAAAAGAAATCCCAGAACAAGCGGTCTTACCTTTACGGCCACCTAGGGCATCTAGGGGATGCAATATTGAGAAAAAAGCTCCGACATTATTATTTTTTTTTTTTGGTAAAATATTATATGCGCCAAATTATGAAGTTTCATACACTCACAATATATTTTCCGTTACCGACTGTAGTTTATTTAAAAAGTAATACGTAAAGTTTGTTTTTAAAAGAAGAATCAATTGAAATTCATTGAAATATATTTTTTAACTATTTGAATCAGTCCTTCAAAAAACAAACTATAAAAATTTACAGACATTCAGTAGGAGTTGATATTTTCAGTTAAATGTAAAATTTTATGTTTTCTGTTTTTAAAAATTGAAATTCATATAATTCTTTTTTGTTTTTTTACCAAAATAGTTTGTATATACCCATCTAAAAATCGAAATATATACGTCCATACATGATCTCTTATATGACTAAATATCTTCGGATCCGAAATTTGAGGGTATATGGTGATATATGTGCATATACTATCATACATGCTCATATATAATTCATATATATGATCATATATGAGATCATGTGTGGTCATATATTGAACAATGTATGGACGTATATGACCATGTATGCCCATGTATGATCATATACAGGCCCATGTATGATCATGTATGCTCATATATATTTCGATTTTTAGATGGATATACAAAATTGTTTCAATAAAAATTACAAGAAATTATTTAAATATACATACACATAAAGCTAATAAAAATATATACATCTGTGTGTGTTGTGTTTTTTTTTTTGTAATAACATTTAAATAAAAAAACTTTCAATTTAAAAAATAAACCATAAAGTAGTTTTTTCTAACTTTTTGTCAGTAAAAAAATTATGGTTATTTTAAACGACTTTCTATTGTTTTTACTACTTTTGTTGGTTATTAAACAATGATTGAAAATTAACAACAAAATGGGTTGAATATGATAAAAAATCAGTAGTCCTCTTTTTGACTGTATTTTCGATTAATTTAATATGTATTTTAAGTTGTTTTTAACGAAATAATATTGTGAGTGTACACGCAGGAAAAAAAACTTTAAATATGTTTACAAGCAAATATGTATTTGTTTAGAAACTACCATATGTATATTTGAAGTAGATTTCAAAGTATTTTATATTTATGGTTATTATACATATGTTTGTATTTTCCTTTCTAAATAAACATATATTTGCAATTGTAATTTTATCATTATTGTACTTGTGGGATTCAAACATAATAATGATAAACATATATTTATTTGCAGGCAAACATATATATGTTTGCCGGTGAATGCATTTCAAAGGATACAAACATATATATGTTTACAAGCAAACGTATTATATCTACATGCAAGCATATTATATTATATATGCGGCAAATATAACTTGCAGCTTTTCCAAATATATGTATATTACCAGCATATTATATTTTCAGCACGGCGATTCTTTCAGCGTATATACATAATGCCTATGTTTTAGCAAACTGTTGCCAAATTGTCTAAAAAGTACCAAAAAACAAAAGCATCGCAAAAAATTAATAAAATCCGAAATATCTCGAAAATAGAAAACAATAAATTACCTCAAAACTTTGAAAATTTTACATCCAATTCAAAAACACGAAAAGCACCAAAAAAAGTATTAGCGAAAAGATCTCAAAAATCCCTTTCCAACGATACCACACTTGCTTTTGGTTACTTTAGATTAAATACCTTAAAAAGTTAAAAATCCCCTTATTCACCCTTTCATATTACGAGGTAGCCCAAAATCACCTCACATATCCAAATTTTATCGAAATTGCAGCGTTTAGGTTGGTAAACTTTCCTTGTGTGTTAAATATTAGACATTATACATTTTTTCATCAGTTGCTTTTTATATATTTTTTTAATATTTTATTTTGTTCAAGAGTTAAGTTAAAGAAAACCCTGTAGTAAGATATACATCATTACAATTTCATAGCGTATATTTGGAGTATATTGCAAAGAAAAGAGTTAATTTAAATAAAGTAAATTACAGAATATGTATTAAAAGCTAATGTGTGGGTATGCGTATGTAAAAATTATTTGATGATATATATGTCATTTTCAAATTAAACACACAGAAACACATGCTTAATAGAGAGGAACGTAATTTAAGAAAAAAAAATAATTCTTAAATTATATTTGTTATGGAAAATTTAGACAATTTGTTTTTATTATAATTAATAAATTTTGTATTTCTGGAACATTTTTAGAATTTCCCGAGTATACAAGTTTAGATATTATCATATGTGGCCTTATCTAATAATATATATTTACATATGCCAGTATACATTACCATATGTAATTATGTATAACATTATTTTTTTTAAATTACCTTATATTTTTCCATATTGATCCTAAATAAATTGAATATGATTGATATGATATGGCTTATACTTAACCATATATAATTATATATGCTAACCAATATTTAAGATATAATAATATATCATTAATGATCGGAAATATTTTTTAGTATGGTAGCTCATATCATAATTATATATGATTCAATATATGGCCCAATATGAGAAATAATTGTTGATATGGTATAAGATATAATTATATAAGGAACAATATTTCCAAACGAATTTGAGAAATGCAACTAGAGTATTTTTGATATGACATAAGATGTAATTACATATAATTATATATGGTTCCATGTTAATGTTTTTTATATTAATACTAGCTGACCCGGCAAACTTCGTTTTGCCCAAAATAATTTTTTTTATTGAATTAATTTCGAGCATTCATGATTCCACCCGAAATTTGTTTTTTTTTTTTTTGATCGAAAATTAGCGATCGTTAACAGATGACGAAATAATATAATTTCAATAGCGGATGCTTCTACGCTAAAAAAAATAAATATATTTTGTTTATGTGTTGTAAAAAAAGGATTTTTTTTATTTATTACCTTAATTATGTTAATGCTTAACGTTAGCTGATTTTTTTTACTATGTAATCGTTTAAACCTTTGGGCTTCTGATTATAAATGAATAGCGAACCCCCTGCACACTTCGTAGTGCAAAAAAGAAAGTAAAAAAATCAATTCAAATTCATTTAAATCAGTGATAAATTGCTTTTATTGTAATGCCTGTGGTAAACAACATTTTTTGTTTTTCCATTTTCGGTGTAAATATACAAAACCGATGATTTGCAAACGCGCGAACAGGCTACATACAACTGGCCATGTGAGATACTCTAAATTCACTCCACAAATTCCTAAGGATTGGCATTGCGACTTATTAATGGTAACCGCAAACGCAAGGCGAACAGGAAACTGAAGTCGTTAAAATTCAAATGGCTTATCAGACGGAATCATTGGGATGCGAGGAATGAATACATCTTCGCCTTTGAATTTTCCACTATTTTCAACTATTTTAGTTGCTTCAATTACATAAGCCATCAACTTTTTAATAGCAAGTCTTGTACCATTACACAAACGGGGTTGATTGATATTGCGAAGCATAATAATAGTGGCTCCAACTTTCAATGGGAGATTATGCGGAGGCAATCCTGGTAAGTCCAACGAATTCTGTTGGATAATTCACAACATCTTCTTCATTGGCAACAGTATCAACAGACAGAAATCTGTTGACTGCAAACAGCAGTCATTGGTCCAATTGAAACCTTGCCATTAGAAACGTAATCAATGTATGCATCATAATTGAATGCAGCACGCTCCAAAGTTCGTCGCACACACGGACGTACGTGGAGCAGGATTTCGCAGAGCTCTACCATGTGCCATGGCATTTCGAGCAGCCAAAGTATTATTTGCACGCTGTTCGTCACTTTGACATGCTCTAGATGCCGCAACATTTCTAGCATTGCATGTTTCGAAATGAATGCAGTGTTCACTACAATAATTTATTCACATTTTTTCTTAGTCCATAAGAAATGATTATATATAATTACACCCAGAGAAAAGATTGGCTGCAATGCGATCAAAACCATTAACATTTATTTGTAAGAATTTAATTTTATTTGGAATAATCTAAAATCCATTTATACAGCAAATGTTGTATTGGGAATTAAAAGAAGGGAAAAGAAAATAAAAATCAATCCAATTATTTAATTATTGGTATTTACAATCATCTTTAAAAATAAAATACGTTTAGTATTTGTGTGTGGTGGAAGCAATCAATTATTTAGTGAATATATTAGAAATTTGGTACAATCTATCAATTTTATTAAAAAATTGTCGAGTTTAAATCCCGGAAAAGGTAAACATATTAAAAATAATTTTTTAAAGTAAAATAAAATATTCAATTGTTTAAATGGCAAATTTATCAAAGAAAATTAAAATTAGTTGTGGTTCAGTAAGCAAAAGTGTGAACTACGAATCTGATTGTCCAGGTTTGATACCGGAAAAATCTAAAAATATATTTTTTTTTAAATGAAATTTTGTGGAACGTAATAATATTTCTGTGGAATATAAATATTAAATTGTACAACTGAATATTGGCTTTCATAACAAAAAATTTAATTTAATATGAAAACAGTTGTCGTAACCGCCAGAATTACTGTTTTCTGAGTGTATTGTATTATATATAGTTATATATAATTACATCAAATCACATAAGTACAGAATCAATTTAGTCTCATTAATTCGGCCATGATATGTAGAAATTTTTTCCATTTTTCCAAAATTTCCGAATATATAATTATGTATAAGTTCTGAAGATATAATTATATACAACACAATTATATGAAAAATGTAGTCTAACAAAGTCAAAGCCACACACTGCTGAGTGCTTAACTCACTACAAATCTGGCAGACCGAGTTCAAATAATGGAAAAGGCATTATTTGTTAGAATTTTAATATTTTTTAATTTTAAATTTTTTGTATAGGTTTTTGAATAAACTGAATTCCGTATATGTGACCTTCTCCGAGAAAAGGGACCTGGTGTGTGAAAATGAAGTTTTGAGAAAAACGCATTTAAAGTTTCATAACGCATTATCACTGTGAACACACACCTTCAGTTGGGAGATGCGATTTGGTATGGTTAGTTATGATTGGGTGCCGACTTCGGTGACGTCATGCGTATGTGGTGACGTATTTTTTTTTTCGCTTTAAGTGTGGCAATACCTTTGTTATTAATGCTGCTTTGTTCGTTCTCAGCTAACGATTTTTCCAAGTTCGATTTGTACGTTTTTATGGGGTAAATAAATTTTTATCAGAAATCTAACTCATTTCATCTTAGTCTACACCCTTTTAGGTACCAGAATCTACTCTTAAGTCCAAACCCGTTTTTTGACACACTAGGTCCCTTTTCTCGGAGAAGGTCACATATAATGTATTGTTGTATTCAATCTGATTCAATTCGATCTGATATTTTTCGGATAAATTTGGATCTTACTTTATCTCTAAATATATTGCTGGATCTAACTTGATCTCCCTTTTGTCGGGTCAATTTATATCAGCTAGATATTACTGCAGATATTAAAGAATATCAAATTGGATTAGATAAAATATTGCGCCAGATCAATTTTTTTTTACTCAGGTTCTTATAATTTATTTGTGTCATGTAATAAGTTAATAGTTTTCTTTAGCGAATTCATATAAATTATAGGTATAAAACGGGAGTGAAGCTTGTAATATATATCCTTTAAAATCGAAAGTATTATGTCGCTGCGATGGTTATAATCTGTTTTATATAAAAATTCATCTATTTTTGCCAACTCTAATGTTCAAACAGCTTAATTTCATTTTTCTGTGTTTGTTTTTATAAAATTAAGTAATGATGGTTAAATGATTTTATTGTCTCTAGAGTAAAATAATGAAAACAAAAATTTTCGTAGACATAATAACATTTTTACAAAATGTTTTATGTCTTACATTGTAATATATAAGTATACATATGTATATTATGTTATTATATTAAGTTAATTAACTTAAATAACATAATTAGTAACGGCGGCTTTACTTAAATACTAAAGAACACATGCCTATTTTAATACAGAAAACTATTTTTAGCTAGACAACTTATCCATTGGATAAACAATCAGGTCAAAATCATTTAAGAATAATTAAACCATTTAATTTAATCGTAAGATGACACAAAACCTACTCAAACAAAAGAACGATTAAATTGAAACTGTCAGAACGGGCATCGCAAATAAATTACTTGTTATAGAGGAAATTGGTCTTTAGTATGTACATTTTTTTTTACATATTTCAACAATGTGTGCTATGAACGCTTTGTCAAAACATGTATTTGATAAGTTACACTTTTTTAAAAACTATAGCTGTACTCGGTATGAGAGTCTTGTAGCATTTCCATAATTGAAATATACAATTTTTATGTAATTTTGACAAGTTAACCATCTTGAAATCTTTTAAACAAAAAAAAATATATATATAAAAAAAACAGTAGCACTTTTACCTTAATTTCGTGGAATTTAACTTAAAAGGCTAAATATTTGTTGTAGCTTTGAAGTCTAGGAAATTAAGTTTACATTTGAGTTCATGGCGGTGCCAAAATTAGCTGACATGACGCCAGGAGAAGTTTGAAATAAAATTATTTTGGTGAAAAGTGCCAACCTTATAAAATATATGTTTTCAGTTTCAAGGCGCCACATTGTTCAGTATTTTTTTTAGCCATAAAAAATAAACGATCTCAGTAAATATATAAACATGGAAAAAATTGGTCCCCATTTTATAATTTAATACTTTCATTTGACAAGTCTCAGTATTACTAATATTAAAGGCGGACTATATTCTACTCTGCGGAAGTCTGTACCTTCGTTTACGACTATAAGATATTGGGTGGCAGAGTTTAAATGAGACCATACCAGCTGTCAAGACGAACACTACCAAATTAGGTGTTTACGCCTGAAACGGTTAAGAAAATCCACAAAATGGTATTGAATGATCGTCGGCTTTAAGGGCGTGAGCTAGCTGAAATGCTAGGCATTTCAGAAAGTCCTATCCATTGAATATTGACCGAACATTTGAAGAACAAAAACAGCATTGTGTATATGTTTCGATAGAGTGTTTGGTGATGTTTCACCGCAATAAAGCCGAGTTATTGCGTCGATTCGTAACCATTAGGATGAGCGATGGGTCCAAAGAAAACGAATACAATTCCATCTGCATGCAAGGTTAGGACGTATGTTTTTTGGGATGCGCTTGAGATAATTGATAATATTATCTTCAAAAAGCAAAATTAATCTAAGGCGAGTATTATGATAACTTATTGCAGCGTTTAAGTGATGAAATTAAGCAAAAAGCCGCGTTTGGCGAAAAGTAAAGTGTTGTTACATCAAGACAATGCACCAGTTCACACATCCCCTATTGCGATGACCGAAATCAAAGATTTCAAGTTCGAATTGCTTCATCATGCACCTTATTCGCCAGATTTTGATCTCTCAAATTATTTTATACTTTCAAATTAAAAAAAAAATAATTGTTTGGTAAGAGATTTGGTAACATTGAATATGTGGAGTCTTGTTGACTATTTTAGAAAGCTAGACAGTTCTTATTATAAACAGGGTAACGAAGTTATTGAATATCGCTGGGAAAAGTATATAGAGCTAAAAGGGGATTATGTTAAGCAATAATTAGTTGTGATTTCTTTGTTAGGATGCTACCATGTATTTTTTTGTTCAAGGATATTTCCAAGATTCTGTGGGGATTTAGAAAATTTTCATACCCGTATGGTTTGAAGTAGAAGAAGATTATTTTTCTTTCATATTGTTTGTAATTTCGTAAGGTTTAAAACTTTAAAGGCTCAACTACAATTGGCATAAGCTTTGTTTTGGTATGAAACGAAATTTTAGAAATACAAATTTTTAATTTTGAAAAATTTTGATTTTCGTTTCATACCTAACTTAAGTCACTTAAGTGAATTGTAGTTAAGCCTTAACTAAGCAAAACAAATTATCTTGACCTACGAGGTTAATTTTTATCTCAGCCGCCATGGAAAATCTACGCATTCATGAAGAGCCATTACACCCTGTCAAAGTAACCTTGTGGGGTGAAATTACGTCGGAAAAGGTAATTTCCTTTCCAGAGCGTATAATCTCACGATTCAGTGGTTTGCCTTGACCAGCTTGTGGGCATATTTGAAGTCGTTTATGTACCCGAAAATTTTAGAAGAGTAAAATAACAATATGTAACGTGACGTTACAAATATCCTACTTATTCATATACCTAATACAGTTACTGATGTCCATAACTAACATTTTATTTATCGCTGTAGTATATAGAATTCTAATAATTCTCATTTAGTTAGAAAAAATTATCGCATATAGTGGCAAAGTTTGGTAGCCAAAGGGAAGCCAGAATCCAGTTAGATATTTGTCTACTGGCCGAAGTATACTAACCAAATTACTCGTTCCTGATTCACGAAATAACCCGGCGTACCTGCTAATTAATGTTGTGAGACTTCCAGATTAGACACGACCTTAATTAAAGATGTTACCACAGCGCTAGGCGAACTTGTCTATACAACCGTCTCCGTTCTTAACATCTACAGAAAGCAGATCTTGAGTTTACCCCGGCTAGGAAACAAAACTGCATTATAAATTGACAACGTAACACCACAAATGCTGCGCAATATTATGCAATATGTAATCAAAATAGCCCAAATTTGCATCAACACTGATAGTCATTTGCCAGATATACACTCCAATTAATTGAAATTTACCCAACTTATAGTAGGAAACTGTACTCCTACTATAAGTTGGGTAAATTCACACTGTGTGCGTAAATGAAAAAATACACACATTATGCGTAAGTTGGTAAACACAAAATGCGTTAAATTACATTGAACAAGAGTAAAATTGAAATGAATTATTGAAATTAAAGAGTAAATTTACCAAATTTGTGCATAGAGAAACACATTTTACGTGTAAATGTACATACAAAGTGCGTAAAACTCCTTTGAAAATGTGTAATAATCTTCCAAATATGCGTGTATTTACCATTCGTAAAAATCCCGAAAAATGCGTTAATAATTCACCTACATACATATATTTCTTCTACATATAATGAAATTGTTTACATCAATATAATTATCAAACCTGTTGACTTTTTAAAAAAATCTTTAGGTTGTTGAGAGTAATAGTAATCCAAGAAGTAGCCATAGATTATAAGCACTCTCTACATAAAAGCTTTAAAAAAGACTTGGAAGAGTTTCAAAAATTAAAAAATTGCAGCGGGTTAAATTTGGTCATAAAACAGATTAACTTTGATCACATTCAAATGTTCATTACGTCTAGTTTAATATTTTTATCGAGACAGCCAACTGCACATATTGTAAACCAATCGGCACCAATCAATGTTTGTTGAATGCAAATAGCGCTCCTTCCAAACTCTTTCACTGCCAATTCAAAAATTATATTGCCATCGCTCTTACTGATGCCATTAGCCTGAGAACATAAATAAGGAGTATTGTTGTAAACACAAATAATTGATAAATTAACCTTACCTCCTTTTTAGTCAAACAATTTGCACAAAAATAATGTAACCGATTTTAAAATTTGTTTTATTTTTCTGTTTTATTATTTTTAGTTTTTATTATTATTACACAGTACAACAGCCAATCTGGGGGGTGAGAAATTCCAAGTCAGGGTGATGGTACTAAGTCAGTATAGTAAAACACTCAAAGGGTTTGGCGTTCGTATGTGTCAGTTTTTTTTATGACCTTTTAAATTTTTTCCTTGTCTTGATGTTTTTTCGCTTAGTTGTAACATTTTGGCAAAAACGTAGTTTAACATAACTCGAGAACCACTTGTCCGATTTTGATGAAACAAATTTAGAAAAATTAAAAATTACAATTTCTTTAACCCGTTTATATAACGCCTTTCTTTATAATCAACAGTTTTGCCGGTAAAAATAAATTTGTGGAGAAAAAAAAAATATTTTTTTGCCTAAAAATTAAAATTTTTTTTTTTAAATTCATAAAAAATCCAAAACGGAAAAAAGGATCAAGTGTTATTAATTTCATGTAAAGTCACATAACCTATAAACACATACGAACGCCAAACACTTTGAGGGTTTTACTATACTGACCTAGTACCATCACCCTGACTTCGAATTTCTCACCCCCCAGACAATAATCCCAAAAATGTTCCATAGTGTTATTAATTTATTTAATCTTTAGAATGAATTCTGGGACTAAATTTATATTTAAGAGCACTGGCTGCAAAGGTCATCAGCTCTAAGGTTTTTAAAACTTTTAGTTTTTTTTTTCTAATGTGTAAATGACAAAAAATGACAATGTTTTTATCAATCCTACAAATTAGTACATTCACAAACTTTGTGTCTTAAACATGAATTTATCGACAAATTTAGGCACAAAATGTTTAATTATAAACACATAATGCATATTATTACATTATATTTGTACCATGTTATTGTATTATAAAGTGTGTACAAAACAAGGTCACGCATTTTGTGTTTATATTTACTAACTATTTACACAAAAATTTATCCATTTTATAGTTGTAAATTTACAGAAATTTTTTAGTGTAATTTTTCACAATTAATTGAAACAAAATTTACAAGTGCGGATAAACATAATCAGTTGAAAACCAAATGAATTTTCACTTTAAACAAATGTTATAGCGAAAAAAATCAGATGATGGTTTTTGCCCCATCCTATAGTAAAAGAAAACACTCTCTCAAAAAAACAATAGATATGTAGGAACGATTTCTGGAATATGAATAGCAAAAAATTAAATATTTATTTTTATTTTTTTTTTATTTATTAAAATAATACAAACACCAAGCCCTTGAGGCCGAATATGGTTTTTAATATACTATTCTTTATAAATATTTTATTAAGCAATAAGAAGAAAAATTGATTTTTCCTTTCACCCCTCGCTCCACTTCACCGCTCCATCACAATTAAAAATAGTATATTATAATATTTATTTATTATGCCCATTATTAAGATTCATCTTAATGTCAATTCAATTATATTGCTTTTTGTTAGTTAGTTTTATTTTGACTTAGTAATATATTTTCTGTTAATGATACTTATCAGATTAGTAGTTGACTGGCTTTGGTTATATCTGACTATGTCACTGTTTTTGACTAGTTTGAGATGCTATACAGATACAAATGGGGATGCTCTTTTTTTTTTTTTGCTTTACTTTTAAAAACTAAATGCAATAAGAATAACATTAGCAAATTGGTAAACTTGTACGCCAATTTATAACAATGCTAACAAACAAAAATTCCACACAAAAAAAAACAACAACTAGAAAGGAAGGAAATTAGAGGAAGCAATAAAGGAACAAACTATTTTTTTTAAGCTGTCTGAAAATTGTTCGTGCGTAAAACTTTCATAGATTTTCAGTATACATTTATTTTATGACACTTTTTTTTTTGGTTTTTAAAATATTAAAGACAATAAGAAGATAAACTTGGAAAATGTAAGTATAAGAGAAATATTATAATTAAGATGATATTAATATCAAAGTATCTTCAATAATTTAACAGCTAAGTATGACAAAATATTTCTTGAGAAATTCTTCAATATGGGTAATTTTTTTTTAAATTTCGTTCAAATATCTCTAGTGCTAACAAAACAACAGGTCTATTCTTTTATAATTTTCTATAAAATATCCTTATTTTATCAAAATCAAACCACTTTGAATATCTTTCTAGTTAATATGTCTTAAAAACAATATTTATTTTGCAAAAATGTTTTTGAAATAAAAATCAATTATTTAGAAGTCAATTTTTGGAAGTTAATTATTTGGAAGAAAATATTATATTTTATTTGTACGTGTGTGTTTTTTAAATATTTTCATTTTTCCTTTGAAATTGTTTGCTACAAATAATATAGTTTTATATAGGATCCCAAAGGAAATCAGACCTTAAAGAGTTACATAAAGGACTAAAACAAATTAAGCTTTTACATATAATTCCCTTTGTTTTAATGTGTTTGTGTGGGAGGATAGTTACCAAAGAAAACATTTTCTTTTATGTAAAACCCATAAAAATATCTATTAACACCACAACAATATAAGAAAAGTAATTGACTAGGAAATGGACTATTTAAGTTAATGTGGCTTTTTAACCAAATGTTTGCCAAAACAGGGGAAAACCATTTAAATTAATAATAATGATAATTTTTAACCAAAAAATTATAGCCAGCATTCAGAGCTTTTAGGTTGTATAAATGCGTCGTAAATTGACGTACAAACAATTAAACAAGCTGTAAGTTTCTAATTATAACCCAACAAAAAAAATGGTAGTCATTCTGTGGCTATAACTTCTTTCATTGCTTCTTAAACATCAGTTAACATTCGTTTATGATTTTTTGGTATTATTCTAAGAAACTTTCAAAGAAATTCATATGTTCATATTTTAAATGTAGTGATTTGGATATAAAGCCGATGCATATCTTAAAAAATCACTCTTCATTGCTTTTAAAGTATGTTTTCTGAATCTAAACATTTATTGAAAATATTGTTTTCTGTTCATTTAAATCAGTGGTCACCAGAAAGAGAGAATATTAATGTATTGGTGTTTTACACCGTAAGAAATTATTTTATCTTTCTAGATA
Source organism: Eustalomyia histrio (assembly GCA_949748255.1). Taxonomy (NCBI): domain Eukaryota; kingdom Metazoa; phylum Arthropoda; class Insecta; order Diptera; family Anthomyiidae; genus Eustalomyia; species Eustalomyia histrio. The sequence goes on from OX456523.1 coordinate 218,818,697, forward strand.
AATGAATGAATTAATAAATGAATAAATGAATTAATCGATAAGAGAATATCCGTATGCATTGAATTAAAATAGTTCATGTTTTTGTTTACTCTATTATAAAAAATAAAAATAATTCATAATAATGATAATAATAATTTTTTAATTGCATACAGGGCACTCTGCCTCATTTAATATATTTAAAGAAAATAAAAAAATTCTTCACACTCAACGTTCCACATTTTTAATTTAAAAAGTAAACGAAAAACAAAATAAATACCTGCAATAATAAAAAAGCTACAATAAAAAAAAAAAAAAAAATTTTAGAGTGTACTTTATTTCTTCAACAAAGCGGCATATACTTGCTCTGTTAAAAGTAAGCGTACTACTGAATGAAATAATTGCATTTTTTATGCTCTTAGCTGTAAGGTTTGTTGACATTCGTGTAGTGTACGTGTAAATTGCCGATTGTGTTCGGCCCCTGAGTGATGTGAGTGCCGATCACTGATTTAAATCAAAAAAATTTCAGTGTGAAAATAGTTTTAAAGACTTTTTTTTAATTATTTTATTAAATCATTTTTAAATTTTTGTTTAATACATTTTTCAGCTTTAAGTAGTTATAGGCACACAATTTGTGCATTTTTGATCTTCGTATTTTATTTAACACTACAGAATTTCCACCTTTATTTCAGAATTTTCCAAAATAATTTTAAAATTGTGTAAAAATGTTTTAAAATAATCGAAAAAAATTTTAAAATTGTGTAAAAATAATTTCAAATTTTCCAAAAAGGTTTTAAAATTGTCGAAATATTAATTAAAATTGTTCAAAAATATTTTAAAATTGTCTAAAAGTGTTTCAAAATGGTCCAACCAGTTTTTAAATTATCCAAAAATATTTTAAATTCGTCCAAAAATTCATTAAAATTTTTGAACAATATTTAAAAATTGCAAAAAAATAAAGAGTATTTGTATATCAATGCAAAAATTTCGATTCTTTAAACTTATTTTTTCTGCATTCTAATGAAATAAAATTTCATCAAAGCTTAAATACTACAAAGTATATGAACATTTTCCACTCATGCATCAGAATACCTAATCATTGTATTATCATTGCTTCACTCACCAAAAAAAGTCTGTAATGGCAACTGAAAATTTTGCTGTTATTACGGGAAATTCTGCTAATTTGAGCCCAGCGGTATTTTTTGCTAATCTTAGCAACACATGTCTGCTGACGTGTAGTACAATGAAATTAGTAGAAAAATTAGTAGCCGCTACTAAATTTTAGTAGACTTTTTGTAAAGTGGAATTTAAAATCTGTTTGCTAAAATCAGCAAAAAATATTAGTACAAAGTTTTAGATTTTTTTTTATCGAGCATCAAAAATTTTGATATTTTTTAAAAGATGTTTTATACAAAATGAAAAAAAATCAAAGGCTTAAAAATGTTAAAAATTGTTAAAACATAAACGAATTTATCATTTTGTTTTAATATGGTAATTTCTGTTTTGAAAAATATTTTAGTCAATTTTTTTTTACTTTTAAGGTTAAATTTAATTGTTTTTAGGGCTGATTTTTAGAACTAAAAAACCTTTTTAGTGCTATTTTAAGTGGATGTACTCTTTTTAGACATGAGTCGGTATCTTCACTTCCGATCCCTTTTTTAATCCTATGTAACATTTTAGGGCAATTTAAGTTTGTATGTATAAGTTTAAATTATAAGAAATAACATTTCCTTCAATATCGACTTTTTAAAATTAGTAATTTTTTTTTGCTAATTTTAGCAAATCGGTTTTCAAAAATTTGTAAAATGATTTCTAAAATTAGCAGCGAAAGTTTGTAGATATTCTGTAAAAATTCTGTAATTTGTAAAATGTAAATAGCAAAGAGATTTGCTAAATAATAATATTTTTACTAAAAATCAGTACAAAAACAGTAAAGTGGAATTGAAGACCGTTTACAAATTTTTCTACTAACTTTTTTTTCTGAGTGTTCCTTAGAGTAAAGTATGAGTAATGCTAGTAGCTACATTTGAATACTTCCATCCTAAGACACGCCAATGTTAAATTCATCGATGAAAGCATCAGAAAAGAAGTGATGCCTTTGCCATAGTAGTGATGCTTTTATTGCGTCTTTTGCTGGGAAGGTCGACAGCATACTTGGGAATTTTTCATTGACATTGAAATTAAGTTGGCATTATTTAAAACCAATGTCAGTTGTAAAAAAAAATCATTATAATTCAATGCCAATTGTATTTTTTTTAATTAGCATTTTCCAAAGTTATTGTAAATCAATGTCTAGAAAAGTAGTTCCAATTGAATAAAAAATATTTTTTTTACAAAACATACATTTTGTTGGTGACCAATCATAGTTTGCACTGTTTTTTTAACGTTTTAGTCATTCGATTTTTTTTTAAATTTTAGTAAATTTTTTTTTTATAATAAAGGCATATTTACATCGGTTTTTTGCCTTAAGAGCAACTAAAGACTTTTTATTACAGTCGAACTTCTCTATAGTGAACTTCTATATAATGATGCTTTCGCTATTATGAATTAATTTAAAAAACACAGCTTTTTCGTTTCAATTTTAGTGTGTTTTGATCGCCTTATAATAAATTTCCTTACAGATATTTTTCTTTACAATGAAAAAATTTTGCTAATTTAAATTTGACTTACATGCGTTTTTGTCAACAAATGAGTGAATTATTTTAAAAAAAAGAAGTAAAAAAGGGCTAAATTCGGATGTGCCGAATCTTTGAATACCCTCCACCATATGGGCTGAAGATGATATACGTATATACTAAATTTTGCATGAACTGTAATATGAATATGTTTTGTCAATTTATGTAACGGACTTTTGTTATTTAGTTTTAGTAATGTTATTTATTAAGTTCTAGCAATGTTATTTACAGAGGTCTGCTCTGTTAGCGACTTTAACATTGTTGATTTTTACGTTAACTTAATTATAAGAGTAACACACATATAGCTTGTTAATGTTTTAATGTTATTATTCTCACAGTATGTAAGACAATAAATGTAATCGAACAATAAGAAGACTTAATAACATTTTTACTTACTTAACAGAAAAAAAAAAATAGAATTGTACAAATTTGTATGGAAAATTTAGAGGTGCCTTTACATTTTCACTCATAACTTTTGAACCGCTGAACCGATTTTGCTCATTTTAAATACCAAACTGCTCGGGAGGATGTTCAATAATCTGGGTAAAAATAGGCACCCCCGCTTGCGTCTTCGCGTCGTGATCGCCATTTCAACAGACAGACAGACGGACAGACAGACAGACAGACAGACAGACGGACATCGCTAAATCGACTTAAAATTACATAAGCATCACGAATATATATACTTTATGGGGTCTTAAACCTATATTTCGAAATATTACAAACGGAATGACAAACTGATATATACCCTCACCATATATGGTGGAGGGTATAAAAATTTGCTATGCAACACTGTGTACGGAGAAGAAAGTAAAATATAATGAGGGAATTCCCAAAATACGAAAATAAGAACAAAAAAAAAAAGATCCATCAATAACAATTTTGACAGCAGTTGACCGTGTTCAGTGAACGAAAATGACGCAGCTTGAGAAAAAGTTATTAATAATTAATAAAGATTGCTGAGCAGTTTGGAATTCTTCCCAGCACTTTATCAAATATTTTAAAAAACAAGTCAGATATTCTAAAAAATGTAGAAGACGAGCAATTAAGCACTAAGCGCAAAAGCCTTCGAATCTGCTTTTGCAATGCTCTAACGGATAACCGCGGCACGTGGCAGGAATCTTCCTATATCTGGACCAATAATGAAGCAAAAAGCTAAAAAGTTTGCTGATTTGAAGATTTTGAAGCAAGTACAGGATGGTTGGACAAATTTAAAAAAGGACATGGTATTGTTGCAAAAACCATATGTAGGAATCAAACCTTATGTGGGGATCCAAATGAAATATTAAATGCCAATGAGACTGGCTTTACAAATGGTTACCAAATAAAACACTAGCATTCAAAAATTAGAAATGTTTTGGTGGAAAACAGAGCAAAGATAGAACAACTGTCCTTGTATCAAGTAATATGACTGCTTCGGAGAAGTTTAAACTACTTGTTATAGAAAAAGCCAAAAATCCTAGATGGTTAAAAGGAGCGATATCTCTCGATGTGCATTATGAGTTCAACGAAAAAGCGTGGAGGACAGGTGATATTTTCACGAAATGACTTTTGCAACTTGATAAAAAATTCGCTTCTGAAAAAAGGAAGGTTTTACTTCTTCTTGATAACTGCACTGCGCATTCTAAGGAGGTACAAGTTAAACTGCAAAATATTGAGCTGCCTATTTTCCTCCCAACATGACCTTGTTACTTTAACTAATGGAACAAGGCATTATCTACAACATAAAACAACTTTACAAAAAACAAATTTTGACGGAAATAAATGTATTAGGTTTTGTTGAGGATAAAAATGGAAGAATATAATCCAAACTTAAATACCTGATTATTTTACATAAAAGTGTAAAAAAATATAATTTCTGTATGATGAAGTTTCTATATAATGAAGTGATTTTATGGCCACACTGTAAAATTTCAACTTAAAAAATGAGACGGACTTATGTATTTGCTTTTACGGCAGATGGTGCGAGTTATCTTATTGAATTAATAAGATGAAAATTCAATAATAACATAAATAACATTAAATAATGCTAATGATATTTTTCCATTGAGGCATTAATAATTGTAATGAAATTTAAAACAATTACCATTGGTAATGAAACAACTGTTCTAAAGCGTAAATTCGCAAAATTTAATTGACATTGAATGAAATCAATGCAAATAAAATTGTCAATTAACTAGTCCCAAATATGGTGGGCGGCATATGTGACGTAAATACTCCATACGACATTTATAAATGCTTGTAGGCTTACCATTTTCTATTAGACAAAGGCTTTTGAATAAAGATTTATTTAAATTGGTATTTAACCAGACGCAACTATGAATTTTACTAAACTCCAACAGTTTGTATAGAAAATTTTGAGGTACCTTTAAATTTTAAAAATGATTCGGAGATTAAGCATTTTGGCAAATGACTTAATAAATTTCAAAATCAACCTACAATTAATTTCTAAGTTACCACAATTGGCTATTTTTCAAAGTTATAGTATTGACATTATTTTTAATTGATTTAGTCAATGCAGTAATTCCCTTTGATGTTTTTTTTTTTGTAAACAAATAAAACGAGGTTTATGAGACTTAAGGCAAAAGCACAATTAGTTTAATAGATTTGGATTTTTGTACGTCAATGAGACTTATACCCCAATTATACTGAGCCCCAAATACGTATTTTCGTCATTTTAAAGTTTTCGCTATATAATTTGTATGGAATAAGTTTTTAGTTATATGTTGCAACAATTAATAGCATATTTATTCTCTTTATTATATATTTTTACCATAGAAATGGGAAATAATGGATATGAATAGACATAGTTGGTCAATATGTGTGAACACACTTTAATACTTTTCATGTCACAATGTTATGTTTAAATTCGTAATTATTTTTTCTAATTTTAGTAAAAATAAATAGTATATTGAACAAATATTATATTTTTATATGAAAAATATGAAAAAATACATGAATAAAATAAAAAACATTTTTTTTATGAAATAATCTGAAAAATCTCTCGCATCCCAAAAAACGGCAAAAAAAATTAGTTAAAATTGGTTATATGGCAGCACCGCTAAACACTACTAAAAGTTGCCGAGCCTTTTAGTTTGAAAAATAAAAATTAAATGTTAGCCATTTTTAGTTTAAAAAGTACCAATGCTTTATTTGCCTACACATTAAAATATTATTTTGGGACATCTATAGTAATTATGTTTTTCTGAAATGCTAATTTCTTAGGTATATTTCCCCCTCAATGTCTCAGGGCAATCCGATTAGCCGGTGACTGAATTATTTCGAAAAACATGTATATCGGACCCACTGTATATTGTTTTAGCCCTGGAAAAATAACGAAAATTTTTTTTTGTTTCCCATGTATTTTTCACGAAAGTAATTTTCGATATCTATCGTTTAGGATATTTTTTTATAGATAAACACACCTTAAATTTTTATAAAATTTCTTAAAATTTTTCTGTATTTTTGAAAGAAAATTAGAGTGGAATTTGAAAGAATTAGAATTTAATTTAATGTGGGTTTTTTAGAATATTTCAGCTTTTTATCATTTCTCAAAAATTGGTGTGACAATACTTAAAAAATGCAATTTAGTCTAGAAAATATGACTCGATTGATATCGAACCAACATTGATGATTTCGAAAATAACACAGGGGACAAAAACCAAGTTTTTTGTTAGGTCCGGCAGAAAACCCTAACCAGATAAACGCAGTGCGACAGATTTGCCGAGATTGCATACTTTTTGGCACTGTCGAGAATTTAGAAAATTTTCGAAATTAACGAGAGCTGCCTTAAAAGAAAATTCATTAAAAAAATTCTTGAAAATATTGAATATTTTTCACGTAATTCAAGGACAAAATTTGACACTTTTAATTGGCACTTTCACTATCTGGTTTGGGCTTAATAATGTTTCCGAATCGGTTCTCTAATGTTTTACATCTGCTAAATGACTGAAAATGGAAAAAACGCCTTTCAGTTTTTTTTTTTAAAAAAGATAAATATATTTAGAAACTGATTTTTTTTAGCATATTTTATAAGACTTGAATTACATCATATATGGCCCGGAAAAATAAGAACCCCTTTTAGTTTTTCTTGATATCTCTTAGTTTTATGATATATCCCTTTATAAAAATTCGCCAAATACTATTCGCGAAAATAAAGCAGTTTGTTTTTTTATCAATTTACATTACTCTTGCATCAGAGCTGACCCGAAAAACTATAAAATTCGTGTCGGCACAAAAACCAGAGTTGCTAAGCGTTATCTTTTAAACAGAAGATTTTTATTACGTGATAACTAGGTCTGAAATTTCAATAAAGCCGATCTATTTTTTTTTTTTTTTTAAATTGTAATTTTTTTCGCTGCGAATTTTTTTTTTACAAAACTTAAAATTTTTTTTACCAAAAATTTTTTTGAAAAAATTTTTTTTTTAACAAAATTTTTTTTGAGAATTTTTTTTTACTTATTTTTAAATATCTGTTAGCAGAAAATCGCGGTTTAATGGAAAAAATCAAAAAAAAATTTCTCTTGCGAAAAGTTTATAACGAATAAATTTTTTTTTTGGCTTCCTTTTATAAAAAAATTCGGTTTACGACATCTCACCCCCCGCCCCCTATTTTCACTGACCCAAAAAGCAGTAGCAATTCAAAATAGTTCCCGCAAGGAATTATTTTGAATTAAAATTGTTATAACGCTTGTTAAAAAATGTTGTAAGATCTATGTTCGTGTTCTAAGAGAGTACTAAACAGTTCGTGAGAGAGAAACATACTCTAAAGAAAGATATATACTTTTTGGCTGAACTCTGTACCATGTTGAATTTCTGGTAGAGCGTGAAAAATACTCTATAGTAAATTATATACTTTTTGGGTGAAAACTTGAAAAAAGAAACGAAAATACGTATTTTGGGGGCCAGTGTGTATGGAGTTTTAAACTAGAAATTTATTTTTTTATATCCGTGTAAAAATTGAATTTATATTTTCATAATTTTATATAGAGATGCGGCTTAAAATTTAAAATTTAATTTACCCTAAAAATTTAAAGTTAATGACATTTAGAATCTTTGTAATTTCTTAAATAACAGTCTGGGTAATACAAAATAGAAACTGTTTGCTACGTATAACCAAATTTTAATTTGTTGCAGACAACAAAATTACTATAAATTAACATAAAATACGTTTTTTTTTTTTATTAAAAGTCATAACAAATATGTTTCTTTTTCACAGGTTCAACCCTTGATAACTTAAGCTATTTAATAAAATTTAATGATTTTTTTTTTCTTGCTACCAAAAGTTACAAAAATAAGCATTTGTGTTGATTTAGCAAAAATGTTAAAGACATTTAAATCTTTACACACACAAATTTGTTTAAATACACACAAGTAAAGAGAATATTGCAGTAAACCCAAATACTAATGAACAAAATACAAACATTTGTAATTTTTAGACGTTCGACATTTTTTTTTATGAATTTTATACAATTTTGTTTTGTTTTTTTTTTTTTTTATACTCGTTCATAAAATAAATGAAACAGAAGGATATAAAGTAAAATACGAATATTACAAATGTGAAAAAAAAATTAATACACGCCTCTAGAGAGTTTTACCAGTTAAAATACTTCTTTTATGCCCTAAAGTATGCAATATAAAAGTATGAACATTTTTGTGTACGTGTGTTTCAAAGATAATTTTGAACTTAAACAAAATGCACACATTAGTTCCGTTCGTTTATTCAATAATTTGTACAAATTTGTACAATTTTTTTTAACACTCAGTAAATCGAAAGAAAAAATAGAGAATCAAGTGACAGTTCTATCTTGAGAGTTTGTAAATTTTTACTGGACAAATTTTTGCCAGCAAGAATGTTCAAGCAGAAAAAACATATTATTGAAAAAAATGTGATACATTTTTGTTTAAACAAAAATAAAAATGTTTTATGCAAATGCAAAGCAACAAATATTGTTAAATGAATTATAGAAAAGATATATATAAAAAAATGTTTCTGCTTAATATTTTACAACAAGAATCCTCGTTTTTTCATATCGACCATTTATAATTTATTTTTGAATTTGGTTTAACTGTTTAGCTGCTTAACAACTTGTAAATTATTGCAAATTTTCCGTTCGTGTACTTTTTTCTAGAAAATGTTCATTTTGAGAGTAAATTTGTCTTACTTTTTGTAAGTTTTTGTTAAGCCACACACGGTAAATTTGTGCGTGTGATTTTTTCGTGTATGACGTTTTGTTATATGTTAATGGCGCTGTGCGCGAACAAATCACAGAGAATTGAAAATTTTCAATTTCTTTTAATTTGTTCGAGGTGTTAGTGGGCCTGTGCGCGAACATTAGACAATTTTTTCATTTTAGTTTACAATGAGACGTCAAAGTGTATGTATTGCGGAGATGGGTAGCAAGCTAAAAAAAAAAAGGTTTATAGTATTCTGGAGTTGTAATTTTTATATTTTTTAATAATATTACGCCTATTTCTTTTTAAAATTCGTCAACTTGCTCTTTTTGATTTTCCTTTTTTGTTTCCTACACAAATAAATTATCAAAAGAGCAATTGCATCATCCGCTTCTCATTTCGTGTTTTCTCTTTGAAGGTTAAAGTTGTTGTGATTTGTTCCTTGTGTGTGGAGAAATGGTACACGAACAAATTACACGCACAAATCAATCGTCTATGGCCAGCTTTACTGAGTAATTCTTACTGGAATTGACTGAAAATAGTAAACGAATAGACATATTGTTAGGCACACACGTACAAAACATCCCAGCAAAACATTTGGAAAATATCTTCCTAGCGGATATATTTTTTCCTTTGGATGAAAATAAAAAATGGCACTATCTACCATTTTTCAATTAGAAGACAATAATCAAGTAGTATTCTAAATAAATATTTTGTTTATTGTCTAGAGGATGTATGGGCAATTTAAAAAAAATCAAAATGTTATTTTAAAGTTATTAGAAAAACTAACGCTAATGAAAAAAATTTATATAGAAGCCAACAAATAGCAATATTTAATAAAACAATTTTCAAATATAATTGAAAGTATAGAAGTAAACATATTTTTATTGTTTGGAAAAAATGTAGACAAAATTTCATAATGAGATAAAAACGAAAATTCTTTTTGTTTGATACATTTCTTATCCCTCTCCGAAAAATAACCCATAACCCCATCTAGAGATGCAACATAAAATATTTAAAGTTTCTCTTATCAGCGGTTTGAATCATTATTACCACATTTTAAATTAGCATATACCTCAAGGAACACATATAAATTTAAAATTCAAAATTTCTCTCTAAAAGGGTTTGGGAAGGCCATTAAGGAGAAAACTTTTAACCTATTGAATTCTTATTTTTGACACGTTTCTGAAAAAAAAAAAATCAAAAAGCACCTTGTTAGAGAGTTAGCTCATATTCCACGGAACACGTATGTCAGGTTTATAGCAAAAGCTGTCCTGTTAAATTGTATTACACCCCAAATTTCAAAGGGCCTCTTTCCCCTTTTAGGTGAGAATCAAAATAACAGAGTTGCCGCATTTTAAATTTTTTTGTAAACAAAAAAAAAAAAAAAAAAAAAAAACATGTGTAAAGCTAAGATAGAGATTAAGTGACTCTCATGTGCTCTTGTGTACCAACCATGGCACAACATAATATGCGATTCCTAAATGTTTTTGAAAAAAGAAATTTTTTTAAAATTGTTTTTATAAGATTTAAATGTAAAAACCAAAAAATACTTTGATAATAAAAGGTATTTTACTGTACATTTTACACTGAACTAAACAAGACAGTTTTTTCAGTCCCCGTCGTACGTCATTATTTTTGTCCTGCTTTAATTTGCCCAAACACAGGTGATACACGTACATATTTTGAAATTCGGGTTTTTAGTAAAAGCAGATTGTGCAGGCCGTTAAGGAAGCCACTTTTTACCTTTTGAGTTATCATTTTCACCACGTTCGTGAGAAAAATTTGAAAAATTGCCTTATTGGTGAAACATGTTTTAAATTTAAGTTTATAAGCCGACGAGGTGTAGTCAGACTGTAGAGTGGGAGAAATATTACAAAGTTCCTAGCCAAAATTGCTAAAAGCTTCTTTTTTTGTGAATTAGCCAATATTGCAGAGAACACTTGATTTAAATTTTATATTTTAGGCCCAAAAGGTTTGGGCAGACAGCCAAGGAGGAGACAGTACACAATAAGTAAATACGACAGTTTCTGGAACTACTATCATATAAACTCCTTGATTTAACCCTTAATGATTGTTTAGATTACTCCTCCTCTTTTTTGGAGTTTGAACATTGAAATTATGGATAGTGTGAAGTATCGAGTGTAAAGTATCGAAAGTAAAATTACTCAAGCTTACCGTGTGTGGACAATACGTAGAAGAGCAGTAGGCTATAAATGGGGTTTGAATACAAGAACGAGACATTGGCTTTACATAAGTGTCGTGAGATCGATAATGACATATGCAAGTGTAATATGGGAAAATTCCAAAGGATTCAGCGGCATTAGCGGCGCGATGAGATCGACATCAGACCGATAGATGTTTAGGTTAATTATGAGGTTGAGACTACTGGTGCTCGGGGGGTAGTCTCTTGGAGGCCTGGGTATACAGCCAGGCTATCATTTATTGGATATGAACATTGTGTACTCGTATTAACGGATTACGATTGTGGAGCGATGAAAAAATATTGTATGATACCAATGGAATTCAGTTTTACGCTGATGGCTCCAAAGTGGACTGGTTTAGGTTTCTTTTGTGGGGATCTGGGAATAGTGAGAGGAGTCTGTGTAATCGAAGATAGTTTTGAACTGCAAGAGGGTGATGGAAGTTTATTCTAACAGGGTACGTCTGAGGTTGATACGGACACTCGGTCACTGTATAGTGTAGGGGGGAATGAGAGGGCTGACGACCTGGTCAGGTGGTATCGGTTAACCTTCAAAATCCGAGACCTTATCGAAAGACAAAAACGGTGATTAAACAATAGGCCACTAACATGCATAACGAGACATTGAATATGGACAGTGTTGTTGCGATCACAAAGGTCCTGTGGCGTGATCCAGACATAGGCAGAATAAGGTAAATCTTAAAGCAGGGGAAAAGGTAACTGGCCAACATGATGGGAATTCCAACAGACCACTCTACACTACGATCAAACTTTTTAAAATTAACAAGGATTGACTCTGCGGTGTTTAAGGATAGAGATACTCTGGAGCACTTCCTTTGTTTTTACCCAGCTTTAGCGAGGAGTAGAATAAAGCATTGACACGAGGATGTTATACCGTTATTGGAGTGCTTGCGGCGGGTTCATTTGAGAAAACTCAAGGGATACCTGGGGGCAATGCTTATTATAGCTTGGTTTTCTAGGCAGCACAACCTGACGATTCTCTGGCATAGATGTATGTCGTCCGTATTTAGATGATCATGCAGGGTGAATATCCCTTCGATATAGCACTCACTTAAATATCAGAAGTGCTGCTTGCATTTTGCCTAAAAGAGTTTTTTCCCAAAGTACCACCCCGTAAAACTCAAAAATTTAACCATGTTTGGGTTCAAAAATATAAAAAAAAATATTCTTGCTGTTCATGGCGTGAGGAATGTTTGCTAGAAAAATAATAAAAAAAACATTAAATTTCTTGCATTCCAGTGTGCATTGCTCGACACTATATGCTAAACTTAAAGCTGTACTAGATTGTCAAACTAGATAGAACTCCAGTTATGACATAGTTCAAGCGTTATTTGAATAGATAAGCTTTGTTCGGAATTACTGTATGCTGCATTAACTATGAATGATAATATTTAAAATATTTGCGAATAATTCGTAAAAGTTGTTGCACCTGTTAAAATATTAACGCTGAAACTATAAGAAGAACTTATGTGTTTCGGCGATTTTTATAGAATCTGGCTTAGTTTTAAGCAAAAGATGACATAACAAAAACATTTTCACAAGAATTATATTTAAATATTATAAAAACAGAAACCCACTTTATTACATAATAATCCACTTTTGATTGCAGCATTATATCTAGATACCAGATTTAAGTTAATGCTAAGTCCCGAAGATGTTCAAAATGCTAAAAAAAACTTATTTTAAAAACAATTAAAATTTTAAAAAATTTGCAAATGAAAAGAGAAGAGAATTTTATGAGAGAATCAATATCTTGGTTTTCAGAAGATGAGAAAGATATGGTCGAACAAGTTATAAAAACAAAGGAATAATTTTCTAAATCAAATTCCTAAATTTTCAGCCTTAAAATTCATTTTGTCGCACAAAGAAAAAATTCAAAAGACGAACACTTAAAAAAATATATTAATTATTAAATTGAACGAAAATTTCTTTGAAAAATAAATATATTTCCTATTAAAACATTTGTGCTTTTTTTAAATGTAGAACCCGAACCCTGAACCAAACCCGAACCTGAGCTTTTAATTTCGATTAACCCGAACCCGAACTTGAACCCTGCAAACAAATTTTAAAATAAAAACTTAACAAATTATTGTACATATTTTTTGTTTGCTGGGATGCGAAAGCAGTAATGTTTGCACACAACTATAATGATGCTGCTGTTGTTGTGTTTTATTGATAATATTGACAATATAAATGTAATAACAATATAAATATACATAGGCTGAAATGCTTTATCACTCGATGTCGTGTTCAAATGACATTTTGGTTAAATTTATGATTCTATTTAATATAATCGAAATCTTACTTAAACTGAATTTCGTCTCAATTGTAAACGTAAACTAAAAGGGAAATAGGGATTTATTTTCCCATAAGTTGACATCTCTTAAGGGTTTTATAACTTAAGATAATGTTATCAAATGATTTCCATGTGATGAGTAAGTAGTTTGAAATTCTTATCTCAATTTAAGACCCTACTACCCCTGCTCCTTCAAAAAAAAAAAAAAAAAAAATAAATAAAAACGTTAAGATAGTAAAAGTAAATTTCGATTGCCAAAGGAAAACATTTAATTGTGAAATTATATACAACTAAGATTTTGACCTTTATTCTCTATTACATACTCTAATTTCATTAAAAGCATCGAACAAAGGATTGGGACAATTCCCTTGTTAATAAACCAATCTGGATTTTGTTATCATTCTGTTATTTTTGTAGTAATCAATTAGAGAAAACTTTTATAACCTTAAAGTCATAACAATGTTCTCTGTGGAAGTAAAATTAAATTATCATGAAGTCCTTTTCAAACTATAAATATAACATTAAGCACGTTTGATTTTAAAAGCTTTTACATATCGTACAATACATCGTATAATACATTTATGTATGGGACAAGAGCGAGCATTTTTTTTTAGCAGAATTTAACGTAGTAAAACCATTAATAATCCTAATATAGAAATTTAGCTATTAAAAGCCCAGCGTAAACATGGTAATGATATATCATTACTTTTTAGATTACGTTGTAATGAGTACTCCTTACATTCAGCATTATTTTATGTATTACCTATAACATGTTACTTATTTTATTATTTTAAATTAAAAAATACTATTCCTATTATTTTATTATAAATAATAATGAGTCATTATTAATAGTTTAAATAACTTTATTTATTAATGTGTATTTTATTAATTTATGAATTAAAAGAGTTTAATAAAACAAATTAACATGTAAGTGAACAGGAAAAATCATTAAAATTATTTTAGAGTAGTGTCGAATTAATTTATTTTAACTTGTTGGTGTTATTACACATCTTATATACTTAGTTTTGGTACTAAGATCACGAATATTGCAAACATTTTAAAAAAACTTGGTGAGAAAATCGATTTTTAACTAAATCTCCGAAATATCTTTATATACAATTTTTTAAAATTGTAAGGAGCTAGAACATTTTGGAGACCAAATTTGGAATCAGGGGAAAAATATATAAAAATCAAATCAAATAAAAATTACTTGAATTTCAATGTGCCCAAAAAAATGTTTAAAACTAAATAAAAATTTTCTCTTTTTGACCTTTGACTACCCATGAGATACGTATGTCCCAAATTGTATCAGCATTCTCTAAGAAATGAAATAAACAAATTCCGATGTTTTTAAAAATTAAAGGAATGAACTATGTCCTACCAAAATTTTGATCCTTTTTGTTGTCGAATAGGATACGAGAAAATATGTTCCAAAAATTTTGCAAAAATATATATTTATTTATGAATTTGTGGTAATCCTATTGGCTCTGAGACCATATTGATCCAAATGGTTATTATTGTGTGAAAGCAACAACTATCCTCAGTCGAAAGAAGCCACAGTTAGAAAATTGGTTAAAAAATGTAACACTTATCAACCATTGGCATCTCAAAGGGTTAGAAGAAAAGCGGATTAGAAATTGGGATTCACAACACTTCATCGCATGACTTTATCGCTTACTTCAAATTATATTATAATTGGTTACCAAGAGTTAAAAAATAATGTGTTACTCAATTTCTTTTGGAAAATTAAATAATAATTGATTATTAGTAACCATTTAATAATATGAGTACGCGTAACTCTTTATTATTTATTTTTTTGTAAGCTTGTACATAAGCATAACACCTTACCTTTTGGGACATCCCATAAAAAAAAAGTTAGAATTATAATATAAAAGGTAATACGTGAAAACCTCGGAGTTTAGATTAATAGACTCATTATTTGGTAAGGTCTGTTTTTGCTGGGAGTTTTTATAAATATTTTTTTTATAAATATAATATATCTAAATTATCAATACAAGTGTCCTAATGCGTCACCAGGTTTGATTAAAATATGAAATCTTGGTTGGAACAGCAGCCTAGATTTCTCCAATTAAAATTTGACATATTTGTTGCCTTCTTAAAAACTATAATACACACGAAATTTTTGCATCCGGTGCACGTTCGGTTTTTAAACGACCAAAATGGCCAACATGTACCTTCATATCGAATGAACATTCACTGGAAAATTCTATATGTTCTTCAAAAATCAATAAAGATTTTTCGTTAAATAAATTTATAGGTTTTTAATGCTCCTAATTAAAAAAGAAGTCAGTGTGTTAAACACTGTCCGAAGAAATACAAAAATATTTTTTTTTTTTTGGCAATTTTAAAAAGCAACAAGTTTGCATTTTTATTTACTTATATAAAAATAAAATAAATTTAAAAAAACCCTTCATAAATATAATAAGACTTTTTCATAAATATGAAGAAGCTCTTCAAAAATATTTACGAAACTTGTTCATAAATATAAAGAAGTATTTCATAAATTTTATTTTATATTTTTCGAGAATTCTTTATCATATTTAAGAAAGGTTTCGTAATTATGAAGAAGCAAGTCTTCAATCTGCATTTCTATGATGAACAAAATATTTTCTGATATTTCTTCAACAAGCGCTTATAGGTGAATATTATTTTTTTAAACACAATTTTTTTCTTAAAAATATTTTTACCTAATCCTTATTTTTTTTTTATCTTATAATGTTTCCCATTTAAATTTTTTCATATTATAGGCCAGGGATGATAAAGTTGGTGCTATGGAACTATGTTATTTAAGCCCTAAAAGCACTATGGTACTCCTTAATATTATTTGGGACTATTTGCAAAAAAAGCAGATTTCACACACTGCAGAAGAAATCTATAAAGAAAAAAATGTTGTACAATTATGTTAACAAATTTTGAACGACATTATTTCTGTAACTCGTAAGCAGCATAGCCAAACAAAAGGCAAATACAATCTTATTTAATTGACAAATTTTGGCTTTTTATTTCAAACTCGTAAAGTTACCCATTAGGTTAATACTAACATAACCTCAAAAATACTACAATTATTCAGGCAAAAAAAAAAAAATTGTACACTGCAAAATTTAATATCTATTTTGAGTTCAATAAATATTTTTTGTATTTATTTTATGTTAAAATTTCCATGAGTGTGAATCTATTCCATTTTTTATACAATTTTTAAAATTTGTTTAGTTCAAACAAGGTTTAATTTGTCTGTTCAGGCTCGAATGCATATGTTTTTAATGATTATATATAAAAGTTTTAGTATAACAGATAGATAGATCCAAAATTGTAATCCATTTAATTGGGATTGAATTTAAAATAAAAAGCCGAAATAAGTCAATTAAATAAGCATTTATTTAATTTTTGTTTGAATGTGCTAGGTTAACGAGTTACAGAAATAATGTGGTTTAAAATTTGTTGATTTAAGTGTACAACTTTTTTTTGGGTGACTGTATCTTGTCAAAATACTGCTACTTGTAAAAATTCTCATTTTACACAACTCTATTACCATTTTCAGAAGTACTAGAGGTACGCTTGTACCTCTTCAAACGGAGTTGCTATTTTTCATTTTAAGATTTTGTGGTTAAATGGTAAGAAATTGGAAAGAGCACAAAAATATTTGGGTCGAAAAAGTACTATTTTTAATGTTGTTGGTTACTCAATTGAAATTCTTATTTATCATCCCCGGTGTAGGGTACAAAAAATAAGGCAAATCTGAATATAATGCTTAATTCAATTATTTTTAAATGGAGCCTATCAAAAATAAACCAATTTTGAAATTCATAAATCAAAAAATGTTTGATAAATATGTTTAGAACAAAATGAGTCATTTGATGTCACATTTGCTTAGTGGTATGTAAAACTACACCAGTGTATAAATTTGATGCAATTTGACTCGCCCTGATCTAAATATGAAAGAGTTGTATTTTTCGGTGAGATAACTTCTTAGATGTTGTAGTTATAGAACCCCCCCCCCCCCCTTCCCAACCCACTGATATTGACCAATTCTTTAATAAAAGTGGTTTTGCAAACAACGAAGAGCCATCTGACAATATATCCAATAAGTTATAGGCTACAGTTTAGCCAAACCTACCAACGCTTTAGGGCAACTGTGTCATGTGCCAAAAGCAGTTGACTCTTGAACTATTAATTTTCTAAATCTCTTGAGTGGTATGCAAATTATACAGAATATATAAAAATAAAAATGAAAATCTAAAATTTTTGTATGCTATTATGCAGCTACCCAGTGCAGAAAATCGCATAAGCTTTATAATGGAATATATAACACATTTCATGGTATTGAAAACCAACCAGTGCAAGTTGAATATTCATTTACTCATACGGCCACTATATAATTAAGTAAAGGATATCCTTAATGTGTATTAACAACCCTTAAATAAACTATGTTATACATAATTTTCTAGTTTAAAAATCAAAAAAAAAAAAAAAAATGGGGAATCTAATACAAATTTTAAAGTGATGATTTATTGAAAAATTTGTTTCTTAAAAGATTTGGAATCAGCTGACAATGGTTTTTAGAAAAATATGTTTTTAAGAGGACGTTCTGTGAAAAACTTAAAATTTATTTAACAGTGTTATCTATTTAAGTAACTTTTTGCTTAAAAACAAAAAAAAAAAATACTTTTGGTTAAAAAAATAAAAAATAAAAAGTTTGACTTAAAAATATAGGACAATAACAAAAAGTTAGGAAAAAACTTTATTTTCTTCGATTAAGTAGTGTTGTTGATATTTTTTCTATTTCATAGTACACCCATCACTTGTATAAATCGGCATTTAAAATTCAAAGTTCTTTTTCTAATAACATACAGCTAGTTTTCCATAAAGCATATAAAGATGTTTTTCTTGTAAAAAAAATTTCACTCCAACTTTAATGGTCTCAACACGTTATTTAAATGTAAAAATTTATATTTTTTATTTTATAAAAAATACACAATCACAATAAATCCATAATGTCACTTTTTCAATAGAAAATTAATAGGTTTGCGTATTAAATTTGCTTGAAAAACAAATTGTACCAAATTTTCACGCGAAATTCATTATCGTGAAAAATTAATTTTTTTTATGGAGTATATGAATTAACCTCGTCTTACCAAGAATAAGTGTATAACATAAATAAATTTTAAATTTAAATAATGTTATAAATCTCACACACGTTTTTATGCGCAGAAAATACTAGGGAGTCGTTTATTATAGAGCTAGAAATTTTTTATTTGTATTCACACACTACTTTAATTAGTAAAAAAATGTACAAAAGAGCTTTTAGAAACCGTTTCCTTCGTATTTAAAGTTACAACTCGGATTCAAATCAAAATTTCATTTATACTTCTAATATTACAAAAGAAATTTTGCAATATATAAATATGTTGAAAATTTAGAACGAGCAAAAAACTACATAGTTTTTGGCTCTTGCTAGGTTTTATGCTTGTTAAAACGCATACATACAAAACAAGCAAAAACTAGTTTTTAGACAAAAACTATGTAGTTTTTTTGCTTAGTCTATACGTAGAAAAATAACACAGTACAGGTTGGTTGAAAAGTTCCTGCCCTCACCAAGAGATGGCACTGCTAGCTCCAAACTTTTTTTTTCTCAAGTTGGTATAACTGTCCTGAGAACACATGCAAAGTTGCAAGTCATTCTGTCAATTCTTTCTTTGTTTACAAGCCATTTGAAGTTGACGTGTCATTGATTTTTTTTAATATGGAAAAAATTGAATATCGTGCAGTCATTAGATTCTTTGTTTTGAAGGGTTTAAAAGCAAAGGAAATTTATGAACAATTGTTAGAAGTGTATAAGGAGTCCTCACCTTCAACAAAACGCACCGTTGAATTTTGGGCTGGTGAATTTAAATGTGGTCGTACCAGCCTTAAAGACGATCCACGCGAATGACGACCAAAAACTGCAACCACAGCAGAAATCATTGAGCAGGTACATAATATGGTTAGTGAAGATCCAAGTGAGAAGTCCAAGCAGGTGAAGTCACAACGATCAGCAAAGAAGGTTATGGCATCAGTTTTTTGGGATGCAAAAGGAATTTTGTTGATTGATTATCTTCAGAAAGGTAAAACAATCAACTCTGAATATTATTGCAGCCATTTGGATCAGCTGGATGAAAAAATTCGTGAGAAAAGGACTGGTTTTAAGAAGAAAAAAAATCATTTTTCATCAAGACAATGCACCTGCTCACAAAAGTGTTTTGACGATGGCTAAATTCAAAGAATTAAAGTACGAATTGCTTGAACATCCACCGTATTCACCAGATTTGGCTCCCAGTAACTACTACCTCTTCAGAAATCTCAAGCAATACCTTCGTGGAAAGCATTTTCGTCGAATGAAGAGACCATAGCAGCCGTAGACGGTTATTTTGCAGAGCTTCCGGAAAACCATTATAAGGATGGGATAAAATTATTGGAAGATCATTGGAACAAGTGTATTGAGCTTCTAGGAGATTATATTGAATAAAAAAATATATTTCGTAACAAAAACAGTATTATTTCATTTCGAGCGCAGGAACTTTTCAACCAACCTGTACGTACTTCAAAATAACACACGAAAAGCCTGGGATACGTAAACATAATTTTGGGTCGTAGAATTCACTGGCGAAGACCTTTTTGAAGAGTCAGGTAAGTTTAACAAGATATTTGGATTTTAAATTTGTATTAACTCAAACAATTTTTTGATTATATTTTAAAGAAAAGACTTTAAAAATTGTTTTTCAATGACTTAATTTATTATTTTTTTTCAGTTATTTACTATTCATTACTATTATTTTTAAATTAATCTAGAAGGTTAGGAATTAAAATTATTTGTAGTTCAAAAAATAATGATATCCCAATATTAATTCTTTAATACACCAACACGTATACGTAATATTATTGTAAAAGATTTTATGCCGTTTTATTTTCTGAACAAAATTTTGATTTTTGTTTTTTGATTGCAATCGAAAACAAATATTAACAAATGATAAATAAGTAAAAAAAAAATCAATAAATAAAGTAATTTCATAAGATATTTTGATGTATTTGCCCTAAAACACCAACAAATCTCTTAAGTTAGGGTATCTCGGCGTCTTTCTGTGTCATTACGAAGGTTGAAATTTTACTTACAGTGTTATTTTACTAAGGCTGCCATGACGCTTTTTTTTCTGACAAATTTCGTTACCAAAATGTTATATTTTTTAAAAAAATAAAATAACACTACATCATTTTCGTTTGGAAACGGATAAAATTTAATGAATATTATCTTGAAAACTTGCAAAAAAAAAGAAAAGCCAAGATTTTAGGCCAATATGAATTTAACTAAGTCGATGCATAAGTTGTATGCGACTAGTGCATACTTCGATTAATCAAACAATTTTGTTAAATAATTATTCAAATAATTTAAAATGGCCAAATTTCGAATAACAAATAATTGTAATAATTTGATATGCTTAATTGATTAAATAAAATTGTTAAAAAATATACAAAATTGTTTCACAAATATGTTTTTTAAAGATATTTAAAGTCTAATATAACACAAAAGCATTCATAATATCCTCTAGAAAAGGATATTTCGAAAGCCTTAAGACCCACCTATAATTGGCTTAAGTGGCTTAAGTTTTGTGTTTTTATGAAACAAAATTCAATAAAAACATTTTGATTTTAAAAAATTTCGAATACTGGTTCCATACCGATAGCTAGCTTTAATCACTTAAGCTAATTATGTTATGCGTAGTTTTTTAAAATGCATTTTAAAAAATAAAACAAAGCAATCTACAAATAATTTTGAAACTAAATAAATTTTTAAAAACTAGCCAATGGAGCCAACTCTCTTAGAAAAAAATTGTAACAAAATTAATCGCAAAGTTTTTTTTTTCAAAATCCACTGCAAAAAATATATATATAGGAAAGGAGGGACGTAAAGACAGGGGAAAATCGATACTCAACAGAATTTCACTCTTCATTTACCTTTTTTTATGTGTTCACAGAATATTAAAAGACAGAAATTAAAAAAAAAGATTTTATATTCTAATTTAACTCCTCGCTGATCTAAAACCAAAGCTTAATGCTTAACTATAGTCTTGATAGTTAAGACTGTCTAGAAATATTTTAAGTTAAACTTTAAAGTACGTTTATGTCTATAATATATATTCAACTTTATAAAATGTTAAACGTAGACGAAAGAGCTCACCGCGGGATTTGTATAAAATTTGAATATGTGATAGAGAGGAAAAAAAAAAATAATAAGAATATAAATAAATTTGTTATACATTTGAATTTTAAATTGTTGCAACGGTTACCCAATAAACAAAAATTCTTAAGGGTGTGTGATATATAAGCCTGGGTGGTTCTTAAGGAAGCTGACGATTACCTGGTCGCTCGGTCGAAAGTGTGCACTCCCTCTACACTCGTCAAAAAAAAGTCTGTAATGGCAACTGAAAATTTTGCTGTTATTACGGGAAATTTTGTTAATTTGAGCCCAGCGGTATTTTTTGCTAATCTCAACAACACATGTCTGCTCAAGTGAAATTAGTAGAAAAATAAGTAGCCGCTACTTAATTTTAGTACACTTTTTGTAAACAGGAATTTGAAATCTGTTTGCTAAAATCAGCAAAAAAAATTACTGAATATTATTAACATTAGTACAAATTATTAAATTTATTTATTTTTTTATCAAGCATTATTTTTTTTTTTTTTATTTTATTAATTTTTTTCAAAAAATATTTCATACAAAATTAAAAACAATATCAAAGGCTTAAAAATCTTAAAAATTGTTAAAACGTAAACGAATTAATATTTTTTTTTGTAATTTCTGTTTGAAAAATATATAAAATGGACTAATTTTCAATTTTACCTTTAAGGTCAAATTCTAGTTGTTTTTTGGGCTGATTTTTAGAACTAAAAAAACTTTTAAGTGCTATTTTAAGTGGATGTCGTATTTCCAGGCATGAGTCGGTATATTCACTTCCGATCCACTTTTTTTTAATCTATGTAACATTTTAATGCAATTTAAGTTTGTAGGTGCAAGTTTTAATTAGAAATAACATTTCCTTCAATATCAACTTTTTTAAAATTAGTATTTTTTTTTTTTTGCTAATTTTAACAAATCGGTTTTCAAAAATTTGTAAAATGATTTCTGAAATTAGCAACAAAAATTTTTAAATATTCTGTAAAAACTCTGTAATAAAAATCAGTACAAAAATAGTAAAGTGGGATTGAAAACCGTTTATAAATTTTTCTACTAACTTTTTTTTCTGAGTGTAGCGCTGATCCTCACAATTTTTTCCATATAATAAAAAAAATTAGTGTCCACTAACCGCTGGTAACATTAAATTATGATCTCGAGCCTGATAAAAATTAAAAATAGGGAATCCGACACCGTTTACATACCATTTTCTAGATCCGTATTCGGACCAAACGGATTTTAGGACCGTTTACGCCCCGTTGTGTTGTATAGAAAACGTAGTGCATAAATTAAGTGCACATTTAAAATGTACCGTAAACGTTCCGTTATTAATTGTGAAAACGCATTCTTTAACATATCTCATGTTTAAAAACACCTTAAATTTAAAAATATTTACCATTATTTTGTTATTGCGAATATCTTAAATAACTGAAGTCTGTATTTAACGGTACGGAAACGGATACACCAAAAAAGAAGTTAAAACATATTAAGTATGTTCCCGTACGTTACCGCGGGTTCCCAAACTTACCCAAATTTACCCAAAAGCGTTCCCGTACTCGAAAATTGGGTAAATGAGAGCGTTTATGAATGTGTATTAGTGTTTCTCTTTTTACCGAAAGTTACCCAAACTTTTTCTTTGGGTAAATTGGGTAAATTGTCAAAAGAACAGTTGATAAACAAAAACAGCTGTTTTATAATTGTAAAAAATAAAACTAAAGAACTTCAGCGATGCTAATTTAGCCCTTTTCGTGTACAATAAGCGGTTTTTACTTTCTAAAAACTGCAAATATTTTCTGTTTATAAACCAGGGACAGATCGGCACCTTTTAATTTTTCTTACCGCTTTTTTTTTTAAAATCGTAACCCCCTCTTTTACATTGGCACGAAATCACGAGATTTTAATATACACCACTTTGAAAAAACAATGAAAAAAAAGCTCATAAACATTAAATTATGAGAAAAATGTATTTATTAGAAATAACTATGTGTGTTTTTTCAAAGAGGAAAATATCAAATCTCGAAATTTCCTGCCACTGTAAACGGCGGGCAATTTTAATATATTTTTTTGAGTCTTATTTCAATTTTCGCATTTCTCCATTAGCGCGTTTTCACTTGTCGTGTTACACTTATTGCACCTAAAAATTTGGCATCACTGATGCATTTTGAATTTTTTTTTTTGGGCTAGAAAAGTGGTATTTTGCGTTCCCGTACTTTTGGGTAATTTTGTCATTTTATGAGAGTATTTTGTGCTTACTCTCATTTTACCGAACTTTACCCAGAAAGTAAGGGAACAGAGCTATTGTGTTGTAAAAGCAGGATTCAAGATTCCGTACGTATCGGAGAGTCTGTTGAAACTTATTTATATTTCCCAATTTAAATGAAATTATTAAAACTACAAACAATTCTTTATTATTCTATATATTTTTTTCTGATTAACAGTTTAATTTTAAAATAATATCCGATTAAACAACTAAGAAAAAACACCGACTAATTTTTTGAATGATTAGTCGTTTAAAATTAAAAGTCAATTAATTGAATGCCCTAATGTGACTTTATTATTATTGTTTTTTTTTTATCTGCCTTTTTGCATCGCATTTACATAACCAAGTAACACTGTTATATTATTTTTTAAATTTGTTAAAATGAAATTAAATTTGTTAAAATAATAATGGTTTGTAAGGAATACATTTTCGAAAAAATTTTACGCATATAATTACAACCCTAGTATTAAGTACATATTTTATAAATATCAAATAACAGCTGTCAAATGGTAAACAAAAAGTTTTAAATAAAAATTTAATAAATCAACAAAAAAAAATGTAAATAACAAATTGTTTAATAAAGTTTCTTTTTTACTTTTTCTGAAAATTTTAACAACACCAAATGACAAATGTTTTGGAAAAAAAATATATTTTATGAAAATCACGTTAGGAAAACAAAAGAAAAAAAACAATTAAAACTTGTAGTTGTAATACCCTACATCAAGTATAATTTGAATCATATTCCCGAAAAGCGGTTTTAATTATAAAGACCTGATTTTTATGGTGCCAACATAAACTATAATGACAAATCTGTGGTTAGGGTATTATAAGTTTAGTTTATAGTATCGCACCTATCTCTTATAGTATACCAATCGGGTCAGATTCACTTTCGAAGGTGGTTTAACGGTGTTCGTTAGTAATCACACTACAGGTCGCAAATATAAATTTATTTTCATGAAGTGTCTATTGCTACAAAGGCAAAGCCTTTTGTATTTGTTTAAAATCGATCCATATTCAGACCTACCCACCAGAGAAAGATACTTTCTCTATTGGGCTTAAATGATATTTAGGCACATAAAACTGTTAATATCTTATTGAAATTTGGATTGTGAATATTTAAAGAAATCCAGCCCATATGTGTACCTAATCCCCATATAAACCAACCTTTACGATATTTGATTAAATGCAAATATCGGCAACTACATTCAGATTTATCCACTCTGTTCGTAAAAAAGGATCAGAGCCCTCAGATCCAAATTATACTTTGTCTAGGGTATCATATAGTCGGCATACCCAAAGTTTTTTCAAATATTTACAGAGCAGATTTTGTAATTTATATTGTTTTACCAACAATATTTCACCACATATTAAATACATACGATATACGATATATATGGTAAGTATTAAATGTAATTATGTAATATCAAGAGAATTTATTTTTTGTTTAATTTAATTTGTGGTAAAAATGTTTGTTTTGTGCTTGTGACTGAAGGCAACAAAAAAAAATGTCAAACTTAAGTATGTGTTGTTACATTAATAGGTCCCCTGGGTGGATTTAAAAACTTATTGGGTCAATTGTTAAGTATAAAAACATTTTAATATCGGCCTAATTAAAATGGATAAATAGTTATTAAATAATAAACAATAACAATTTTAGAAAACATTACTGCCTGGTTTAACGGGCATTCGTTGAACAAAAATTCACCATTACATTAATTTAAAAATACAAGCATAAAATTATGAAAAAATATCAAAAAATTTTGTTAAAATAGTTAATTTTACAAAAGTTTTCATTGTTTTTACAATAGTTGAGTAAAATAAACGAAAAATGCTTAATTTTAGAAAATTTTTTGTTGTTTTAACAAGAGTTTCATATTTTTATACATAGATTACTAAATGCTCCATTACATTTAATTTATAGATGAATTCTAGTTGTATATGGTGAACAACAATGAATGTGCCTGGTAAAGTCCCACTTTGTAGCTAACGGGATATTGTTAAAATGAGGCAAAGGCAGTTTTACACGCGACTTTAAACTCTCAAGATTTAATGCAAATGTTGTTTTGTATAAAAATGTAATATATAGATACGAGTATGTTGATAGAATTCTGTCATAATAAAATCCCTCAGTTAGTATAGAATTTTAAAAGATTTGTAAAATAATTTTGTTTTGTTTTTAAGGATTTCTGGATAAGGTTAATGTAAAAATACTGTTGGCTTTCAAACAAATTCAAGAAATTTGCTTATTGCACTGAAAATGAAAGAAAATTTCACAACAATCAAAAATTTCATGAAAATATACAGTGTTGCGCAAAATAAATGCAATAGAATATATTTTAATTTTGGACTTAGAATATTTTTTTTCTTTCAACTCGTTTATTAAACCAGTTTTATTGAATTTTATATAAACAGAAAAAATTTACAAAATTCTGTTTGTAATATTAAACATCTTTTATAGAGTATTTTTGTAAATACAAATAAATTTTTTTAAAAATGGCAGCATCAATGGAATTTTTAAATGCAAACAACTTTTCATAGAATTTTTATATGAAAAATAACAATTCCCATGTAAAAATCTAAATATATATATGAACATACATGGTCGTAAATGGACTTTCATATAATCATACGTGAGCATGCATAACCATATACGTCCATGTACAGTTATATATGACCATACATGATGTCATATATAATCATATATCTTTGTATCCGAAATTTGAGGGTATATGACCATATATCTTCATATATGATCATATATCTTCATATATGATCGTATATGCTCTTATATGATTCATGTGTTCTCATATATGAACATATACGGTCATATTTGTTTTTAAGGATTTCTGGATTAGGTTAATGTAAATATACTGTTGGTTTTCAAACAAATCCAAAACATTTTCTGTTTCACTCGAAATGAAAGAAAAATGCACAACAATCAAAAATTTCATGAAAATATACAGTGTTGCGCAAAATAAAAGCAACAGAGCATATTTTAATTTTGGACTTGAAATATTTTTTTCTTTAAAATAAATGAAACCATTTTATACAAGCAGAAAATATTTACAAAATTCTGTTTGTAATATTAAACATCTTTTATAGAGTATTTTTGTAAATAGAGCGCCCCGGTAGGCTAGTTGGTAGCGTGCTAGCTTATCACTGCGGGGGTCGTGGGTTCAATTCCCACCAGAGCTGAAGGCCTTTATTGCTAGTGCTCGGTTAGGGTATTAACATATAATTTGTAATTATATGATTAATAAATAAAATAAATAAATATTTTTGTAAATAGAAATATTTTTTTTTAAATGGCAGCATCAATGGAATTTTTAAATGCAAGCAACTTTTCATAGAATTTTTATATGCAAAATAACAATTCCCATGTAAAAATCAAAATATATATATGAACATACATGGTCGTAAATGGACTTGTATATAATCATACGTGAGCATGCATAACCATATACGTCCATGTACAGTTATATATGACCATACATGATGTCATATATAATCATATATCTTTGTATCCGAAATTTGAGGTTATATGACCGTATATCTTCATATATGCTCTTATATGATTCATGTGTGCTCATATAAGAACATATACGGTCATACATCCTCAAATTTCGGGTCCTAAGATATTTTGAAATATATGAGATTATGTATGGTCAAATATTGAATTATGCATGGATGTATATGATGATGTATGCCCATGTATGTTCATATGTCACACAATGTATGATCATGTTTGCTCATATATATTTCGATTTAAATATAGGTTTCAAAACATTTCAAACAAAAAATTATTAGAAATCGAATTAGAATTTTTATAAACATTTTTAACTACTTAAAATTTTGTGTTATTTTTTTTTCTGTCTACTAGTAAGTAGAGTATTAATGAGGCATATTAAAAATATACTCTAAAAGTATTTTTTTTTTTTCTCTAAATACCTCAAAAATCTCAGTAAAAATTGTTCAAACGAGCTTGGAAACTAAATGTAAGCTTTAAATGCAATTTTCTCATAAAGTTGAATTTAATATTAGTGGCCACTGTACATGGATCCGGGTGAATTTAAGTTAAAAACAGAATAACAATATGCCGTATTTTTTCGATACAAATCATAATAAAAACACGTCACACATTACAGTTGTAAGATAGTTTTTGCAGTCACCGCCGTACGTCGTTATTTTGGGGTATTTTCTCTCACAGCAACAATGGTTGAATGTCGCGTTCTTATTCTAGGCCGACACAGAATGCATTTTTTCACGACATTTTTTCTTATTCTCGTATTTCTTGATTTTCATGCTCATAACAGAGTTGCCACATTTTAAAAATGTTTTGTAAACAAAAAACATATGTTGTGTTAAGATAACAGAAGACATTTTGTGGCTCTCATGTGCTCTTGTGTACCAAGAAATGTACAACATATTATAAACCAACTTATGTTTTTATATGCATTTCTAAATACCTACATATTTTTATTGTTTTGATAAGATTAAATGTAAATTAAAAAAAAAAAATAGTATGTTGATAGTAAACGAATAAGACATTAATTAGGAAAGAATCTCCACTGTATTCTTAACAATAAAATAAACATGATTGCATGTGCAGACGTCCTTATTTTTGGCCTATTTTCTCTCACAGCTACAATCGCTATACGGCATGTTGTTATTCTGGGCCGAAAATAGATGAAATACTTTGTAAATTCTCAAGCATCACGATAAGCCACGATAAGGGCTTAAAAACTCATTTGGCATAGCAGCCGATCTTATCTTTTTCAAAAAGGTTAATGATGGAGTGAATAGTTATTGTAGAGTATTACGGTAACATGAACTTTAAATTAAGAGTTAACTTTTTAAAAATATTGTTATTTAAAATTTTCAACAACCATTCAAATATTCCTTTTATAATGATGTGTTCTCACATTAGTACCGCTTCAAAGAATAAAAACCTGCAGTTCTTCATTATAGAAATCAAATAAATCCAAGAAAATCTGGTGCTGAATATAAAATGAAAGATAAATCCCACATCAAACAAAAATTTTATAAAAATCACTTATTATTTTATAGGCAGGCAGTGCATACATAAATACTACTTACATATGAGGTTTTCCATACCAACTGTCCCGCTATAAGAAAAAGTATGTCAACCTTATATTTATTTATTGTCCTAAATGGTATAAAAAAAACAAGTAAAAAAAGGCTTAAATTCGGCTATGCCGAATTTTTTAATACCCTCCACCAATATCCTAAAACAATGTTCTCTACTGTTTTTGATACAAATAATGTAAAAAACTTTTGAAGTAAAATTATGGAGGTTTTTTGTGGTAAAAAAATTTTTTGTGGTAAAAAAATATTTTAGTGGTGATAAAAATTGTTTAAGGTAAAAAATATTTGATGTCAAACAATCCCGGTAAAAATAGGCATCCCCGCTTGCGTCTTCGCGTCGTGATCGCCATTTCAACAGACAGACAGACGGACATCGCTAAATCGACTTAAAATTGCATAAGACTGAAGAATATATATACTTTATGTGGGGTCTTAGACCTATATTTCGAGATGTTACAAACGGAATGACAAACTGATATATACCCTCACCATTAATGGTGGAGGGTATAATGATACAATTTTTTAGTTTTTTTTTTACAATCAATTTATTTTTAATGACGTTATCTCGAGGCTTCCAATTATTGTTTCGGATAGAAACCAAACATTTCGAAACAATTATCGAAAATTAAAAAAACCTTTTTGGGATTAGCATAAGCAATAACAGTCTTATAATTGTATCTTTCCGGTTGATTTTTTGACGAATCAGCATCTAAAATGGCGCGAGGTCCTAAGAAGCACTTGAGACGTTTAGCCGCCCCTAAGGCTTGGATGTTGGGAAAATTGGGAGGTGTTTTCGCTCCCCGTCCATCTGCTGGCCCACACAAATTGAGTGAGTGGTTGCCTTTGATGATTTTCTTGAGAAATCGTTTGAAGTATGTCTTGAATGGTGCTGAAGTAACCAAAATTGTTATGCAGCGTTTAATTAAGGTCGATGGCAAGGTACGCACTGGTCCCACCTGTCCAGCTGGTTGCATTAAAAAGACTGGTGAATACTTCCGTTTGATCTACGATGTTAAGGGTCGTTTCACCATGCACCATTTCTCTGCTAAAGAAGCTTCCTACAAATTGTGCAAGGTCCGTAAAACACAATTGGGTACCAAAGGGGTCCCATTCCTTGTTACTCATGACGGTCGTACCATCCGTTATCCCGATCCTTTGATCAATGCTAACGATACCGTATAAGTTGATATTGCCACTGGCAAATTACATCAAATTGGATTCCGGCAACTTGTGCATGATCACTGGAGGTAGAAATTTGGGTCGTGTCGGTACCGTTGTTAATCGTGAAATACACATTGGATCCTTTGATATTGTACACGTTAAGCACACTCAAGGTCATGTATTTGCTACCCGCTTGACAAATGTCTTCATCATTGGCAAAGGCAACAAGCCTTAAATTGACCATTTCGTTTGGCTTCCAAGTCTCATTAAGTAATGTGTTTTTTTTATTTAATAAAAATAATTAATTTAATAAAAAAGTACATTTAACATGTAAATAATTTAAAATCAATCAATTAATTGTTTCTAATGTATTTGTGACTAGCAAAACTTGGTTATAGTTTGTACATAATCTAAAGTGGGTTAGAAACGCCACTTTGAATTGGGTGGAAAGAAATCTATTGCTTGTAGATGTGAAAATTGAATTAATAACACAAAATATTCAGAATAAGAGTATAAAAAATATTTTAGTCGATTTTTTTAAATTTGATTTTGCTGCAGAGTTAGTATGGAAAGCGTTATATTGGTTTATACACATTTATATATATTTTTTGCACATATATACACGTATATGGCATGTGTTTATGTACATTTAGAATAAACTGAAAATCTTTAAGTTTATAAATTCGAAATACACTTAAGACATTAAATAAAATATTGG
The DNA here is from genome assembly GCA_949748255.1 of Eustalomyia histrio. Lineage (NCBI taxonomy): Eukaryota > Metazoa > Arthropoda > Insecta > Diptera > Anthomyiidae > Eustalomyia > Eustalomyia histrio. The sequence goes on from OX456523.1 coordinate 218,849,511, forward strand.
CTTTACGTTGGTTAGAAATGGGTATTTTTGCTATTTTTTTTAATGTAAATAACACTAAATATACAATTCTGTGTGTAAAAACTTTGGTTGTAGAATTTTATAAAATTTAATCCACAGGGTTGTTATGTGATTATCTGTGCGTAACATTTTTTATAATACGCAGACATTTTTTAGAATACTTTCTAATTTTTTTTTTTGCTAAATTATTACTTGTGAAGATTTGAGGAAGGGAAACATATATTTATATGAATGGCCCATAGGTTCAAAGAATTCGCTACATACAAAGTGGCGCAAAAATAACCTTCCGATGTTTTTTGGCTGTAATTTAAAAAAAAAACTTTGATTCTTCTTGTGGATTATTTTTATTTGGTCTTTTAATTTTTTTACATCAAGTCGAGAATATGATGTCATGTAAATGGCCGCCGCCACAGTTGATTGTCATTTGAGCCCTTTTTATTGCATTTTCCATCACTTTGGCCAAAACTTCCGGCGATAGGTCCTCACATTCTTGACGGATATTGTCTTTAAGAGCTGCAAGAGTCTGAGGCTTGTTGACATAAACCCGCGACTTCAAAAAGTCTGGAGCGGTCAAATCAGGCGATCTTGCTGGCCAGTGCAAATCGTCAAAACGGGAGATTAGGCGCCCGGGAAATGCATCCTTCAGCATATCGCTTGTGGCACGTGCAGTGTGCCGTTGCACCGTCCTGTTGGAACCACGTGTTTTCCAATCCCAATTCATCAAGTTGCGGCAAAAAGAACTCGTTGACCATTCACAGTAACCGTTTGGCCCGCGACGTCTTCGAAGAAAAAAGGTCCGATGACTCTTCCAGCGAAAACAGCACACCATACAGTGACTTTGAGCGGGTGTAATGGCTCATCGTGGAAAATCATCTTCATTATTGCTCAAATAAATTGTCACCAATATTCCGCGTTTTGGAGCAGTGTAGCGTAACATTGTTTATTAACGTGTATTTCGCATATGTTTACTATACAAACGTCAAAACAGAACTGACATTAGGGGCCAATCGCAAAATTTATAGCATTTGCTGATAGGAGGATTACTTTTGCGCCACCTTGTATATAAAACGCCATGCTGTAAAGGGTAAAGGTAAATAAAAGAATAAGAGCAATTGGCTTAGATGACTTAAGCATTGTTTTGCTATGAAACAAAATTTTAGAAATATTGGTACCTTGATTAAATAATTAAGGTTTTTTTTTGAAATTTTCCGATAAATATATTATTCGAAATATTGTCCATTGCAGGCCGCAACTGGCAATTTTCAAATACAATCATCATTTTGCATTGTTGATATAAAGTGGACTTCTGATGGGAAGGTTCATGTGTCATCATCCGAAACAAGTAGTTGTCGGAAGTAGTGATGTCTGGTGGGGTAGGACTTTCCACTTCGGCACTTGCTGAGTGGACAGTCCACCACTCTCACTAATCCTGAAAATTCCTAAAGTATTTGGCATTCGTCCCCATAGAGAAATATTCCAATTCTTCTTCTTCAAACATTTTGGGTTGATCCGACCGTTCATTATCTTCGAGCTCGAAATCATCACTTTTAAAGGGACCAAACCACCTCCGACATAATTGTTCAGATAGAGAATGCTTGTCGTAAGCTTCCACTAAGATTCGACACACTCGGACGTACTTTTCTTCATAGTAAAGTAATGAAGAAGAATTTCACACAAAAACACGTTATCTGGTACAAAATTTGATATGTTCGAAAAGAATAAATGTACTGTCTGGTGTACCACAGGGAAGTCACCTTGGGCCGCTACTATTGACATTGTTTATTAATGACTTGCCAAACGTAATAAAGTTTTCAAATGTTTTAATGTACGCTGATGACGTCAAGGTTTTTTTAAGTTATAACCAATTTTTGGATCACTATCGCCTTCAAGAGGATTTGGATTCATTTTACAAATGGTGCAACGTAAATTTAATGGAGCTTAATTTGAAAAAATGCAAACTTATGCGATTTGTAAGAATAAATCAAATTACCGTAAACTATTTTCTGGGAGGTCATCAACTTGATTTGGTCGACAGTTTCCTAGATCTAGGTATTTTGCTTGACCCTAAGCTATATTTTATTGCACACACTACAAGTGCAATAAACAAGGCTAGGGGTACACTTGGTTATATAAAACGCTGGTCAAAAGAGTTTAATGATCCGTACACTGCGAAAACATTGTACATGTCTCTTGTGCGCCCCATTCTGGAATATGGTTCGGTAATATGGGATCCAATTTACCAAACGCATTCTGATGCAATTGAATCCGTGCAAAAGCAGTTCCTGTTGTTTTGTCTTCGAGGATTACAGTTTGCCTTCATACACCGCTCGACTTGCTCTTATTAAGCTTCCTACTTTAAAAAGCCGTAGAACTATGCTGAATGTGTCATTTATTTTGAATATATTTTTTTTTTCCATATTTTATATTATTTATTGAATCTTCACTTTTAAAAACTGTGAACTAACAATAATTATCCAAATCTTAAAACTAAATATTAATTGTTAAGTCCAGCCAGTGCCAGACTGATGTTATGTGGTTCAACTGGGACCATTATTTCCCCTTATTATTAGCGGACCAGATCCGCAGTGTCCCTCCTCCTAAGACGCTAGTGGCCGTGATTATCAGTTAAGTTACGGGCTAGTATGTTGGGGTGTGTTTCCAGTTTTGTTAAATAGCGTTGACAGTGTCTAATAATTTCATCTTTGACCAGGGGTACATTCAGGTCTTTATGTATGTTGTAATTCGTGATCGTCCTCAAGAATTTATTTTGCATTCTCTGAATTTTCCCTATATTGGACGCAGAGGCAGTACCCCAGAGCTGAATTCCGTAGCACCATATGGGTTTCATGATCGAATTGTAAATGAGTAATTTGCAGTCCAGGCCTAGTTTAGAGTTTTTGCTAGTAAGCCAAGCGAGTTGAGCAGTTTTTAACCTCATATGAGTTTTTTTCGCATCTATATGATTTTTCCACGTGAGTCGACGGTCAAGGTGAATACCGAGATATTTCACACATGTGTGTTGGGGTATATTCAGATTATTAATTTTAATGGGTGGACACGTCTCTTTTCTCAGTGTGAAAGTAATGTGGATACATTTCTGTTCATTCACCTTAATTCTCCACCTATCCAACCAAGCTTCCAATTGTGAAATGTGAGTCTGTAACATTCTAGACGCTATTTTTTAGTCATCTTGGACGCTTAAGATTGCAGTATCGTCAGCGAAAGTCGATGTGTGGATATTAATATCTAATGGCATGTCTGAAGTATAAATGATATATAACAGAGGACCCAAAATGCTACCTTGTGGAACTCCGGCTTGTATATCTTGAGGAGAGCTGACAAAACTTTTTTCAGCAAGAGTGAATTTTCGATTTATTATATAGCTTTTGAATATTTGTTGGTAACAAAAGTTTTATTTTAAACAGTAGACCTTATCGAAAGGCTGTGAAACATCGATAAAAAGGGCAGAGCAGTATTTTTTCTCCTCGAACGTTTTTCTGACAACAGTAACTAGCCTGTGGGCTTGCTCAATGGTGCTGTGTTTTCTCCTGAAGCCAAATTGGTGTGCTGGAATACAGTTGTTTTGTTCCACATAAACAGTTATCTTTTCCATTAGGATTTTCTCGAACAGCTTTGACAAATTGGATAATAGGCTTATAGGCCTATACGATTCCACTTTTGTGTGATCTTCGCCTGGCTTGGGTATTATTTTAACGAGTGAAACTTTCCATTCTGGGGGATAGTATTCAAGGCGTATAATAGCATTAAAAATAAAGAGAATTATCTTTAATGCTATACGGGGTAACTCCAAGAGCATCTTGTTACCGATTCCATCGATACCAGGAGCTTTTTTGGGGTTTAGTTCAAAAATAGCCTTTTCGACCTCTCTCATCTCAAACGTTAATCGGGTAGCTGCTCGGTGCTGGGGTAAAATCGGTGGCAACTCTGCTACAGAACTTGTTATATTTGGCGTGAATACTTTTCTTAAATGTTTTACAAACAGATCTCCTTTTTCAGTATCATTTCTAGCCCAACCTCCGTCTGATTTTCTCAAAGGAGGCTTACATAAGACAGGTCTTTTTAAATTTTTCGTTGCACGCCATAATGAGTAATCAATTCTTGATGTTGGATCTAAATTTTCAAGATATCTGTTTAATGAAGCAGTTCTCTTATGTTCAAGTAGCTTTCTTAATTTTTTAGTGCATTCTTTCAACCGTTCCTTAAGTTGAGGAGATCTGTGCTGTTGCCACTCTCTTCGAGCTCTTCTTTTTTCATTTAAGAGTCGTTCGACATCGGCAGACAAAATAATATTTTGTCTGTTGTGTCGGGGGGGTTTGGTAGCAAGTTTGAGATTTAGTTCAAAATTTTGAATCGAGAGGTCGATATCTTCCGGTGTTCTTAGCGGTATGTTTTCCGAGCAATGTGTACTGATAAATTTTTTATACTTCAACCAATCTGTTGTTTTGCCTGTCAGTGCTAAGTCACCAGAGGGGGGTACAATTCCTCGGGGGTTTAAAATAGTAACAACTGTAGGTCTGTGATCAGATGAGAGATCCAATAATGGTTCTACATGGACCAATTCTCTCGCAATAGACATTGTTATTCCAAAGTCTATCAGATCGGGTATTTTTCGACGATCCGTTGGCCAGTACGTGGGTTCTCCACTAGAGATCACATCCATACCCAGCTTAGAAATTGTATTAAACAAAACACGGCCCTTAGGGGTAACAAGCCGTGACCCCCAGAATGTATGCTTGGCATTATAGTCTCCAGCTGCCAGAAAACGCGGTCCTAATGATTCGAAAAAGACTGTGTACTGATCCTCCGTTATGGAGAATCTGGGGGGAGAATAAATTGACGAAATCACTAAGTCCTTATCGAATTCTTCAAAACATATAGTAGTGGCCTGAAGATAATTTTCGCAAAGATCACACATAAGAAAATGTTTTAATCTAGATTTAATGAGAATAGCTGATCCTCCACATGACCTGCCTCTTGGGTCCTTAGTATCATACATTGTGTACCCGCGAATTGAAAATAAACTTCTCAGGGTTAACTGGGTCTCAGAAATAAGCATTACGTCAATTTGCTGATTTCTGAGAAAATACTCGAGCTCTTCTTTATGTTGGCATATGCCGTTAGCATTCCAGTAACATATTTTCAAACTGTTCATGGTTTAGTTAACAAAGCTTGCATCAAAATAGACTGATTTCTCATCATCTCTTGCATCATATTACTCATTGAGTTTGTAAAGTTAGTAACAGTTTGAACCAGGGATTCAATGGATGCTTCAAGTCTGCTGAAATTTTGTATCTGGGGTTCAGATTGAGAAAGTGGAGCATTTGGATTGACTTGTGCGGCTTGTGGAGTTTTTTGGGGGAGTGGTTGTCCTCTTAGAACTTCAGAGTATGAAGCACTGTTGGTTGAATATAATTAATGGTGATATCTGCTCTGGATTTTTGATTAATGAAATTTCATTTAACATTCCCCAACGTGCATCCCGTAGTTTTTTACCATTGTCGGTAAATTTTTTTAGAGCTAATTATGCTGATGCTGACCCTCTCAGGAGAATGTGTAATACATTTAATCAATTATATAGATTTATAGATTTTTCACTTAATCCTAGAGCAATAAAAAACGCAATTATAATTTTTTTAAACTCTTAGTTAAGTTATTTTAATAATAATATTTTTAAAATGTCTGTAAGGAATTAAATTTCATAGATAAATAATAAATAATAATAAACTTAATATTTAGTATTGTTATTTACGTTTCAAACAAATGACACAAGCTGCGAAAGACGTTCATTTACAGTAGGTTTTAGCGGCAAGAAATTGGATGCAAGCATATTGGTTCATAACCAGTGGAGGCCTCTTATGTGAAAAACTCATTATAAATGAAAGGTCCCAATACAAATTTTTATTTTTAAGAAATATTTAATTTTCGTTTCATACCGATATAAGTTTCATTAAGTCAATCCCAATAAGCATTTAAGATATTAAATATCTTAAATTTTTCATTTCGAAAACAATCAAAATAGTATTTTGAGAATATCTTATTTTTTATCTTATTTAAAAACAAATGTATTTTACTGTCATTTAAAAACAAATATGTTTTAATAATGAAACTATATCAGCAAACAGCAAGATTTTACACAAATTTTTTACAAATTAAACTGCAAATATTATGGTAAACCATAGTTCTATATTGAAATATTTTGCAAATTTAAACGGAACTGTTTTTTTAGAAACAAATCATCCAATGATAGATGGAGATTTTTCTAATCAGAATTGTTTTATAGGACGCATACATATATGAATTTGCTAATATTACCATTTTTAAATTTAATAATGAATTATAAAAGAAATTTAAATAAAAGAGAATTTGTATCTTTTGAAAATGTATGCTTTTTAATTTCTAAATGATAGTTTGGTGATATCTTCTTGTTATCTTCCAAGCGATATTTCAGAGACACCAATTCGATCGCTGTTTTTTTTTCTAGAAGAACCGAATTCATATTGCTTGAAAGTATCGCTTTCGGGACACGTTTTCTTACAAATGGGTATCTTCCTCAATACGAAGACAATTGTTGCCACAATAAAGTTTTCCTTTTAGACAATACGATTGGGGAATATCTTTCGTATTGCAATGTTTTCTGGGAATTGGGCACCAAATGAAAGGTATTTGAGTAAACATTTTTTATTAAAAAAATTTTTTTCCAAATGAAAAATTTTTCTTATTTTTTATTTAAGTAATCATGGAGAATACACAGAAAAAGTTATTAGACACAAGCTGAATAGAATGCATTTTCTGGTCAGCTGAGACTTTCATCAACATTCTTCGTGCCGAAATGCCAATTGTAAATATCTATATTTAACTCACAAATCAATGGAAAAAGCTATTTATGCTAACATACAGTGGATTTTTATTACTGAGTTTAGATGAAATTTACTAACTATTTTTGTGTTATTTATATTCTCCTTTGTTTACCGTATGTCCAAATTAGCTATTAGCTAATATTAATAATATGTATTTTTAAAATTGTTTTTTTTTTTTACATATGTTTACACAATTCTTTTTATTTTATTTTTTTCATTTGGAAAAAAATTTTTCTATGAGATCGAACCAAACTAAAAATACATTTTCATACATACCCAGCAAAAAAAAAAAATGGTAATCATTCTGTGACTATAACTTCTTTCATTGCTTCCTAAACTTCAGTTGGCATTCTTTTATGATTTTTTGGGGGTTATTCTAAGGCACTTCCAAAAGAATACATGTGTTCATATTTCAAATGCAGTGATCTGGATATAAACCCGATGCATATATTAAAAAATCACTCTTCATTACTTCTAAAGCATAAGTTAGAGTATATCGTATATTTTTTGAATCTAAAGCATTTATTCATGAACATTTTTAATTTTTTATGAACTTTTTTAATTTTTTTATTAAATCATTTTTTATATTTTAGCTTAAAATTTCATAAGGTTTAGAATTTATGCAGTTTTGCAATTTTTATAAAAGTTTTGAAATATCAAGAAAAACAAATTTTTTTAACCTTTAATTGAAACTAGCTGGTCTGTCATTTGCAGTTTTTCAGCCTAAAGTATTTATGACGACGCAATCTATGCATTTTTGCATTATGTTTATTATTTAACACTACAGCATTTCCAGTTTTAATTCAGAATTTATCAAAATAATTTTAAAATTGTATAAAAATTATTTCAAATTGCCCAAAAATATTTCAGAATTGTGCAAAATTATTTAAAGTTGTTCCAAAATATTTTAAAATTGTCTAAAAATGTTTCCAAATTGTTTTTAAATTATCCAAAAATATTTTAAAATTTGTCTAAAAATTCATTAAAATTTTTTAAAAGTGTTTCAAAAATGCTTTTTCACTAATGCAGAATTATTTATATCAATGTATAAATTTCACTTCTTTAAACTTATTTTTCTGCATTCTTATGAATTAAATTTTCATCAAAGCTTAAATATTACAAAGTATATGAACATTTTCCACTCATGTATCCGAATACCTAATCATTGTATTATAATTGCTTCCTTAGAGTAAAGCATGAGTAATGCTAGTAGCTACATTTAAATACTTCCATCCTATGACAATGAAACCATTAGAAAAGAAGTGATGCTTTTGCCATAGTAGTGATGCTTTTATTGCTTCTTTGGCAGCTTCATTTTTGCTGGGTATAAGTATAAAAAAAATCAACTATAAAATATAAACTTCATTTTTTAATAATCTTAAAAATAAATTTTGATCGTTTTTGCCCTTTTCCATTATAAATTCTTTAAATCAAATGATTTCACTAAAATTCAAATTTTTGTCCTAGCAAATCTTCATTGTAATTTATGGTGTTATTTAAAAAAAAAACATACTGAGGAAATTTCACATTAATTACAGCTAAAGATAAATAAACCCCAAAAGATAAAGCTAAACGTGCGGATGTACAGACAGATAGACAAATATAAGTACTACACTTAGAAAATAGATTCGTGCTGAGCACCGGATTTGTTGCCAATCGAATGGTTGTGTTCATTCGCCAAATATTTTTGTTATGATAACTGAAAATTTCTGTTATGATAACCAAATCACTTGATAGAAAATTCGGTGGCCTCCATGCACCTATTTTCTCTGTGTAAATTACAACAATATTAACACTTAATTTAAAATAAAAATCCTCATAATAGAATATTTATACATCATTGTTTAGTATTACAATAAACATCAAGATTTTTACCAACAAAATAAAACTTGTTTACACATCTCTGTCTCTCTGTCTGTCTGGCTGGCTGGCTTATCTAATTAACTTTAACCATTAACAAGTTGTATAATGCTACGAGTATGAATGTTAAAAGTTAATAAGTGAAAAAATATCCAGTGGGAAATGGAACTGTCAATGACACGTCACGGATCTGGTCCATTGGGACAGAGGCGGGTTCTTGGACTGGTCACAGAAGAGGGTGAATTCTGCTTTGTGACCTGCCAGAGAACTGAGGCAGGAGAACCTGTCACAAGACTTACGTAAAAATAGTCACATATCTAAGGCAAAGGGAACAGTTGGTGGTAAGTCTAAAAGCGATTTTTACTCAATTTATAAAAATAGTAAGAATTTGAAAAAATCTACTGGGCGCCAGTAGAGCTCGATCACACAACGTTCTGTTTTCAAAGCAAACACTCTGTCATCTAAGCTATTTTTGCAAAGTTATATTCTTTTGATTTTCTGTTCAAATAAATACAAAAGAAAGAAAAAATAAATAATAAATATAAAAAAATGTAAATGTAAATGTCAAAAACTAATACTACAATAAAAATTATTTGTGCCAATTTTGTGATATGACCTCGGCTGACTGGTTACGGAATACCTTCTTTAAGGACAATTGGCCCATCATTCCCCACAGGGTAACTCAAAATTAAGAAATAGAATACAAATTAACTTAAAATTTTTTTATTGAATTATGAAAACCTTTTCCAGAATGCAGAAATCACAATATAAAGTCAATTAGAATTACACAATTAAATTAAAAAGATTACGTAACATTAAATAAATTAAAAAAAAATCAAACTAAATTATAAATTTAAATTAAATGAAATACCAATTATAATAAAAAATGCTAAGAAAAAAATTAAAAACGAAGATATTAATAACTAAAATTTGAATATTTAAATATGATTATAAGTCTAAAAAAAGATCAATAACACTGTCCAACAAATTAAGACTTTTTGAATGGAACAGAATAGCGACCCCATAATTCTGAAAGGGTATATTGAGTAGATCATTTTTGTAGAACAAACTTATGGTCCAGCACGTCTGAGTTTTTTTTTACAGTGGGTCAAAGTTTTCATTTTTTGGTCGAAGGGAGCATTATACTATATGAAAAAAATGCTGTAAGTTAATGTCTGAGAGAATTATCTTAACCTCTAACTGGTCTCTTTATGGGTCAATTTGACCCTTTTTTCGAGAAAATCAAAAAATATCCTTTAAAAAAGGACATTTAAGGATATAAAATATTCTACGAAAATGTTTTCCGTAAAATTTCAGTGGGGGTCACCAAAGACACCAATGTTGTAAATAAAGCTCTTTACGCTTAATTAGTAAAATTATACAACAACATATACAAAACAGGTAAAAACGGCGTGAAGTTCGGCCGGGCCAAACACTGAGTTCTCGCGTCTAGTCAGCTGTGACTTACAAATCGGGTGTGATATTTATTAAAATTAATAATAAAAAATAAAAGAAAAAATTCAAGCATAATTGAGCTACTAAGCAGTACATGTCGGGTGTGATTTTTACTAAAATAAATATAAAAAAAGAAAAATTAAAGCTTAAATAAGCATGGCGGATTCTGTTTGCAAATTAAGAGATTGGTTTTGTTTTATTTGTGGACATTTTACGGACCATCAAAGCAGAAGAAAGATATTCCCTACAATTGAAGAACCATATTTTCTTTTCTTTGGAATACGATTTTTATCTGAAGCTTGGATACCAAAAACCGTATGTACTACTTGCGAAAGTGATCTTTTGACCTGGTACAAAGGCGGTACTAAGGCGCTGCCATTTTCTGCGCCTATTACATGTTATTTCTGCGTAAATTACAAATTTGGTAGAAGCCAAAGGCACTACACGATAATGACATACGAAGCAACAAATAATGTCATTTTACCAGAAGTGCGCTCTTTTTGTAAAACTTTGTGTAAAACAAATATTTTTTTGTACTCCTTCATAAATCTTGTGAAAACCAATCTTCGTTAACACATCTCCGTAAATAAAGAAAATAAAAAAAGGAAGTTTTTATATATAGGCTTTTTACGTAGGTTTTACCCCTTAAGTAGTATAAAAGGGTGCTTGAGGTCAATGATTTTCGATGTAACAAATTGGTATCATTGCGACAAAAATATTGATATATAACCCTTTAAGATAAGACTCTAAATACAGAAGATATGACAAAAAAATTAAAAATGCCCTACATTCGGCAACAAAAAAAAATTAAAAAAAAATAAAATAATAGTTCCGCTGGAATTATTGGAATACTTTCCTAGCAAAAGTTTATTGCTTTTTTGCGAGCTTTCATTTTAAAATATTAGGGTAGTTCATTAAGGTGGTAGCAACTGAGATCTGGTGGGTTAATACTAGAACGGGTTACTTGAGGTCAAAGGCTCCTTCGAGGAAAACATCGGTCTCCCCGAGACAAAAAACATTGATATACAACACTTTAAGATCCGACGGTAAATGGCGAAGATATAAAGAAAAATGTAAAATGGCGACCCCTACGTTCGGCCAAAAAAAAAAAAGAAACATTTTCGAAATTTTCTTGTTAAAATACTTTATATTTGAGGGTGTACGGTGAACTTTTTTTTTTTTGCCTGTAAGGTGGTACGGTCTAATGTACATACTATAATAAACCACTATTAAAACAAAATTATATTTTTTTTATAGAAGTTGGCGTGTAATTTTGCCAATTAATCGTAAAGAGCTTTATTTACAACAATGGTGTCTTTGATGACCCCCACTGAAATTTTCCGGCAAACATTTTCGTAGAATATTTTAATCCTTAAATGTCCTTTTTTAAAAGATATTTTTTGATTTTCTCGAAAAAAGGGTCAAACTGACCAATAAAGAGACCAGTTAGAGGGTTAAGATCTTCCACAAAAATAATCCTCATACAATTCCACTATACAACTCTGACCATAAGAATTCTCTCAGACATTAACTTACAGTATGTTTTTCATATAGTATAATGCTCCCTTCGACCGAAAAATGAAAACTTTGACCCACTGTAAAAAAATATTCAGACGTGCTGGACCATAAGTTTGTTCTACAAAAATGATCTACTCAACATACCCTTTCAGAATTATAGGGTCGCTATTCTGTTCCAAAAATGCTGTTGGACAGTGTAACTATTACAAAATAAATAATTAAATGCGGATAGATTAGAAAAAATTGACGTTTTCACAAAAATATTTTCAGCACTTCACTTATATGTGCTGAATCTGTCTAGTTATTACCAGTCATGTTGTAGATTTTCGAGGCCGGCCAGGAGACTTTATAGAAAATTTCCGATCTGTTCTCTTTCACCAGCTTCAGGTTAGGTATTTTCAGACCGATCCTATTTTTACCGGTCACGGAACAATTTGCAGTATTAGTTCTTTAACATGGATCCTGTTTGACCCTTTTTTGTTCACAGGGTATTTGCTGTTCATATTGCTGGTTTCTTTGGTAATATTTTTCTTTATTTTTCAATTGACCTTTTTGCAAAGGCATCTTTAGAATTTATTTCAATCATAAATAACTTTAACCTTTTTCTGTGGTACTATTTATTACGTTTAGAAAAATTCTTAAATACTTTCTTTTTGTAATTTTGCTCCAGCTTTCCAGCTTTTTTTTGTTTTCAATAAATTCCAAACCAACAAAATTATTGCATTTCAATTTTTTCGTACATTTTTTTTTTATCGCTTTTACACTCTTTGTAAGTCCCTTTTTCCTAACATGACGACCATTAATACAAGCATCAGCTTCTACTTATTTAGTTAGGGGTAATTGGGATTTTTCATGCTTGAACAATTCTACAACTCGTTGTACCTTTTCAAGTATTTACACTGTCTGGCCATTTGTTTCTTGATTTTATTTTATTTTTATCAAAATGCCACGTAATTATGTAGGTTGTTATTTGTAATGAATTTAATTAATTTATTTCTTTGTGTGTGTTTTTTTTTATTTTTACGATATTGCTTATGATTGAACTTAATTTGTGCTAATCAAAGCCTACAAAAGTGTTTCAAATAAATCAAACAAAAGCAATTTAATTGCAATTTATTTGTTAGAAAATTGATTGGATGGTTAATAAATTGTTTGCAAAAATAAATTACGAGTAAAGCTTATGTTAATTAATGTTACGGTTGTCAACAGCGGTATTTTGGTATTTTATGGTTAACGCTAATTTAGGTTATTTCCGTAATAAAATTGTAAGGGTAACGTTAATACAAGGTGACCCACAATGTATATCCCAATCGAACGATTCTATAACTTTTGCAAATGAAGGCAACTGTCAGATTTGTTTTAATATTACTAAGAGATACCGAATACATGTCGACAAGCCATGGAACACTATATTCCTCAATAAGGAATAATTCGTCAGTAAATTCGGCCCAACGTGAATATTGGCGCATATTTTTGGGCCGCCCTGGCCCAAAAATATGCATAAGAAGAGCCAAGAATATCATCGATGTTTCTGAAGATGTATTGGATGAGCTGTCGACCAGACCAGACGATGTTCTACGCGTGTTTCGTTTGTCTCTGCAGTGTATTTTGGTTAAAGATCTGAAGAGGTTTCTATAAAAGTGCAGGCAGTCCATCGGCCACTGGCAGCAAACCGTCAATCGCTTCTGAACTACCCATACGCTCCTCTGAACATCAATGACGCTATGGACGATTTTCTGGCTAGTTTATCATGCGCGACGAGACCCATTTTTAACAGAAAGGTTCTTTGGCTTACATGGCATTTAGTCACACAAAAGCGGTTAAAATTTTGATTGTGAAAGGTATATATACAAAGGAAATAGATTGGTTGTAGCAACCGAGTTTCTTGCCAACTGAATGGTTTTGTCGGAGATATATTTGTTTGTTGCAACCGAAATTGGGTTAATGCAACAGAATTTCGGTTAAAAGCAAATATTTCAATTATATCAAGAAAACATTTGGTTGAGACAACTAAATTATTCGGTTGATGCAACCAAAATATTCAGTTGGTGAGAAATTTGGTTGTCACGATGAATCTTTTTTCTCTGTGTGGGAATTTAAAATAAATTGGATCATGTTTGGACCCAAACTCCATACAGACCCACCTTTCCAGTATTTGCTTAAAAGAAAATTGTTGGCCAATTTCTTATATATTTTCCGATTTGTTGATAAAGCACCAGAATCGTTCACAGAATTAGGACAAATTCCAGAAACCAAATTTTATTTGGTGTACACAGAACAAAATTACAAAATTCTGTTTGTACACAGAAAAAAGTATCACAAAATTTTGAGTAATTAAAAATATTTGTCAAAATTCAAATTCGATTTCTAACAATTTTTTTTAGTTTGAATTGTTTGTAAGTTGTTGTTTTTCATATATAAATTCTTTGAAAATAAAAATTTAAGTTACAAAAAAATATCAAAAAGTTGTTTGTATTTAAAAAATCCATTGTTGTTGCCTTTTAAAAAAAAAAAATATTTTTATGTATTTACAAAAATGTTCTATGGAAGAAGTTCAATATTACAAACAGAATTTTGTAATTTTATTGTATGTACATACACAGAAAAAAAAAAAGGATTACAAAATTTTAAGTAATAAAAATTATTTGTTAAAATTAAAATTCAATTTCTAAAAAATTTTTGTTTGAAATGTTTGTAATTGTTTTTTTTTTATATAAATAAAAATTCTTTGAAAATAAAAATTTAAGTTACAAAAAAATAGCAAAAAGTTTTTTTTTTTTATTTACAAAAGTACTCTATGAAAGGTGTTCAATATAACAAACAGAATTTTGTAATTCTATTCTGTGTATATGTAGTCAGCATGTCTGACTTAGTGTTTTAACTTGTTTTTATTTTTTATACAATATATTCATGCTATTGCGGATTTTAATTTTTTCCAAATGATGGGCCTTTTTTGGTACTTTTTGGAATAATTTCGGAACTCTGTGTTAAAGTATGGGCATTACATATAACAAATATCCTCGTTTGAAGACTACTTTATTGCTTTGCAATTTTTATTTCGAAATACGTGAGTTCTTGAAATGCTTTCATAGCAAAACGTACCAAAATTGGAATTTAATACACAAGACTACACTCACAATGTTATTTCGTTAAAAATAATCTAAAATACATACCAAATAAATCGAAAAAACAATTAAAAAGAGGACTACTGATTTTTTTAACTGACAAAAAGTAGAAAAAAAAACTATTTATGTGGTTTGTTTTTCAAATTGATTTTTTTTTATTTGTATGTAATTTTACAAAACACAACACACACAGATGTAACATATACTTTTATTTTCTGTGTGTATCTTTATTTAAATAATTTGTTGTAATTTTTATTGAAATAATTTTGTATATAAACAAACTATTTTGGTAAAAAAACTATAAGGAATTATATGAATTTATATTTTTAAAAACAGAAAACCTAAAATTTTACATTTAACAAAAAAATATCAACTTATACTGAATGTTTGTAAATTTGTATAGGTTGTTTTTTAATGACTGATTCAAATAGTTAAAAAATATATTTCTATGAATTTCAATTGATTCTTCGTTTAAAAACAAACTTTACGTATTACTTTTTAAATAAACTACAGTCGGTAACGGAAAATATATTGCGAGTGTATTATTTTTTTTTAGAAAAAAAGTGTTATTTTAGATTTATTCTTTCATTAACCTTTTTCTTTTGTTAACAACTAATTCATTTTTTGAGCTTTTGGTTTGTTAAAAAAAAAAAATAATTATTTATTTTTCAATATTTCTCTACTCCATTGTGTAGCATCTTCAAGAAAAATAATTGTAAATAACGATTTAAAGCCATTAAAGTTTACTGTGGTGATTATTTGTGCGTGCGATTTTGTCTACAGTCGACTCCGCTATTCATAAGTATTACGCATGATATACGGTTAAACCATTACAGGCTGACATTTAACCTTCTAATCGACAATACTGTGGTGAAAAAATTTAGCAGAAATTCGTTAAATTAAAATGTTTACATCAGAAATAAAGCTATTTTGATAACAAAAAACTTAATTGACAAAATTTGTTTGTACAAGAGCACCGTTTAAAAGCCAGAAAGTGCCAAAATTTAAATTTTATAAAATTTTAAAATAATAACAAAAAATAAATAAATAAATAACTTAATAAATAAATAAATAAATAAATAAATAAATAAATAAATAAACAAGTATATAAATAAATATACTTGAAAAATATTTATAACAAACATAAAGTAAGTTTAAATCCTAAAACTAGATTCGCATTTATGGAATACTCCACGCTACAGAGTGGAGTGTACGAAAATATAGATTGCATGATACAAACATTTTGTAGGAAGAAGGGAACAAACTCCATTCTGACTACTCCATAATTGTGTGTGAGACCTTATGCTGGATTTACAATGCTGGAGTACTCTAAAATTTCATTTTATGTATTAAATATTTTTTACACTCAATAAAAAAGTTTGATTAAAAATTAAAAATTTTGAAACTTTTTCTATTATATTTCAGAATATTTAAATTCACTTTGTACAAAAAACTGAAATGAAATTTATTAACATACGTTCAAAAAAATTATTTCTGTGTAGTGGTTGTACTTTCGTAAAAAAAAAGAATACATTTTTCAAATATTCGCCCTCGTGATTTACTTTCAAACTTTTCCGGATTATATCGCCTAACGTAGGCAACGAAAAGAAATTTTTAACAAGCTAGACACCCTACTCGTACTCGCGATCTAAAATTTCAATATTAATGTACCATAAAAATATATTTTTTCTACAGTTGGGATCATTTTTCAATTTAAATTAATCCAACTCTGTTAAATACATTTTTTCGCTATTTTTTCGCGGAAAAAATTATTTTTCGCGATATTTTTTTACGAAAGAAATTTCTTTTAAACTCAATTGAATACATTTCTAAAACCTATAAAATATAAACAAAATAACATAATACTTACTCAGAAACAAAAGTTAGTAGAAAAATTTGTAAACGGTTTTCAACCCCACTTTATTATTTTTGTACAGATTTTTAGTAAAAAAAATATTATTTAGCAAATATTTTTGCTATTTATATTTTACAAATAACAGAATCATTTTACAAATTTTCGAAAACCGATTTGCTAAAATTAGCAAAAAAAAATTACTAATTTTAAAGAAAATGGATATTGGAGAAAATGTTATTTCTAATTAAAACTTACACCTACAAACTCAAATTGCCTTAAAATGTTACATAGATTAAAAAAAGGATCAGAAGTGAAGATACTGACTGATGTCTAAAAACAGGACATCCAATTTAAATAGCCCTAAAAACAATTAAAATTTGACCTTAAAAAAAAATTTACTAAAATATTTTTCAAAACAGAAATTACCAAATTAAAACAAAATGATAAATTCGTTTATGTTTTTACAATTTTTGATCCTTTGAATTTTTTTTAATTTTGTTTAAAATATTTAAAAAAAATTTTAATGCTCGATAAAAAAAAATAAATTTGAAATTTTAATAATATTTAGTAATTTTTTTTGCTGATTTTACCAAACAGATTTTAAGTTCCACTTTACAAAAAGTTTACTAAAATTTAGTAGCAAACAAATTTCTTTGCACTACACGTCAGCAGACATGTGTTGCTAAGACTAGCAAAAAATACCGCTGGGCTCAAATTGAAGCACCCAATGCAACAACCGTATAACTCCACTTTTTTGCGAAATAGCTTTTTTAATGCAGAAAAAACCAAAAAAAAAATCTGCGTCGTTCGGTGCACAAAAAAAAAAAAAAAAAAAGTGGAGTTATCTTGTTGTTGCACTGGGTGCTTCAATTAGCAAAATTTCTCGTAATAACAGCAAAATTTTCATTTGTAATTACTGACTTTTTTGATGAGGGTGGTGATATTTGCTTACTAAATCCTTACTAATTTTTTTACTAAAAATTAGTACAAAAACAGTAAAGTGGGATTGAAAAGAGTTTACAAATTTTCCTACTAACTTTTTTTTCTGAGTGTAACAGGGAATCCAACTTTTTACCACTGTACCAGTGTTCAAGTCTAGCTGTCGATGGAATCTCTCTCAATGCTTGTTAGAATCAGCTGGTGATTGTATACTGAAATTAATTGTAAAGTCGATACAAAAAAATTAGCGAAAATTTCGTAAAATTTTCCCCCGAAAAAAATCGCTAAAAATTGTATTTAACAGAGTTGGATTGATTAAAATTCTAAAATGATCCCAAAGGTATAGACAATATTGAAAGTATTAAAATTTTATTTCGCGAATACCTGCGCTAACTTTCAAAAAACCGCAATCACTATTAAATTCAGCGTACTCGAATTAGCTTTAGCAGTAGGGTGCCCAGCTTGTTAAAATTTGCGACTAGCACAGTGTACACTCACCAAAAAAAGTCTGTAATGGCAACTGAAAACTTTGCTGTTATTACGGGAAATTTTACTTATTTGAGCCCAGAGGTATTTTTTGCTAGTCTTAGCAACACATGTCTGCTGACGTGTAGTACAATGAAATTAGTAGAAAAATTAGTAGCCGCTACTAAATTTTAGTAGACTTTTTGTAAAGTGGAATTTAAAATCTGTTTGCTAAAATCAGCAACAAAAAATTATTTAATATTATTAATATTAGTAAAAAGCTTTGAATTTATTTTTCTTATCGATCATCAAAAATTTTGATTATATTTTTTAAAAAACGAATTAATCATTTTGTTTTAATTTGGTAATTTCTGTTTTAAAAAATATTTTGGTCAATTTTTTTTTTTACTTTTAAGGTTAAAATTTAATTGTTTTTAGGGCGGATTTTTAGAACTAAAAAACCTTTTTAGTGCTATTTTAAGTGGATGTCCTCTTTTTAGACATTAGTCGGTATCTTTACTTCCGATCCCTTTTTTAATATATGTAACATTTTAAGGAAATTTAAGTTTGTAGGTGTAAGTTTTAATTAGAAATAAAATTTCCATCAATATCCACTTTTTTAAAATTAGTAATATTTTTTGCTAATTTTAGCAAATCGGTTTTCAAAAATTTGTAAAATGATTTCTGAAATTAGCAACAAAAATTTGTAAATATTCTGTAATAATTCTGTAATTTGTAAAATGTAAATAGCAAAAAGATTTGCTAAATAATAATTTTTTACTAAAAATCAGTACAAAAATAGTAGAGTGCGATTGAAAACCGTTTACAAATTTTTCTACTAACTTTTTTTTCTGAGTGTAATTATTCAAACCGTATACATATCATAAATTCCATTACGAAAACATTTGTTGGTTCGAGGGTTAAATATATATATCTCATACTTTTACAATTTATTACAAAAATATTGCCTAGATTTAGGCAAGAAATTTACACACATCATTAATAAAATACAATAAACAAAAAATCTAATGATCGTCTGACACAGTAAAATGTTTGCTAGACTTTTTCCTTTTAATTTTTTGTAGTTACATAAATGTTTTATTACCCCTAATATAATAAATTAATTATATCTATTATCCTCTTTGCTTATATTATGTTTTAAATAAAATAAAGCCAGAAGGCCAAAAGTTTTATATATAAATCTGGTAAATATAGACACATAATTTGTTCTGAATCTCTACATACAGGCAGTAAAAAAATAAAGTCATTTTAATAATATATTTAAATTTAGCAAATTTATCTTAATGCACATGTAAATAAACTTCTTTTTTCTACACTTTGGCAAAAATAGAAAATAATTTATGTATATTAAAAATTACATTTTCAAGAACTCGTGTGTAATATCTCAAGTTATATGTGTATTTATACACATTTTATACTTTTTTTATTATTATTATACAAAACTTTTATATCATTTGTCAAATTAATATTTTCATAGAAATGAAAAAAATAAAATACAATTTTAGTTATAAATTTAACACATAACAACTGCTCATGTAAGCGAAGTATATGATGATGTTGTTTAAAGCAAAATTAAGGTTATTTTTATTTTTACATATTTTCTTTATAAAATTAATGAAAAATATATTAACTTTTGTGTCAGTACTAATGTTGATTAAGACTGAAGGAGAAAACTTTAATCAGAAATAAATTGTTTTTTTTTTTTCAATAAATCGATTTATTACAAATATTTCAAAATATTCAATTATTACGTGAACGCAAATTCTATACAATTTTAGTATGAAGTTTAAAATCAATTCTTTTTTAATTGGAATCAACATACAATGCTTTAAGATGAAAATAATTTACAAACTCTAGCTATGTTTAGTAATACCCATTATTAGTTTAAGTCGGAATCAGCTGTCAAATGCAAATAAAAGTAGATGAACTCCAACAATATTTTGTTGGTAATGTTGCACCGTACCATGTGTGTGGCTTAATAATAAAGGTTATTCCTGATCTGTGAGATGTTCTTTGATCGGTTAAATAATTGTCTTTCTAAATGTATAGAAAAATATTCAGAGCTTTATTTCAGAAAATATAACTCTTGCAAATTATTAAATCTAAACGTTCTTTGTATTTTTGTCTTTATAACACAGTGCAGCATTTTTAAGGTCATCGTGTGGTTCCTCCTTCATACCCGTTTTTTTTGAAGTATATATCGAAACTAAAAAAAACCTGCAAAGGACTTGGCCAGATTACATCGAATTTTTTTTTATGGACACCCTAAGTTATTGTACCCAAACACGATTTTTTTAAAAAAGAAAATTTTTATGGGTTAAGGAATGTTCGTATTAAGATGACATGTACTAGAGAGTTGTTTATATTGTTGTTAGATATAATTTAGCTGAAGAAAGATTTCTTAAATTCCCAGTATTTAAGCCATTTCAGGACAAAATCATGAAAAAATCATAAAAAAATAGCATTTTTTCCCAATTTTTTCCAATTTTGATGCAGTGGATGCAATTTTTTTGGGTCGGTCCATATGAGAATTTTTTTGCTTTGGTTTGGATCTACAACTTTGCCAAAGACATAAAAACAAAATTCCGAACGGTTTATGATATATGGATTCCATAAAAATTTTCCTTTTTTAAAAAAATCATGTTTGGGTGCAAAAACTTAGGGTGTCCATAAAAAAAAATTTCGATGTAATCTGGCCAAGTCCGTTGCGGATTTTTTTTAGTTTCGATATACACTTCAAAAAAAACCGGGTACGAAAGAGGAACCAATTTATGTGTTGCACTGTGTAATCATTGATTCAGAACAAATTCATTCAATCAACTTGATTGAAATTTTTTTATAATTACATTTTCAGTTGACTATCATCAAAGCAATTACAAAAAATTGCTGAATACACTCAGAAAAAAAAGTTAGTAGAAAAATTTGTAAACGGTTTTCAATCCCACTCTACTATTTTTGTACTGATTTTTAGTAAAAAATTATTTTTTACCAAATCTTTTTGCTAGTTACATTTTACAAATTACAGAATTTTTACAGAATATTAACAATTTTTTTTGCTTATTTCAGAAATCATTTTACAAATTTTTGAAAACCGATTTGCTAAAATTAGCAAAAAATATTACTAATTTAAAAAAAGTGGTTATTGAAGAAAATGTTATTTCTTATTAAAACTTACACCTACAAACTTAAATTTCCTTAAAATGTTACATATATTAAAAAAGGGATTGGAAGTGAAGATACCGACTGATGTCTAAAAAAAAGGACATCCACTTAAAATAGCACTAAAAAGGTTTTTTTAGTTCAAAAAATCCGCCCTAAAAACAATTAAAATTTAACCTTAAAAGTAAAAAAAAAAATGACCAAAATATTTTTCAAACAGAAATTACCATATTAAAACAAAATGATTAATTCGTTTTTAAAAAATATATTCAAAATTTTTGATGCTCGATAAGAAAAAAAAAATCAAAGCCTTTTACTAATATTAATAAAATTTAGTAATTTTTTTTTGCCGATTTTAGCAAACATATTATAAATTCCATTTTACAAAAAGTCTACTAAAATTTAGTAGCGGCTACTAATTTTTCTACTAATTTCATTGTACTATACGTCAGCAGACATATGTTGCTAAGATTAGCAAAAAATACCGCTGGGCTCAAATTAGCAGAATTTCCCGTAATAACAGCAAAATTTTCAGTTGCCATTACAGACGTTTTTTTGGTGAGTGTACTAGTTTTTTAAACACCTTAAATTTTAACGGTAAAATGCTGCTCAACGAGGCCTTGTATGAACTATTGCAGAATATACACTTAAAGTAATCTATAAATAAAAGAAGGGCACATAAATTTAAAGTTTTTGTTTTAGATTCTGGAATCAGAATCGAGGAGCTTTCTAAAAACTTCATAACAATTTACAGGGTTTTTTGTTAATAAAAACTCAATAGAGTGATAAATCTGTAGAAAACAGTTTTGCAAACATAAAAGTTTTTCCAGGAAAAGTCTTCAGAATTTAAAAATTCTTCAAGTGTAATAATTCTTTAAAATCTGAAAATGTTTGTAACAAGAATTTCTTCTAATCGTTTCTTTTAAAGATTTTTTTTATAAAAATCTCGCAGAATCTTCAATAGAAAAAATCCTTAGAATCTGAAATTTATCAGAAAACAATTTAAAACTACACATAGTTTGCGTAATAAGACAAGAAGTGACAATATTGTTTGGCATAGTTAGCTGATGATGACATCATATTTAATACCAATATGACATTTTGCAAATCGTTGGAAAATGTTTAATAGTTTATCAAGCACCCAGAATGGATGGTATGAAATAGTGCTTTTGCCACGCCCGAATTGTAATACTCGTCCACAGTGGTGCCAATAAATTCCAAGGCATTGAGAAAATACAAAAATAAAACACAAGTGCCTTTCAAACGTCCACATAAAAATAATAAAGTACAATACTTTCCCAAGACGTATATGATACATATAAAAAATATCATAAAATTGTTAGTGATTAAAAATATTTTTTTAAATTTAAATTCAAATTCTAACAATTTTTCGTTTGAATTGTTTCAAAATTGCTATATTTCATTACAAAATTCCTTGAAAGTAATAACTGTTACAAAAAAAAATAACAAAAAGTTTTTTGTATTTACAAATTCCATATTCTATGAAAGATGTTTAATATTATAAACATAATTTTTTAAATTTTTTCTGTACATGAGGGCGGTCCAGAAATTAGCCGTTCTAAAAAAAAAAAAAAAAAAACGATACAAATTTGTGGAAAAATTTTCTTTATTTCTCAACATAATCTTCTCTTACACTTTTTCCAGCGATATTCAATAGCTTCCCCAGCAAAAACATTGTATCAACTACTTACCAGGCTATATACTCGCTTAATTACTTTTGTTCGCTATGTCCAAAATGTAATGGGTACTCATTATTTTCTGGCTGTTTGTAAGCGAGAAGGTAATGCCCTTACATTACATTGTGTTTTTTGTAAGTGAGAAGATAAGTAGTTGATACCATGTTTTTGCTGGGTTCGATACCCTGTTTATAGTAAGAACAATCTAGCCCTTTAAAAGCCATCAACAGCAGATTCCACCTCTTCATTGTTGGTATTTTTTCAGTTAGTCTATGCACCTTCAGCCGACGATCATCCAATACCATTTTGTGAATTTTGGTGACCGTTTTTGGCAGCTCGTACGGTCTCGTCTAAGCTCTGCCACACAAATTTGTATAGTCGTAAGTGAAGGAGCAGACTTCCTCATAGTGGAATCTAGCTCGGCTTTAATATTGGTTCGACTGAGAACTTGCAAATGAATGTATTGAATTATATAATGGTGACCAATTTTTCCCATATTTACAAATGCACTGAGATCGTTTATTTTTAGTGGCTCCAAAAATATACTAAACAACTTGGCGCCTTGAAACTTAAAACATATATTTTATAAGGTTGCCATTTTTCACCTAAGTAAACCACTGCCGCCATCTATACGTCACGGTGGCACCTATGCTTTATAAGGGGTGTATTCTAAACCCTTTGATTTAGATAAAACTTGGATGGCGACATTTGGGCCACCACGAGAATTAAAATAGTCGGAATGGGATTTAAAAAAGTCGGTTTTTGGAATTTTTTGACATTTTTAGAAGTATGGTATGACTAAAGGTTTTTCCATGTTATCTTTTTTTATTATATATTTTTGGTTTATTTTTTTAAGTTGTAAAAGTATACAAGTTTTTGGGTACTTTATATAAATATGCTATGACCTGCAAATCACATATTATATTATATATATAACATACAAAAATAAAATGTATTCCTAAAATGGTCAAAACTGAGACAAGTTGCCCTTCCTTTCCGTCTTTCTTTTCCATCTCATATTTAAATTTCATAAAAATCAATGGATGAGTTGAAGGTATTTTGACCTTTCTTGTTAGTGCTTTGACAAATTTAATTATTTTGTAAACTAGTGTATTAACAGTTTACGCCACTTGAATTTTCAACATTGATCACGATCTGGTTAAAATGTTTAACATTTTATTTTTTCATTTTATAAATAACTGCCACCCTAATACAATACGTGTATGTATATAAATACTATTTGCGAAGGATGTGCACATCTTCACAGACAGTTTTTAATGGATCATTTTAACTTTATTTCTTCACGTATTTAAATACTTGATGAACTGAAGGGCTATAAAATGATGGCGACAAAACTTTTTTTTCAGAAAATTTTGCAAATTCTTTTATTAGTTCTTTTAAATTGTACTAAACTGTAAGTTTATATGAAAAAATATCAAACATGTGCTACTGTGTAGAGGCTTACCTCACATTAGCTTAAAAGTACAATATTTTGTTACTACGAAATACTAAATTTAAATATCGGAATATATTAGAGGGAAAATTCATTGGTGATTATGGTAAGAACTTTTAATTCTTAGGTGTTTGTATACCACATAATAGGGTTTCCCATTTAGAAGTCCTTACCTTATACCTATTTTACTGGGGTCTTAACTAAGGCCGGAAGTTTCAAATACAACAAAATGTTGTATTAAAAAAAAAACAAATAAAAATTTACAAAGCCAAGTGGTTTCAACTTTTGTTATTTTGATGGTGAGATATAAAAAACAATTTAAGTTTATATTTATGGAACACATGGTGTTATATATAATTTAATATATTCGTATCTTTCTATAACACGTAACTGTCATTTTATTTGAAATAATACAAATCAAAATTCACTGTGTTATTAAAGAGCAATTCACACAATGACGAATTACTTTTTCCTAATGTTGGTGATATGAATTGTAAATTTTTTATCAACTTTTGAAAATGACATTTCAAATATTCTCACACAGAAAAATAAAGTGAATTGAAAAATGTATTTTGGTTGCGACAACCAATAAATTCTGTTAGCACAAAAAATTCAAAAGTGATTTCTGAATATTTTGGGTGTTTTTTAATATTAATTGTACTAACCGAATTTTGTTGTAGGCCGCATTAACCGAATTTTAGTTGAAAACTGACAAAAGTTTTCTCTGTGTACAATACTGGGAAATAATAGCTACGGGTGGTTAACGTATGAATCAAACATAATGTGGTAACATAATGGTTTTAGTTTTATTTTGTAGTTTTTCTAGAAAATTTTTTGACATTTATATTCGCTCATACAAAATTAAGCCGAAACCAGATAATCGCAAAAAACTTGGCCGTGTTTTTTGGAAAGTTTTTCGATAAGCAGGTATTTTCTTTAATTGTCACTGCTGATATATTAGAAAATGTTCTAAGTAAACTTAAGCTGTTTTCAAGAAAAATTCAGTAAAAACAATTTTTTTTGCAAAATTCAGTACACTAGTTTGACAGAACTACTGCAGTCATTGGCACTGTGACGATCTGGTTTGGCTGGTGATATATTTTTTTATTATTAATTCTTTATTTACATAACCGAGCCAATAAGGCTTTATGTGGTTAATTAAAGCTACTATCTAAATAACAAACTTTTATATTTTATAATCCCCTTTATATCTCTGATATGGGGATTATGGGTGACAATTTTTCGATCATAACCCCTAAATCCCCAGTTAAAAATCACATATTCAGGTGGTCACTTAGACCACTTATAAGTCTGTGGTATCCCGTGTAAAAAGATCAGATTTGATCAGATCTGATATGTTTTACTTAGATCTAGACAGACCTAAAAAGATTTGGCACATACTTAGATAAAATTTAATCTAGACAAAAAATATCTAATTAGATTCAATAAAAAATTACAAAAAAACATATACAAATTTTTAAAATAGCTCAGAAATGGTACTACATCTGCTACCAGATATGAACAGATCTGCTACCATATATGATTCTATATGATCAGATCTGCTTAAGTATGGCCACAGAAATTACCAAATTTCCAACTGATCTGGCACTATATCTGATCATATCTGGGTATAAATATATGTTATTATATATGATCAAATCTTTGCCAAAACAGTTAGTTTACTAAATGAAAAATCCATTTATACGCAGATAACGATCTAAACAGAATCTATCTTCGTTTGCATTAGGCAAACGAAGTCTGTTTGAATCCACACAAATCTAAATGCATTTTAATATGTAAGAATAGCTTAATACCTTCCATTTCTGATGATATTGTTTTAAATGGCGAGAAGATTGAAATTGTTAACGCCTCGAAAAATCTTGGGATATAATCATATAAACTCATTAGTAGGTTAAAGTTATGTAAAGCTACGAGCTGTCTGGTCCACACAATATTTTAAGTAGGCAAGTAGGGTCACTTGCTAATACATACTTGATTCTTTCGCTGATGTATGGGTGTGAATTATTTGGAAGCTGTGATTCAGTAAGTAAAAGAAAACTAAATGTCTTGTTTAACAATATTATAAGATATGTTTATGGATTGAGAAGGTTTGAGCATGTTTCTTTTATTTCCAATAATCTTTAGGGAGTTTCACTAGAAAGTCTGTTAAAAATAATAAACAGTCAAATCCCTAAGAATATATTTGACAAAATACGTTTTTTTCATGGTTGGCATTCAATACCTTTTCATAATAAAGGTAGTTGGCAACCACAGCTTCTTTAGGACTGATATAAACATATTAAAATGGCAATTCCATGAAAAGCATTTGTTTTTTTGTATAACCGGGTTTATTGCACTATTTTACCGGTTTAATTTTAAAATATCTTAAACTACCATTATAATAACGCTAAACTACCAAAACACCGATTTATGACGGTATTTTGCAGATATAACAAAATTTAACGTGTAATATTATGAAATAAACCATGTGGTATTAAAAGACAAATGTCACTATTGGAACCCCAGTTTCAAAATTGTCCTATCGCTATAATTCTGAACGTGGTAGACAACTACCGTTATAATGAAAAGGTAGTGCTTGCCCACCATGGTTTTTTTCCAGTCGCCACGAAACCGAAACATTGTGATACCTCGACATCAGTGCCCAGTGTCTGAATTTCAGTTCTATATTCATGCCGCTTGTCTTTGCAACAATCTTTCACTGAGTCAACAATTAAACAGCAATGCTAATAGTTTCAAAATAATTTTATTTAACTTTTTTAAATAATTTTATTTTTATTTTTTTATACGATTTTTTGAAACTTTATACGTTCCTGTATTATAAATATAAGACTCAGTCTTCTTGTACAGAAAATGGATTCAATTAAATAAATAAATAAATAAATAAATAAATAAATAAATAAATAAATAAATAAATAAATAAATAAATAAATAAATAAATAAATAAATAAATAAATAAATAAATAAATAAATAAATAAATAAACAAATAAATAAATAAATAAAAAAATAAATAAATAAATAAATAAATAAAAAATCTAGGACCAGATTTTATTACATTTAATCATATCTAATTATTTATATATAAACAGATCTTATATAATTTAGGGGTTTTTAACTCTGTTATACGTCTTAACTGAGGAAAGGATTTCATCAGCCAGTCATAGGGGATTTCTGCTGTGCGTAATGTCCGCAGCTGCCTTCGCTAGCATGAAGGCTCAAAAACTATGTTGCTTTAAAGCAACACCTACTTTCCAGCCCCGATAAATTTAAATACAATAGAAGAATGATTTTATTATGCAATAAAAAACATATATCGTAGTTTCATGTCTTCTCTATACAAATGAACTAAAAAATTATAAAAGTTATTGTTCCAATGATGTCCAATAAAGTTTTTGGAAAATCAGTTTTTGACAGTTTTAATAACATTTTTTTTTGCAAAATTAAAATATAAAAATATAGAAAATATAAAGATTTTATAAAAATAGTATGATCTTTTTTTATGTAAATATTGAGCTATTTTCTTAGAAAGTCCTCAAAAATCATGTAAGGCAAACAAGTAAAATTTTATACATAAGCGTCAAAATTTGAGCTTTAATTATCAATACCACCAATAGAGGATATAGTTAAATTATAAAAGCAATAATATATGTTTATGTGATACCAATATATATTTCTAACAAATTTTGTCAAAAAAAATTAAAATAATGGCTTGATCCCTATGGGATATATGACCGTTTTGTAAACCTTGATAAACCATTTTTTTGACCCAAAAAATGTCAGTCATAATCCCCATAATACAAATGGGGATAATATCTGAATAGGTTATATTTTGTCATTACCAATAACGTGATAAGTTTTAAGAAAACATCATTAAAAAAAATCACCCATTAAAATATTTGACAAGAATTACTTTACGAAAATCTATTAACAACTTTTTAAATTTGTTTTATACCAATTTCAAAGTTTTAGCAATTTTTTTCCAACTCTTTCTGCCTTAGCTTGGGCTACGTTTCCATTTAATGTGTTTTAAAGCAAACCGCCTTTTTGTATTTAGTTTCCCATATATTTTTTTCATTAAAGCCACATGTTTTGCCCAAAACACGTGTAGTAGAAGCATAGCATTATACTTAAAACTTTTCTAGTTTGCTGCTGTTGGCATTTTGTTTTAACACTTTTTTTTTTTTTTGATATCATAGTTATTGTATAATATTCGTTTCATGTTGTTGAAGTTTTTGTGCAAATATTATTAGTTTAACTCAAGCGGAAATTATATGATACTGCTGTAATATTAAAAATAAAATGTATGAAAAAGGGTTGTACTATGTTGCTCAAAGGAATATCGTATGCACGTTATTAATTGTGGATTTTTTTAGGAGTAAATATTTTTTTATTAAATATAAAATTTATTAAAACTTGACTTTAAAATACGTTTACATTGTTTTTTTTTTTTTGGTCCTACATGGCAACATAATTTTAAAATATTTCTTTAAATATTCCTCGAGTGTTAGATGTTTTTTTAATGGAATTCTAATATTATAACACATTAATCCTATAGAAAAATTCGCAGTTTCTGAAACAGTTTTACTATTTTGTGAATCATATTAACTCTCCAACAGAACGGTAATTTTTGGCTCTATTCTAACAAATCGTAAAAAAAAAAATAACCCTAAGAATGTGGAGGGTCGGAATGAAATGTTCTACAAAAATGTTGGGCATATGTCATATGTCATAACACTCCAAAGCCAAAACTTAACTCCAACACCAAAAACCGGTAAAATTCGAGAATATTCATTAGATTTCTAGTCATAATATGTAGGTCATCCCAAAATCTGATTACAAATCTGGTAAGCAATTTTGAATTTAATAATATTGAATAAAAATACATAGACAAACCAACGGACAGAATAACATCGCTAATTCCACTTTTAAAGTGAAAAAGGTGCGTCCATGACCAATATTTTTGATGTTATAAATATCAGCTGTTACAAACATCAGTATGTGATAATTTCGCGAAAAAAATATATATATTTCTTTTTAATTTCTGCCAGGAACTTGGTAAACATGCGGATTCAAAAGTCAAAAGTCTCCGCCTGAACGGCGTGCCCTTACGCCATTGGCTAGATATGTGCTTCTTGGAGTATGGGCTAATGCACTTTCTGCATGTAACTTATTCAAAATGAGGATTCTACACTTAGAAAAAAAGTTAGTAGAAAAATTTGTAAATCCTTTTCAATCCCGCTTACTATTTTTGTACAAATTTTTAGTAAAAAAATTATTATTTAGTAAATTTGTTTGCTATTAACATTTCACAAATTTCAGATTTTTTACAGAATATTTACAAATTTTCGTTGCTAACTTCAGAAATTATTTTACTAATTTTTTAACAGATTTGCTAAAATTAGAAAAAAATATTTACTAATTTTAAAAAAGTGAATATTGAAGGAAATGATATTTCTAATAATAAAAACTTATACATATGTACTTACAAACTTAAATTGGCTTAAAATGTTACATAGGTTAAAAAAAAGGGATTGGAAGTGAAAATACTTTTCACAACCCATTCATGTCTAAAAATAGAACATTCACTTAAAATAGCATTAAAAACTTTTTTAGTTCTAAAACTCAGCCATTAAAACAATTAAAATTTGACCTTAAAATCCAAAAAAATTCCTAAAATATTTGTTCAAAACAACAATTAGCAAATGAAAACAAAACCATAAATTCGTTTATGTTTTTAATATTTTTTAGACTTTGATTTTTTCTTAATTTTGTCTAAAATAGTTTTTGAAAAAAAAAAAAAATTAAAATAAAAAAATTTTGCTTGATAAAAAAAATTGCTACAGTCTTACTATTATTTAACTTCATCTACATTATCTCATAATTTTTTGTTTTTTTTTTGTAATCCATACGTCCAAATCAATAGATGAATTGCTAAAACGTATCTTACGGGACACAGTAATAAACATGCTTTTAAATAGCCTTCTTCTGTTAAGTACAGTTTTAAAAAAAGTTTTTTTTTATAAAATTTTATTTACATTTCATGTACAAATAAACTCGAAACAACTTCGTATAACATTTTTTATGAGTCCACCTTAGTTTAAATGAGGAATCGAGAGTTAAGAATTTATTTTCAATAGATTTTCTTTTTTTAAAGTAAATAGCCAACAAGATAGTTGACGATACCACTAAACTAATGGAACATTTATTTAATGTGGTTGATAGAGGGTATTGCATTCAAAAAGAAATAACAAATACTAAAAAGCAACTAAAATTTTATTTGTTCTCTCTAAGATTTTTGTCAGAGATGTAACTGTCATCAGTAAACAATATTCCAACAAAAAGTCATTTTGAAGAAATTGATCAATAGAGGGTATTCCATATAATGAATGGCTCGATATGAAAATTCTTTAAAACTTCTTTAGAAATTTTTTTTTTTTGTTTCATAATGGTAGGTAAGTTAAAATTACAAAAAGTGTGTAAATTAATATGTCTGAAAATTTTGTGTTTGAAATACTAAAGCTGTTCTTAGGATTTAGTGAAAAATTATATCTTTTGATTTTCCCAAGTAAATTTTGAATTTAATTCGTAACAGGACATTAGTAATCGAGCATTAAATGGGCTGATTATAATGAAAAATCAGTAGTCTTTTTTTTTACTGTATTTTCGATTAATTTAGTATGTATTTTAAGTTGTGAGTATAGCCAATTGAACTAACTGCAGGCGAAACACAAATGACCTTTTAAGATGTTTCCCATTCTATAATATTAATTAAATAACCAATTTAACTGAATCTTAGACTCAAAAAGGACGAGACCTAAATTTGAGCTTTTCGGATATTTTCAATCTATACACCCAATCGAATTCTGGCGGTTACGATAACTATCTTCATGTTAAATCATATTTTTAGTTATGAAAGCCAATATTCAGTTGTCTAATGTAATATTTATATTCCACATAAATATTATTACGTTCCACAAAATTTTATTTAAAAAATAAAATATTTTTAGATTTTTCCGGTATCAAACCTGGGTATTCAGATTCATAAATCACGCCATTGCTTACTGCACCACAATTTAATTTAATTTTCTTTGATATGTTTGTTATTTAAACAATTGAATTAGGAGTACTAGGCTAGCTCTCTACCCACTAGCCCAAAAACACGTATAAATTGTGATGGCTTATTTGGAATTAAAACAATTTGTTAGGATAAGAAATATTAGTATAAAATTTGTTTATCAATACCAATCATTAGTGATGTCTATTATCAATACAATCCACAATTCGGTTGCTTCTACTGAAACCCTTATTAAATGATATATTTGATCAGAGTAACCGTACTTGCAGTTGTATATCAACAATTTTTTTATAAATTTGATAGATTGTACAAAATTCTAATAAAGGGTGGTTGAATTCTAAGGCCCGAAGTTGAATGTGAACCACACCTAAACGTCTGCAATTCATTTGACATTTCTCAATTTCAGACTAAATTAATTTGAACCATGGAAAGATACACAATCGTGCAACGCGTTAAAGTTATTCAGCCTTATTATGAAAATGGGCGTTCAAATCAAAATGCATTTCGTGCACTTTGTTCTTTGGTCAGCATAATCGACCAAATGTGTCCATAATTGGGAGAATTGTGGGCAAATTTCAGCAAACTGGGTTTGTGAAAACACCTGTGCATGCTCGCCCAGTTCGTTCAGCGGAAAACATTGCTGTTGTTCGCGGTAGTGTGTAATGAGGTAGGCCAAGCATTTACCGTGAATGGTGTTCCCTTTGCGAGATAATAACGAACTTATTGTGGTCAGGAAATGAGGATATGACCCTGGACGATATGTGGTTTCAACAGGACGGTGCACTTGCCACACAGCTAACGAAACAATGGCTCTTTTGCGCGACAAACTCAATGCCCGTGTTATCTCACGTGGTGGCGATGTCAATAGGCCGCCAAGATCATGTGATTTGACACCGTTGGATTTCTTTCTTTGGGGTTATTTGAAAGAGAAGGTGTACGTCGATAAGCCAGTAACAATTCAAGAGCTAAAGGATGAGATAATTCGCCACATTAACGGCATAGAATCTCAATTATGCTTCAGCGTCATGGAAAATTTGGAAATTTGGTGTGCCGCCGAGGTCGCGACCGATATTTTGCCCCATACATAATTGAACCATACCATATTAACATAATAAGAAGAAATGGCAATAATTTCCTAAATAATTTGTGTTTTATTCAAAATCAAATGGTTGCTTTCACTGCACACAAATACTAAACGTATTTTATTGTTAAAGATAATTGAAAATACCAATAATTTAATAATTGAATTGATTATTAGTTTCTTTTCCCTTTTTTTAATTTCCAATACAACATGTTTGCTTTATTAATGAATTTTATGTTATTCCAAAGAAACCTAAATCCTCACAAATAAGTGTAAAGGTTTTTATCAAATTGCAACGAATATTTTCTCTGGGTGTTTAATTTTTGGTAGAAAATTTACGAAAAAAGCAAAAGCTGCGATTAAAAATGTTTGTTATAAAAATTTTATTTATTTTTAAAATATTTCTAAATGTACTTAATATATTTTCAGGCCAGACCGGTCAATTTATTTATCCAAGTGTTTTAATATGTCAACATTTTTTTTTTGTAGCAAATATGAATTTTTTAATGACAAATTAAACAAATTTCGAGATCATTTCGATTACCTTAAAACACTGTTTAACATTTCTCGACATGAATTTAAATCGTTAAAAAATAATAGATTTTAAACTACTTCTTCCAAATATTAAGACATAAATTAATTTCCCTTGGATCAGGGGTCAATTAAAGGAAGGTCCATATTTTGAAAATGCAATTTGGTGGAGCATTTAAAAAAAATTGTTTAGCAAAAGTCTGGGCAACGAAAGTCTATTTTTATTCAATAGTCAAATTTAATATGAAAAACAAACAGATGTATTTTATTTCGGTATGATAACAAAAAGTTATTATGTCCCAGTTAACATATTGACCTACATACATCGTGGCAACAGAATTTATTGCCAACTGAATATTTTGGTTTCAGCAATAGAATTTTTTGGTTGTCGCAACCCAATATGTTCCAAATACAATTAAAATATATGGTTTCAACCGAAATTTTGTTGTATCGGTGGCTGCAACCAATCCATTCGAATGGCAAGAAGTTCGGTTGCCACAATGAATCTGATTTACTGTTTTTTATGTTGTAAATCACAATAAATACAATAGTAATCTATAACTCATTTTAATATAATTTGTAGAAATCAATGTTAACATGTAACAAGTAAAATTTTTTTTACTTTGTTTACTGGATTTTCTGTTTGTTTTCTTTTTGCAAATATTCCCATATATTTATTTTCTAAATTTGTAATTTTTGGCTATTGTTTGAATTGTTGAAATTGTTTCTATTGTACTTTCAATTTTAATTAAATTTCGTATTAACTGAAGCCCAGTTCCTGCTAAGCTATTCAAACAAATAATGAAATTTAATAAACCAATAAGTGTTTGATAAATACATTACACGTGTCGAATTGAAGCAAACTAAAAAATTATGGAATGTAATATTCATGAAAAAAAAACGATATTTTCAATCTAAATGTTTGTGAATCACTTGTCGTCATAACAAGTGATTCATGTTACTTGTATTTTAAATTTGGATTTTAATACAAGAGATTCGTAGTTGTTTTGACACACACCTACACAGAATAAAATTACAAAATTCTGTTTGTAATATTTAACATATTTCGTATATTTTTGTAAATACAAAAAAAAAATTTAAAAAGGAAAAACAATGGAATTTGTAGATACAAAAAAGTTTTTGTTATTTTCAAAAAATTTTTATATAAAAAATAACAATTTACAAATAATTCAAACAAAAAATTGTTAGAAATTGACTTTGAATTTTAACAAATATTTTTAATAACTTAAAATTTTGTGATACTTTTTTCTGTGTACCTATTCAATGCATTCTTATTTATACGATTTATACGTTCATAATATATTGAGAAGAAAATATTATTCTTTTTTCTAAAGATTTTACTCTTTAAAGAAATTTGTTCACTTTAATAGGTTATATGAATGTTTAAAATTAAAGTTCCCTTCTTTAGTGTTTTAATTCCTTTCGTTCCCTTTCCAATACTTGTCCCTTCCAAAGTGCAACTTAAAGTTTTTAATATTTCCCCATATACGCACAAATACAAGTATGTTCACTGTTTAACCTTAGAACACATTCAGAAACACCTTGTTATCAACGTCACATTTCACGGGAAATTTACAAAGAACATCAATTACAAAGGCAATCCAACTTATTTTAATATTTATATCAGTGCTGTTCAAAAATAAAAATGTAGTTGTGTTTGTGAAAAAATGAGAATTGCACTGTAAGAAATGTTCAATGGGTTAATAGCAGTGCTAGTATCTGAATAAATTTATTTTTTTATTGAAAATATGAAACTGTTAATGTTTTGTGTAAAACTGTTTTAAAGAAATAAAAATTAAACAAAAATTAAATTTTTGAAAGGAAAAAAAGAAATACATTTATAAATTAGGGTGTCTTTTTTTATTGTATAAAAACAAAAAGTTGAAGATATTTTATTAATATGTTAATAAAATATCTTTAATATGTTGGATTATAAAATATCTGTAATATGTTAATATAATATCTTTAATATGTTGGATTTATTATGTTATTCTGTTAAAAACATGCAATTTTCGGAAGAAAAAACAAATACATTTGATCGGAATAAATGAATGAACGATCCGACTCGAATTTTTCAAAACATTTCAACTTTTATTTTAAAAAAATGGGTTTTTTTATTAAGTCTATTAAAGATTTTTATAGATCTTGTAGTATCCCAAAATATTTTTCGTACATTGATATTAATTTTTTTCAGTGCATTGAAAAAAAATCAACATACATCCGCTACACATGTTCACTCGTCGCTGTTCAAAAAGTATATAATTTTCTATAGAGTATTTTTCCCGCTCTACCAGAAATTCAACATGGTACAGAGTTCAGCGGCAACATTTTTAAATGAGAGGGCAACATTTTGAAAGTTGCTAAAGTGTTGAAAAACATTAAATTTAGTGTATGCAGTGCTGCCACATAAAAAGTGTAATTTTTTATCCCAGTTTTTGGGATTCTTAACTGTTTACCTGTTTTTTCCTGAAAACAATTTTTGTTCAAATTATTGCATTTTTTATAGGTTTTTTAGTTATATGTTGCAACAATTAATAGCAAATTTATTCTTTTTATTATATATTTTTACCATATAAATGGGAAATAATGGATATGAATAGAGATAGTTGGTCAATGTGTGTGTACACACTTTAATACTTTTCATGTCACAATGTTATGTTTGAATTCGTAACAATTTTTAACACAATTGCAAATTTCTGTTGTATTTTTTTACTTTATTGGACATGTCTAATTTTAGTAAAAATAAATAGTATATTGAACAAATATTATATTTTTATATGAAAAATCTGAAAAAATACATGAATAAAATAAAAAAACATTTTTTTTAAGAAATAATATGAAAAATCTCTAGCATCCCAAAAAACGGCAAAAAAAATAATGAAAATTGGTTATATGGCAGCACCGCTAAACACTACTAAAAGTTGCCGACCAAAACTCACCTTTGTTGCCGCCAAACTATGTTCGTGTTCTAAGAGAGTACTAAAAAGTTCGTGAGAGAGAAACATACTCTATAGAAAATTAAATTCTCTTTGCGCTGTTTCAGTGACGACTAAAAGCAAGAGCGTAAGAATACATGTGAGTTGAGCAGGGGACAATTGTCCCATCAAATGTACAGCACTGATTTATATAGATGTTATACACACTGTGTCGTATGAGTGATATTATATTATGTTATATTAATATAACTCATACGCATGTAGTGCCATAATTAGGAATGAAAAAAAACAAAAAGAAAAAACAACACACATGAAAGGTAATTCAGAATTAACATTTTACATAAAATTGGTAAATGTAAAAGTAAAAATATATCTTAAGTAAATACAGTGAGCGAAATAAGGTGCGGAAATTTGGCGGTTATGTTGGTTAATATTTTTTTTCTTAGAAAATTGATTAAATTTTAAGTAATATCTTTATAACAATATTTGCAGTAATCTAAGGAAAATAATTGATATACTCACAATATATTTTCCGTTACCGACGATAGTTGATTTAAAATGTAATACAAAAGGGTGTTAAAAAAGTTGCAATAACATTTGAAATATCATGATTATCACAAATATTAAGTAGAGGTGTTCTAAAAAAATTGATTTTTTCGAACCATATCATATAGAAATAACTGGTAGGAAATTTGGTGGTGCTTGGCTAAAGAATATACGAAGAGGAAAACAATTGAAAAATTTATTAGTGTCTTGTCTTATTTTAATTTGAATAAAAGTTTTATTACACTCACAATATATTTTCCGTTACCGACTGTAGGTAATACGTAAAGTTTGTTTTTAAATGCAAAATTAATTGAAATTCATAGAAATTTTTAAACTATTTGAAACAGTCATTCAAAAAACAAACTATAAAAATTTACAGACATTCAGTAGGACACTTCAAATAGTTTGTAAGTTAAAATAACAGACAATGTCATTTACAAGAAATGATATTTCATTAAAAAAGCGGTCTACTTAATTATCATTTAAATTAAATGCCTTTTGTTATTTACTTTTAAATATTCATTAAACAACTGACACATTCGTAAGAAACAAATGATATAATCAGTTAAAATAAATGTCAACATTTTACCTACCAATTCCTTAAAAAATTAATGATTTTATCATTTATTTGAAATTGTTTCCCTTTTTGTATTTTTTTATCTACAATACAAAAAATATATATGCATAGCTACATTGAAAAAATTATGTATATATACAAGCAATTTAAATAAAAAACCAAATTGAAATTTTTTTAATTTTTTTTATTTTTTTTTTTTTTGGAACAGACAGCAAACAAAATTTAAATTTGTAATAACTGTAACGGACACAAATAAGCCACAAATTTCCGTTTTGTGGGTAAATTTTTATTAAATTTCAAACAAATGAAAAAAATAAATGAAACTGAAAAAATCGGTAAATGATAGCAAATTATTTAGAATAAATGTATAAAAAAGTTAATATAGATATTTCTTTGAAAAATAAATGTATCTTATCTTAAATGCAACGGAAAAGTTTTTTATTGAACTACAAACAGTTAACTACATAATAATCTGAGTAGAGTTGATATTAGGCATGTTTTCTTTGTACACTTAAGCTAGCAAGTTATTTCATTTATATGGAGAATTAAGCGAGTACTAAGCGACTAGATCTTAACTTGCTTAATTCTCCATATAAATGAAATAACTTGCTAGCTTAAGTTTACAAAGAAAACATGCATATTTTCTGCTAAATGTAAAATTTTATGTTTTCTGTTTTTAAAAATAACCAATCTAATAATTCCTTGTTAGTATATATACAAAATTATTTCAATAAAAAATACAAGAAATTATGAAAATATACATACACACAAAGCCAATAAAAATATATAAATCTGTGTGTGTTGTATTTTGTAATAACATAGAAATAAAAAAATTTCAATTTTAAAAACAAACCACAAAAGTAGTTTTTTTCTAACTTTTGTCAGTTAAAAATGTATGGTTATTTTAAACGACTTTCGATTGCTTTTGCTACTTTTGTCGATTATTAAACATTATGTAATTAAAGGGTAGACGACGTCTTAACTATTTTTTTTCTAAAATGTTCTTCTCTTAAGAGTAGGCAGTCCCATTGCGGCTAAAAATCTTAAATTTAAAATATAGTTTTTAGAATTTTAGCCAGGAGTGTAGTAAAATAGGGCTTCAAAGGGGAAAAAAGTGTTTTTCTTAATGACCTGCTAAGCGAATGGAGTTGAATCATTATACAAGAGGAAGGAAATATAATGGAACGGGGAAGGAGGGAATTGAAACTCTTGATAAGGGGAACTACGCGAAATGGAACGGGGCACTAGTAGAATTGAAACAATATACCAGAAGAATGTGAAGAATTGAAACATTAGAGAATAAAAAAGCGTTGAATGGAACATTATGCAAAGTAAACAAAGTTGTATGGAATGGACAAGGAGAAATGCAACGGTATGGAGACGAGTAGAATGGAAACACTAATCACAGGGAATGAAGTGGAATTGGGGAGAGCTTATATTACTAGTGATATTTATCGATTTAAAGATATTTGGTACAATGAGGAAAAATATGTACTGTAACGTCCTGCACAACTCGTTTTGGCTAGAAATCTAAAATGTACATATGTTCGTTGGAGTGTGCGATACTTGGCTTTGAGGTTCATTCTGGGGCAAAGCCATTAACCAAATTTAAAAAAAAAAACTATCAAAAAATGCTTTCCCCGGTATACATATATATGAAATAAAGCAGTACTAAGGAACTTTTTAGAATATTCAGAAAGAATGTGTCAAAAATAGCAGTTAATAGGGAAAACCTGTCCCCTTATCACCCAGCCAAGCCTCTTAAAATTTAGCATGCAAATTCCTCCTTCAGCAAAGACATTCACTGAGACTGGATTTTTCGAAATTTTTGCGGGTTTGCGCAAAGAGTATTCTGCACAAATCTTTAGTCTGAAACTGAGCAATGACAAATGAAATGCAGAAAACAACTTGACGTTTAGGTGTGGTTCACATTCAATATCGGCCCTAAAATTTAACCACCCTTTATTTGCTTATGTTAAAGCTACTATGAAAATACAAAATAAAATCATGGTAATTTCGACCCAAATTTTCTAACTCCTTTGGATTGGGCCAATAAAAATACTTATCAAAATTGCATTAGAATCTCATCGAACCCACAAAGAGACTCTCCTTGTTAGCGCCGACTTTTTTTATTTATAATTTGAATATTCAAACGAAAAATAATTTGCTTGATTTAATACAAAATATTAAAAAACAACATGTTATTAAAATTTTTGTAATAATTTGTCAACATGCATTAAATATGGGTAAATAGATCTACCTGTTTTATTAATAAGAGAAACATTTATTGTAAATAAATTTTTGCAATACATGTAAAATATTTTAAATATTTCAATGAAAAACATATAAATTTATGTGATGTGTATAAATGAAAAATCATAAACATCACGTAAATTTTAATATCCTTTCTATTTATTAACACCAATACATGTAAATTTAGACTTTGTCTTTATGTAAGGTATATCATATGGAGTCTATTCTACAATATTCATAAAAATGGAATATTAAATGTTCAATTTATAAACAACTGACATAATAAAAATTGTGGGTGGAGGAAACATATGAAAAACATACAACAAAAAAATTATTTTAAAAATTGTTAAAAAAAGATGTCACCATAAAAAATGTATGTTTATTGCTTTAGATTTCCATTTCCATTTTTGTTTTTCAATTGAAATCTTTAAACCGAAATACAATAACATTGACATGTATTAATAAAAAATTGATACACTTGTGCGCTAGAAGTTTCAAAGAAACATAGATAAGATATAAATGTTATCAACAGTTTTAAAATATATACCTTTACAAACTTTCTAAGAAATTGCTAAAATCTTTTGTTGATATTGTAATTTTGTATGGTGATATGATTTTGTTTAAAAGTAGTGGTGGGTGTAGTTGTTGTTGATAATGCAAGTAATGCGACCATTTTTTATAGAATATGAGAATTTTTACATCCTAAACCATATGACAAACTGTTGTATACCCTACACTAGTTTAACAGGCAGATAGACAGTCAGCCAGAAACTGAAAATGGGCCCTTTTGCTGTGGAATGTCATGTATTAAAGATTACTTAGAGTGAACCTGCAAAGAGATGCAAAATTAAAAGGTTTCGCCGATGATATTGCATTTTTAATATTACAACCTTTAGCGGAGTTAATTGAGATCTTGACCAACGATAGTCAAGGTGGAGCTAGCTGCTTTTAAAACAGAGGCAATCCTGATCACAGATCCAAGATCATACAGAATGCCAAACATAAAAATATGACACAGTCTGGTTATATTTCATCCAAGTCTTCATCCCATAAAATTGAATAGAAAACTTACATTCAGTTAACATGTAGACAATGTGCGTGACAAGGCGTAAGAACGGCAATAATTTTATGCCGCATAATGTCGAAGTTAAGAGGTCAAAAGGAGTCAAAAAGAAGACTAATAAACAGCATAGTACATTCACAGCTACTATAAAGTATGCAGCCCCATCGTAGATGCGTAGAATTGGCATAGGAAATGTGTTGCAAAAACCCCAGAAAATAAGTGCCACCATTTGCGTACAGAACTGTATCTACAAGTGAAGCTCTAGTTCTTGCTGGAATACCCCCATAGACCTTCAGGTAAGAAAAATAGTGAAATAGGGAAGGCTTTGAATACAATAGCATCCGAAAATAAGGAAACGATAAAAATGCTAGAAAATCACTGATGATAAAATGGCAAGAACGCTAGGAAGATAAAAACGGGAGATGAACCTTTAAACTTGTGCTAAATATCCAAAAGTGGATGGACAGGAAACACGGTAAAATTTACCATTATATAACCCTGATCATAGCGGCTTTAATAGCTATTTAAATACACCCAGAGAAAAGATTGGTTGCAATTCGATCCAAACCATTAACATTTATTTGTAATTATTTAATTTTATTTGGAATAACCTACAATCCATTATTATAACAAAAATATGGCATTGGGAATTAAAAATAGGGAAAAGGAACCAAAAAAAGAATATTATCGGTATTTTCAATCAACTTTACGAATAAAATTCGTTTAAAAATTGTGTACAGTAGAATCAACCATTTGTTTAGTGAATGTACTGGAAAATTAGCACAATCTAACAAATTTATTAAAAATTATCGATATTCGAAAGTGGTAACTACAAGTACGGCTATTCTGATCAAATATATCATTAAATTAGGATTTCAGTTGAACCAATCGAACTGTGGATTGTATTGACTATAGGAGCCATCAAAGATTGGTATCTGCTATATTAATTTCCCAAAAATTTATTTAAATTCAAAATTAGTCATTAAAATTTATAAGTGTTTGTGGGACTAGTGGGTAGAGAGGTAGCTCAGTACTCCGAATTTCCGAGTTTAAATCCCGGTAAAGGCAAATATTTAAAAAATATTTTTTTTTAATTAAAATAAAATATTCAAATGTTTAAATAGCAAATATATCAAACAAAATTAAATTAAATTGTGGAATGTAATAATATTTATGTGGAATATAAATATTAAATTAGACAACTGAATATTGGCTTTCACAACTAAAAATATAATTTAAATGAAGATAGTTGTCTTAACCGCCAGAATTCGATTGACAACAAATTCGATGGCAACAAACAACAAATTCTAAGACAATCAAGGAACCTTGAAGATTGAAGCGCAAATGAACATGAAATTGTAACGCAGATGAACATGAGAAAACAGACAGACCTACACAGAGAAAACAGATTTGTGCTGACAACCAAATTTGTAGCCAATCGAATGGTTCGGATGTGGTAACCGAATTTTTCGGTTGTGACAAGATAAAACCAATTGAGACAGAAGTAATTTGATTGTGACAACATGATAACAATACGATAGTCACAACCGAAAAATTCTGTAGCTGAAACTGAACCATTCGATTAGCAACAAAATCGGTTGTCAGCACGAATCTGTTTTCTGGGTGTATATTTCGACATGTTTGATATTAGTTTGTCATTTAGTTTGCCAAATGCCGAAATATAGGTCCGACTGTCTGTCCGACTGTCTATTTCTTTGTTGTTTTAAGTTTCAACCACGCCAGAGCTGGTGTTCATTTACAAAAATGGACATTCTCCCAAGCAGTTTGGTATTGAAAATGAGTAAAGGCGGTCCTAACCGGTGTACCTCCTTTGCTGTAAAATGTAAAGGTGCCTTTTAACTTTCCATACAAATTGGTGTATGTAGCGACTGGTAAATAAAATATTTTCTCAAAATTTTTCACCTGCCGCTTAGAGTTGAAAAATATTTTAAATTCTCTTAAAAAATTTTTTTCACCACTAAAATTTTTTTTCACCTCAAAATATTTTTTTCACATCAACAGAAGGATTTCGCCTGCACCAATTTTTTTCCCCTACACAATTTTATTTCTAATTTTTTTTACATTATGGAGGACAGGGATGATGAGTTTGTACTTAAGTACTTTTTGTGGTACTATTAAAACCTTAAAAGTGCTCGATTGATACTATTCACAAATGTTCCCATTTTTAATTTTTTATCTATGGCAACTTTTGTAATATAAATTCTTTAAACTTATTATAAATAAAAGAGTTATATAAGGGATGGTTAAATTTTAAGAGCCGATGTTGAATGTGAACCACACCTAAAAGTAAAGTTTTTTTCTGCATTTCATTTGACATTTCTTAATTTCAGACTAACTCAATTTGAACCATCGAAAGATACACAATCGAGCAACGCGTTAAAGTTATTCAGGTTTATTATAAAAGTGGGCGTTCAAATCAAAATGCATGTCGTGCACTTCGTGATTTTTTCGGTTAATTTAATCGTCCAAATGTGCGTAAAATCGGAAAAATCGTGCAAAAATTTAA
Organism: Eustalomyia histrio; assembly: GCA_949748255.1. NCBI lineage: Eukaryota > Metazoa > Arthropoda > Insecta > Diptera > Anthomyiidae > Eustalomyia > Eustalomyia histrio. The sequence continues at coordinate 218,892,583 of OX456523.1, forward strand.
GCAAACCGGGTCTGTAGGAGATGTGAAAATACCAGTGCATGCTCGTACAGCTCGTACTGTAGAAATATTGCTGCTGTACGCGGTAGTGTGGCTGAAGAGCCGTCCACCTCAACTCGTCGTCGTGCCCAATAATTGCACCTCTCACGCTCGTCGTTGATGAACATTATGCATAAAGGTTTGCATTTACACGATTACAAGGTGCAATTGACTCAAAAACTAAAGCCTCATGACCATTCCAAACGTCGTCAATGGTCAGAATGGTGGCAAGAAATGGTAACAGGTGAGGCACATTTTCACCTCAGTGCATTCGTCAATAAGCAGAATTGCCGCATTTAAGCGAATGATAATCCAAAGTGATTGTCGAAAAACCAATGCACTCACAAAGAGTGACTCTTTGGTGCGGTTTATGGGCTGGCGGCATCATCGGGCGGTATTTTTTCCAAAATGAGGCAGGCAGTAACTGTGAATGGTGTTCGCTATCGTGAGATGATAACGGACTTTTTATGGCCCGCATTGGAAGATATGGATGTGCACTATATGTGGTTTCAACAGGACGGTGCCACTTACCACACAGCTAACGAAACAATAGCTCTTTTGCGCGACAAATTCAATGGCCGTGTTATCTCACGTGGTGGCGATCTCAATTGGCCGTTGGACTTTTTTCTTTGGGGTTATTAGAAAGAAAAGGTGTACGTCGATTAGCCAGCAACAACTCAAGAGCTAAAGGATGAGATAATTCGGCACATTAACGGCATAGAACCTCAATTATGCCTCAGCGTCATCGAAAATTTGGACCATCGGATGGAGGTGTGCCGCCGAGGTCGCGGCGCCATTGAACCATACCATATTATCATAATAAAAAGAAATGACAATAATTTCCTACATAATTTGTGTTTTATTCAAAATCAACATCGGCCCTTAAAATTTAACCACCCTTTATATAAATGTATGTAAGTTTGAAAGTTTATACCATTTTTTGATACTTTATTTATAACATGTTATTGATAGAACCTTTCAATTTTGACTACGCTGTTTATATTGAAAACATTATTTAAATTGTTTTTTTAATAGCGGTTGTTTTTATTACATTTTGTTCAAGATATTAAATATTCTACTTGTTTGTCATAACTCAGCAAACATTTTATTTGTAAACAAAAATAGTTTAGATTATCAAAATTAATAACACTTAAGAAATCAGTATCAGTATTTTCCAGTCAAAATGCTCGTCTATTGTTGCACACTTTATTGGGTTATATAAAATAATTTCACTGTCTTTATGCGTCTGTTTAAACAATAGTAATAATATGTTTAGGTTTACAAAAAGTAATAATATAAACCAAAAATAAAAACTTAATAGCAACAAAAAAGTAAAAATGAAACTGTTGGAAATGTATTTTATTACAAAAATAAAAAGTTAATATAGCATAAATATTCTAATCTGAAATTGTTTATTGTTCAATATAACTTTGTTGATTTGCATAATAAATAAAATTTCGAATATAAATGTTTTAACAAAATTTATATTAAAAGCAAACTGAAATTAAGCCAGTAAGTAAACAATATTTTTATCAAATTTATGTCACCGTAATATAGGCAATTGACAGTTATTAAATATAAAAAGTTTGTGAATAATATTTTATATTAAACAACATTTTGTTTTTAAACTCAAACGTTTTTTGCATATCAAATGAAGTTTTTCTCCAAAAATTATTTTTTTCTCCACAAATGTTTTTTTTTAAGCGAAGCAACTCAGGAATTTTTTTCTACTAATTAATGTGTAACTTTCTTTAAAAAGGATATACAGGAGAGAGGGTGGTGGATAAAGGGCCATTGCGCGAGATGATAAATTTTAGAACACTTGTTGCTCACCATCTCCTTTTAAAGCTTTTTAGTTCATAGTCATTTTTTTTTTTGTTATTTTACTTCGGTAGGATTAAGTGCTATGGGATCATAGGGTTGTGTCGTATAAAACATCATTATCGAATGACTTTCCCTTTGAAAATAAGAATTTCCTGCTGGCATTTAAAATTAACTTGAACGTTCTACCAGTATATGAACTTTTGATAATCGAATTTACAATTGGCCTTTAATTTAATTGTTGATCGATTTTCACAAACAAAACAATACATAAAAGTAAACATTTTTATTGTTGTTAAGTAATGCCAAATTAAATTAATATTTATGTAATTCTAAAATTCCTTATTTAGATACATTGATAATAAAAAAAACATAATAAAACCAACAGCTTCTGGAAGAGTTATTAACTATTTTTCTAAACACCCGAAAAGAATCATACTTAATACGGCTAAGAATTTGATTGAAAGGATATTAAAGATTAGCGATACAAAATTTCATAAAACTAATATAGAAAAGATTAAAAATATTTTGTTAAATAATAATTACCCAATTCAATTAATATGTAGATTGATAAGACAATGTAAAAAACAGAATAATTTAGTTACGAGAACGGTTACTGAACCTAAAATTTATAAATCTCTAACTTATGTTCCTCTTATATCTGAAAGATTAGAAAAGTCGAAAATTTATGATAATAAGAAATATATAGTAGCACATAGAACATATTACACATTAGGTAGATTATTTAGCAAAACGAAAGATAAAATAGATAAATCTGAAATGTCCAATTTAGTTTATGAAATACCTTGTAGTGGAAATGATAATGAGAATTGTAGTAATGTATATGTAGGTACAACAAAGAATAAATTAAAAACAAGAATTGCAGGACACAGATCTAATCAAAAATACAGGAACACTACTTCTACACAAAAAACAGCATTATCATTACATTGCACGAATTTTAATCATTATCCTGATTTTGATAGGACGTCAATTTTAAACACGGAAAATAATTACAGACGTAGATATATGTTAGAAATGTTACAAATTATGAAGGTACCATCTACACAACGAATTAATTATAAAACAGATATGGCAAATATTGCACAAAATTACAGACATTTAGTTAATAAAAACTAGGATAAATATTATTATGTTAAATGAAATGTATATAAAATATTTTTGTTCATGTAATATTTTAATTTTTCAAATATTGTTATTTTTGTTTTCTGTGATATTTTTATTTTTTAATATTGACAAAAAATTATTTTTGATTTACCGAGGGTCGCAGCAGAGAATTTCGCATACACACCCAGAAAACAATATCAGTTGTGGCCACCGAATTCGTTGCCAATCGAATTCTGGCGGTTACGACAACTGCTTTCATATTAAATTATATTTTAAGTTGTGAAAGCCAATATTCAGTTGTACAATTTATTATTTATATTCCACAGAAATATTATTACGTTCCACAAAATTTTATTTAAAAAAAAAATTTATTTTTAGATTTTTCCGTCATCGAACCTGGGCAATCAGATTCATAGTTCACACTCTCGCTTACTGCACCACAACTTATTTAAATTTTCTTTGATAAATTTGCCATTTAAACAATTGAATATTTTATTTTACTTTAAAAAATTATTTTTAAAATGTTTACCTTTTCCGGGATTTGAACTCGGAAATTCGGAGTATTGAGCTACCTCTCTACCTACTACACCACAAGCACTTTTTAATTTTTATGGTTAATTTTTAATTTAAACAATTTGCTAGGAAAACAAATAATAGTAAAAAAATGTTTATCAATACCAATCATTAGTGACGTCTATTATCAATACAATCCACAATTCGGTTGCTTCTACTGAAATCCTAATTTAATGATATATTTGATTAGAATAGCCGTACTTCTAGTTGAATATCGACAATTTTTTAATAAATTTGATAGATTATACCAAATTTCTAATATATTCACTAAACAAATAGTTGCTTTCACCACAAACATACACTCAGAATATTATGTAGTTAAATGTTTGTAGTTTAATAAAAAAGTTTTCCGTTCCATTTAAAAATAAAGGAATATACATTTATTTTTCAAAGAAATATCTATATTAACTTTTTTATACATTTATTCGAAATAATTTACCATCATTTACCGTTTTTTTCAGTTTCATTTATTTTTTTCATTTGTTTGAAATTTAATAAAAATTCACCCACAAAACGGAAACTTGTGGTTTATTTGTGTTCGTAACAGTTATTACAAATTTAAATTTTGTTTGCTGTCTGTTTCAAAAAAAATATTCAAAAAATTTTAATTTGTTTTTTATTTAAATTGGTTGTATATATAAACATTTTTCAATACAAATTACAAGAAATTTATAAACACACATACATACACAAATACTTTCACACAGAAAGTGTTTATAGCTTCATATGCATACATACATTTTGTATTGTACGAGTATATTAAAAAAAATACAAAATACAAAAACGGAAATAATTTCAAATAAATGAAAAAAAACATTTATTTTTTAAGGATTGGTAGGTAAAATTTTGACATTTATTTTAACTGATTATATCAGTTGTTTCTTACGGATGTGTCAGTTGATTAATCAACATTTAAAAATAAATAACAAATGGCATTTAATTTAAATGAAAATTAAGTAGACCGGTTTTTAAATGAAATATCATTTATTTTAAATGATATTTTCTGTTATTTTAACTTAGAAATTTTTTTAAGTGTACATATACTATACGAATTTTATTTTTAAAGATGAATAATATCATTGATTTTTAGTTTCTTTTCCTTTTTTTTTAATTCCCAATACAAAATTTTTGCTTTATTAATAGATTTTAGGATATTCCAAATAAAATTAAATCCTCACAAATAAATGTTAATGGTTTTGATCGAATTGCAACCAATTTTTTCTCATGGGTGTATAGACTGGAATCCCTAAGATCAACCGGAGCGGTCAAAGCTGAAGAGAAAATAAATCGAATCGACTTTAATAAATAGTGGACTGAAACTCGATTACTGTGACTAAAATCGGTTAGTACAACGAAATATTGGTCTCCACAACAAAATTTGGTTAATACAACTGAATTGAATTTGCAACTCACAAAATATTCGGCAATCACATTTGAATTTGGTTGTGCTAACCAAATTTATTGGCTGTCGCAACCAATATGCACTTTTTAATTCGGTTGCCTCTTGATTTTTCTTTGTTTATAATATTATTTTTTTTGCATCGAAATATATACTTTTTTTATTAAAATATTTTTTTTTAACAACAATTGCTATTATTAAATCAATTTTATATACTTGTTTTATTAATATGCCAGTCATCTTATATATTGGCTTTTGATTCTGGTATTTTTCTCTTCTTCCTGTTTGATAAAAAATAAAATAAAAATAACATTCAAGTGACAACCAATGCACTTTACTATAACTTTAAGTAGGTTATTGAAAAACACATAAGTATTATGCTCGTACTTAAAAGAAAATATAAAAAGGACATGCAGAAAAAAGTTGCACACAAAAACAAAATTGAACTCAATAACCAATAATGTAACAATTCCCTATAATACTTAAAAGCAAAACTATGTATGGTTTTTTTTTTTATAACGAAACCATATAAAAATAATAAATAAATAAATTTAATATTAACAAATACTGCAAAGAAATTGAATAAGGAAGAATTCGTAAAACTTTAGGCAAGTTTGACATTGAATTAATGATCATATTACATTAATTATTGAAATTCTAAATCGATTTTTTGTTCATTCAAATTTTAACTTTCAAATTATTTGATATTATACAATATTATTAGAAATTATTATATTTAAATATACTCAAATTAAATACATTACCCAGCAAAAATGAAGCTGCCAAAGAAGCAATAAAAGCATCACTACCATGGCAAAGGCATCACTTCTTTTCTGATGGTTTCATCGATGAATTTAACATTAGCGTGTCATAGGATAGAAGTATTCAAATAGAGCTACTAGCATTACTCATACTTTACTCTAAGGAAGCAATGATAATACAATGATTAGGTATTCTGATGCATGAGTGGAAAATGTTCATATGTTTTGTAGTATATTTCATTAGAATGCAGAAATAATAAGTTTAAAGAATCGAAATTTATGCATTGATATACAAATACTCTTTATTAAAACAAATAAATAATTCTGCATTACTGAAAAAGCGTTTTTGAAACATTTTTCAAAAATTTTAATGAATTTTTAGATAAATTTTAAAATATTTTTGGATAATTTTAAAACTGGTTGTACAATTTGGAAGCATTTTTAGACAATTTTAAAATATTTTTGAACAATATCAAATAATTTTTGCACAATTTTAAAACATTTTTGGGCAATTTTAAATAATTTTTATACAATTTTAAAATTATTTTGATAAATTCTGAATTAAAACTGGAAATGGTGTAGTGTTAATTAATAAACATAATGCAAAAATGCACAGACTGTGTCGTCAAAAAAATATTTAAGGCTGAAAAAATGCAAATGACAGGTCAGCTAGTTTCAATTAAAGTTTAAAAAAATCTGTTTTTCTTGATATATCAAAACTTTTATAAAAATTTCAAAACTGCATAAATTCTCACCCTCATGAAATTTTAAACTAAAATATAAAAAATGAGTTAATAAAAAAATTAAAAAATTTCATCAGAACTATTTTTTCAATTTGCATTTATGCTTTAGATTCAAAAAATATACGATATACCATAACTTATGCTTCAGAATTAATGAAGAATGATTTTTTTAGGTATGCATCGGGTTTATATCCAGATCACTGCATTTGAAATATGAACACATGAACTCCTTTGAAAGTGCCTTAGAATAACACCAAAAAATCATAAAAGAAAGTCAACTGAAGTTTAGGAAGCAATGAAAGAAGTTTTGGTCACAGAATGACTACCATTTTTTTTGCTGGGTTATGTTTGTCATATTCATAAAACAAAATTTAAGTTTTGTATTGAAGAAAAAAAATCAAAATGTATTACATCAGTATTCTTAGTTATTTTTATTATCAAAATAATAATACATACCCTCATACTAATAAACTGATATAATGCTTTTGAGATTTGTACAGTCTTAATATTCTAGTTTATATAAATTAAAATGGCACATGTTTTTCTATTGCTAACTGGGAATTTATTAAAACAAGTAAAACATTATTTAATATACCCTACACCACAGCACGAAGAAGCGGGCCGAATTACGGGGAAATATAGTGAAAAATCTGAATGAAATTGTTGAAAAAAGAAAATACCAAGAAGGCGGGAAAACATTATCAGTTGTAGCAACCGAATTTGTTACGGCCACTATTTTCATATCAAGTAATATTTTTAGTCGTAAAAGCAAATTTTCAGTTGTCTAATTTAATATTTATATTTCACATAAATATTATTAAGTTCCACAAAATTTTATTTAGAGAATAATTTTATATTTTTTTTTTAGATTTATCCGGTATCGAACCAGAGTTTTGCTACTTTTAATTTTCGTTGCTTTAAACATTTGAGAATATTTAATTTTAAGATTTGTTTTTTCGAATTTTACATCTTTAAATACTTGCTAAGAAAGCGACTATCCTTACCTACCTGATTTTTATTTTTTTTTTTTCTTGGAAACAAATACGTTTTAAACATTTGGGGTCGCTTTTGAACGAATTATTTTCATGTCAAATATTTTTGTATACATTTAAAAAAGAAAAGACAAGAATTTTTGAGACTTGACAGCATTTTATACATTCCTAATTTTTAAGTAGCTATATGTACAACTACTGAACAAGTCTATTTGCATGGAATTTTTATATAATATTCGAAGAAAAAAAAAACAAACCTATAGTTTCCTTTTAGCTTAATACACTTGATCCAGTGATTCTCAAGCTATTTTAAGCCCTCAGAAAAGTATGATTATGGAAAATTCTCAAAATAGACTTCTGTTGCTCTATATTAGTGTTCAAACTTTTTCCGCCCATCCATTCTTAAAATTTGGAAATAGGAAAAGACGCCGGGAGCCAAATATGTAGAAACTTAACTCCTGTAGTTTTTCCATCTAAACTGCACAAGTACACTTAACAAATGAAGTCTGTAATGGCAACTGAAAATGTTGCTGTTATTACGAGAAAATTTGCAAATTTGAGCCCAGCGGTATTTTTTTGCTAATCTTAGCATCACATGACGTGTAGTACAATGAAATTTGTAGAAAAAAATTAGCTGCCGCTACAAAATTTTAGTAAACTTTTTGTAAAGTGGAATTTAAAATCTGTTTGCTAAAATCAGCAAAAAAAAAATACTAAATATTATTAATATAATTAATTAATTTTTTTATTGAGTATCAAAATTTTTTTATTTTATTTAGTCTTTTCAAAAAATATTTTAGACGAAATTAAAAAAAAAACAAAGGCTTAAAAATTAAAAAAAAAAAGAAATTATCAATGTTAATTTCTGTTTTGAAAAATATTTTAGAAATTTTTTTTTTGCTTTTAAGGTCAAATTTTAATTATTTTTTGGGCTGATTTTTGAACTAAAACCCCTTTTAAGTGCTATTTTAAGTTGATGTCCTATTTTTAGACATGAGTCGGTATATTCACTTCCGATCCTTTTTTTTAATCTATGTAACATTTTAAGGCAATGTAAGTTGTAGGTGTAAGCTTTAATTAGAAAAAAACATTTCCTTCAATATCCACTTTTAAAAAATAGTTAATTTTTGGCAAATTGGTTTTCAAAAATTTGTAAAATGATTTTTGAAATTAGCAACAAAAATTTGTAAATATCCTGTAAAAATTCTGCAATTTGTAAAATTTAAATAGCAAAAAGATTTGCTAAATAACAATTTTTTCTTAAAAATGAGTGTAGTTCCATGTTAAACTCCAAAAACCTTTTCCATAATCTTACCAGCAAATTTCACTACCTTTTGTTTCCTCGGAGAATATTCGGTAAGATTGCAGAACTAATCAACCAAAGTTCTCTCCAGAACGAAAATGTAGTAAAAAGAGCCCAAATGATCATCAACAAAGGCGACGTTCACTTGACCGATAGAATAAATTTAAATTATATATATTTTTAAAAATTATATCTTTTTAAAAACAAAGCAAAACAAAATCGACTGAATATTTAAGGCCACCCTGTATTGGCACTAGATCCATTTCCAGCTTAAAACTATACGACCTGGACCCGTATGAATGAGAGTTCGAAAATTTAATTTACATCCTGTGGCAACTAAGCGCCATTTTTTGGCGACTTTTATATGGACAAAAGGTCTAAACATGGACCAATTCTAAAGTCAACAGGCTTCGTCCTTGGGCTGATGTGGGTCAGTGTACAAATTTAAATTGTTTTATATAAATAGAACATTTTTGGTCCTCAAATTTAAGTATCAACATTTTGCCTGTTTGGAAATCAACTTAATCACACGTGTGATTGCTAAGAAGACAAAAAAAAGAAGCAAAAAAAAAATTTAATAGGTTTTTTTCTGGCTTTGGCCTTTTCATCCAAATTAGCTTATAAACTTTTAATTGAACTGCTCAAAAGCTTAGTGTATTAGGCTGTAAATATATTAACCTTTTGAAGTATTTTATTTTGCATTTAATTTATATTTTCCTTTATGCAGATTTACATTACAGCATTTCCTTTAAAAGTGTTTTATTTTTTTGTTCCTCTTGGTTGCGCTCTATATATAAATACATACATTTTTAATTATAAAAGTTACTGCATTTTGTATTTTTTTTTTTTCTAATTATATTTGTCATTCTTAACGCTTTTTGCTTTTTCTGTTTTTGCTGTGTTAACTTTAGTGTTAGTATCTTTTTTATACTGTTGTATTGTTCGTAAGATATATTTAAGCACACCCTTAGGCCACATTGTCTAAAAAATGTTTATTTGCATAACTTAGTGGATATTTTAATTCTACTGTAATAGACATTCTTGTGAACGAAAAATAATTATAATACAGAACATGACATACTAAGGATAAGTATGGTTTTCTTGATTTAACGTGTGATTAAAATATTTCCTATTCTAAGAACTCCAAAAAGTATGCAATGCAATTTGTATGTTTCAAAAGTAAGGCAAAGTATACTTTTAAAATTAAATAAATTTAAAATTAAAATTAAATTTAAATTCAAATAGAATCGTTTTAATGGATTAATGCAAATATGTATGGACTTTCAAAACTAAATGACGGTCAATTTCACACACCCCAATGGTTACCATCTTAGTTTATAAATTATCTTTATTCAAACTCTTTAATGTTGTTGATGTTTTTAATAAATATAACACTATGTTGAAGTGATAAGTAACTTGTGTTTTTTAATTCCACTAGTTCCCCGCTCTATTAAATTTCGTTCCCCTGTCTGGTGTTTTAATGTCACTCGTTCCCTGTTTCATTCAATTTCGTTCAGAAAAATATATTTTAAATTTCATGTTTCTAGACTGTTGGAAAAGTAGTTTTAGAACTGATTCCAAAAAAATCCGTTCTACTTTGAACTGGTTGCTTTTCGGACAATTTCATACACATAGACATTTTGTTGATTCTTATAGTTTTATTCGTAATAATTTGAAAGTAAATATTTTTGTAGAACATATTAACTCTCTAACACCACCACATAACTGTAATTTTCGGCTCTATTCTAACAAATCGCAAAAACACCCCAAAAAAGGGGGGAGAGCAGGAATGAAATGTTCCACAAAAATGTTGGCCATCAAATGTTACTTCATATGTCGGAACACACCATAGCCCAAAACTTAACACAGATTTTCGGATTACCTACATAATATTTAAGTAAAATCTTATGGCCAACATTTTTGTAGAACATTTTGATTCCGCTCTCCACCTTCTAAGGGGTGTTTTCGGGATTTGTTAGAATGTGCGATACTATTTTCTCCAGATTTCCTGAAAATACTCAACACCTCAGATGTAGGAAGCACATAGATTCAAATACCGATATGCTGCACGAACAGGCCAAAGGAGGACTGTTAACCCCCCTATAATGAAATTCTGATGCGATGTTTCAATACGGGACACATATAAATTTTTTAATCATTGGCAGAATCCTGTAATTTTGGAAAAAGTTAGAAATTGTTGCTCAGTGTAAAAGCCAAATGAGTATTCACTCTAAACTTCTGTAAGAAAATCAGACAATAGTTTTTGTCACACCCTGTACGTTCAATAGTATTGTATATTGCATAAAGTGGGGTGCCCATGATTTTGTTTCAGGGGGCCCAAAATGTATTTTCTAAATTTTTTTTAGAAGCTGGCAATTTCAAACCTATTTTATTGACCTTTTTAAAGAAATTAAAAATATATATTTTTAATTCTTACATAATTTTCATTTAAAACTTATTTATTACATTGACTGAGATCTAATGTACTCGTATATATTAAGTACATTTTGATTGTTTTTGTGTTGTAAAGCTTCTCTTCGCTTTTGATACAAATTTATTATGCTACAAAATTCTTTTGACGAAACGTCAAAGACTCGGCTTGGTGCAATACATAATAAATACAAATCTATTTTTCAGGCGCAAATATTTACCAAAAATCGAGCGATTTTTTTTTTAAAATTTGAATTTTGTTCTTCGTATATTAACAGCTGTAGGAGTTGGCCGCAGGCGAAAATTTTGATTTTTACACATTAAGAACAAATATAATTCTTAACAGGTTTCGAAAATGCCAAGCTTTAAGACTCAATGTCATAGATAACCATTCGCTCTAAAATTTTATAAGATCATCGGATGCTGCAAAAACCGCATGTCGGAAATTAATGCCTCTTCAAATTTAAAAAGAACTGGCTGGGAGGGCACACTCATGCACAGAGAGCTGAAATTAACTTAATTTTTGCGCATCACTAAAATATTTGATTTATATAAAATGATTTTTATTCTAATTCTTTAAAATATTTTAATTTAGGTTGGCCAAAGTAAATTTAATGTTTAGAAGAAGTACACTCGGATGTTATTGACTCCATGCATTATATAAATTAAACACTTGTGTTTTAGTTTTTAATTAATCGTCTTTATTACAGCACTATGTGCTTTTTATTTTGTTCTGTACCTTAATAATACGAACTTAAGACTAACTACAAAAGAAACAAAATTATTATTTTATTTTCACAGCTTAATAACATTCCCGTTGAATCATCAAAAAAATGGTTGCGCGAGTAGCGCGAACATGACACTTTTATTTTGAACAAAAGTGCAGACGCAAACGTTAGCAACAATTAATGTGGGAAATTACGAAATCACAATAAATAAGTACTGTGTTGAAATTAAAATATTGTGTTAACGTATTAAAATTGTGAAATAAATAAATATTGCCTTAACTTATATGCGTATAATGCTGTGCATAAGCAACATTTCTTTGCTTGGCATATTTTGGGGTCATTTTCCATTTCATCACATTTTCTTAGTGTTAATTTTCATTAGGAAATTTTCCCCCAAAAAAAAAATGGGGCTTAATTACATTTTGAGATTAGTATCACATTTCTTGGGGCCATTTTGTACAACGCCACCGTGAACTACATCGAATTTTAAAAAATAAAAAACAGCACAGATACACTCAAATTCAAAGACCATTTTAAAAAGGATTAGATTGTTTCAAGAACTTTTTAGATGACTATCAGTATAATTTGTAATGTATCAATTGAAATTCAAAAACACTAAATTAAATTAAATAAATATTTATTGAATATTAATAATTTTTTAATTGTGTTTGATATTTTTTAATTTTAATTGATCTTTTTAAGTGTCGATTGCGAATTTTTGAATTTTATTTGTAATTTTTTGAATTAAAATTGTGTTGTTTTATATCATTTTTGGGCAATTTTGTCTATTTAAAAAAAAAAAAAAAACTTTTTTTTATATATCTCTATATCTATACCTACTTGTTTTCATATATGGACCTGAATGGAACACGAAATATAGGAATTATATTGTATGCCCTGCTCTACATTTACAAACAAACACATAATTTATTTGTAACCTTTTGTTGTTTTTAATATTTTATCAAATTACAAATAGAAAAATTTCAAATATTTTTGTTTACATTTAAAAGAGAAAAGCCAAGAATTGGCAAGACTTGGTAGCATTTTTATAAATTCTTACTTTTTAAGTACTATAACTATGACTACATAGAAAGTTTATATAAGTTAAGTTGTTAATAAAATATTTTCAATTTTAAATACTTATATTTTGATATAAAAATAAACTCTTCCACATAGGACTTGCGCGAGGTAGCTAAATAAATTTTAAACTACATACAAATCGACAAAATATTTTAATACTTTTTTTGAAAAATATTTGAACAATTTTTAAAATTTCATAAAAATTTGGATACCATAATTAAGTTTAGACTTTATTTAGCCAGCTCACAACCACACAAAATACAACATTTAGAAACAAACTACACTCTAAAAAATGTTTGTAAATGTACCACAATAAAATGGGTAAATTTTTGTGTAATATTATGAAAATTCGGTAAATATACACACAAAATGCGTAGAAATATTTTGTACACACTTTTATATACAATAATACATACAAAAAGTATTTTTAGACATAATTCGTTTAAAATTAAACACTCTGTGTCTAAAATTAGTATTCTTTTGTTAAATTAAAATTTTACGCACACATTTTGTAAATATACTAACCTAGAATGGTAATAAATATTTTGACATTTGAAAATTGGAAAATATTAATAAAATAAAAAAGCTAAAAGCGAATAATAATTTTTCGAAATTATAAAAAAGTTAATATAATATTTGCGAAAATTTGTATCAAATGATTTGGTCAAATACCAAAAACACTTACACGTCCATACAAAAAAAGTGAAATAAAATTTAAAACACATAAACCAAATTGCGTCAACATATTTTCAAGACAACAACATCTCATTGTGTGTAAGTACGGATAAATCAAATATATATATCTGGAAACATTGCTCTTTAAAACGGAGAAGAGGATACAATATTGTCACACACTACAATTTAAATTGAAGATGAGCATCACTGCACATGCCAATTCAAAATATATTATGTATTACACTCTAATAAATTTCTATTGAAATTTACCCAACTTATAGTAGGAAACTGTACTCCTACTATAAATTTGGTAAATTTACTATATGTACACACATAATTGGTAATTTCACATTGAAAGTGCGTAAAAATTTAATGAAATTTTAAAAGAAATTTGAAAATTTACTTAAATTGTGCGTAAAAACCCTATTTGAAGAGTAAATATACGCATGAAATGCCTAAAAATGCATTTCTATATGCGTAATTATATAAAAAAGTGCGTATATTTACCAATGCATGGTTTAAATCAAACTGCAGAAAAATATTTTTTTGGAAGAATAAATTTATTTTATGTATGTACATTATTAAAACATAAATAATAATGTATTATAAATATAATACATTATATATTTTAAATGGGTATTTGTTGTGATGATGGTCATCTTGAATTAAAATTCGCAATATTCACAGATATTATGTTTATAAACTTTCGAAAAATTGATTTTCGTTTATAGCTTTTTTATTTTTTTAATATTTTCCAATTTCCAAATGTCAAAATATTTATTACTATTCTAAGTTAGTATATTTACAATTTTTGTGCGTAAAATTTTTATTTACCAGAATAATACTAACTTTAGGCATAATGTGTTTAATTGTAAACACATAGTGTCTGAAAATACTGCATGTGTGTATTATTGTATATGAAAGTGTGCGCAAAAAAGTTTTACGCATTTGGTATTTATATTTACCGAATTTTCGTAATATTACATAGAACTTTACCCATTTTATAGTAGTAATTTTAAAAGCATTTTTTAGAGTGTATATTTATTTATTACACAATTCATATTATTAAATTAATATAAATATTATGTAAATAAAAAAATAAAAATATTCTTGTATAAAAAAGCTTTTGTGCCGTTTTAATTTAAACCATTGCATTGGTAAATATATAATCATTTTTTTATATTTTTACGCATATTGAAATGCATTTTTAGGCATTTAATGCGTATATTTACGCACAATTTTAGTAAATTCACGAATTATTTAATTTTTACGCACTTTCAATGTAAAATCACCCATTATGTGTTTACCAATTTACGCATAATGTGTGTACTTTTTTTCGTTTACGCACACATAGTAAATTTACCCAATTTATAGTAGGAGTACAGTTTCCTACTATAAGTTGGGTAAATTTCAACAGAAATTTATTAGAGTGTACATATATTTTTTTTTCTAACATTTTTATTATTTTGTTATTTTGCTGAGTAATAGCAGATAAGGATAGTTGACGTGTAAATCAACATTTTGTTACTCTTTTTTTAGAAAACGTTCGAAAAAAGATAACAGGCGTTAAATTAAATAAAAAGCAATTGATCGGTTTTTACAAACTTATCGTTTATTTTTGTTTGTTTTTACCCAAATAATATTACGAGTGTGAAAATAATTAATAATAAAGGAAGCAATTTTGTATATTGGTTTACTAAACATAGTAAAAAAATTGTATTTTGGGCACGCCACTGATTGTACATATGTACTTGTTATTGTTAATGGATTTTATGAATGTGTTAGAATAATAAATTTGTTTGCGCTTGAAATGTATTTAACCCCAAATTTTTACAAACATCTTCTAAAACATTCATATTGTCTAACATGTGTCAATTTTTATGGCATTTTTTTATTAACATCATTTGTTCAACAATTTATTCAAGTGAGTGGTTGTATGTGTGTTTTAATATTTGTGTATGTAAATTTTAAGCAAATATGTAGTAAATCACAGAAAAGTACTATTCAATGGTATGAAATATATGTTATGCTTAAAATATATGTATTTATTTTTTTTTTTTTTTTTGTATCTTAGTGCTCTTTAAAAATTTATGACGTACATATATGTTGCTATGCTGTTTTTTAAGGCACATCAAATTTTAAGATCGATTTAGACAATTCCATTTTATGATTGTTCAATCATTTAAATTTGATATGACAGCATAAAAGAGACAAGGAAGAGTTTCAATCACCTAAAATTTAAATATTTCTTTTTTTTTCCC
This sequence comes from Eustalomyia histrio, assembly GCA_949748255.1. NCBI lineage: Eukaryota > Metazoa > Arthropoda > Insecta > Diptera > Anthomyiidae > Eustalomyia > Eustalomyia histrio. Next base: position 218,908,513 of record OX456523.1, read on the forward strand.
AAATGTAATTGATATTAACTTTATTATGTAAAAAAAACGTTTTGTTGTGAGATAAAGTTGTATGTAAAATTTTAGGGACATACATATACATACTTTATAACTGTTATGTAAAAGTTGTAAAATTCTTTAAATTTAATTGATTGTGGTAGGACTTGTTACAGAAATTAAAAATGTTGTTTTATTAAAATTTAATGATCAAATATTAAATATTTAATATTTATTTTATATTGAATAACTAAATATAACTCATACATCACGTATGAGTAATAATCACTACCAAATTTTTATTACTCATACGTTATGGTGTCATCAATGTTATACTCTTAGGGGTTATGAAAAAGATTTTAAATTTATATTGGCGAAGTATAAATAAACTAAATTTCAGAAATTTTTGGTAAATCTTTTAGGAATTTAAATAAAGTTTTCGTTATCATATTTAGAGTCTGTGCGAACAGATTAGTTTGCAACAAAACTAATATAATTTCGATATAAACGTTGGCAACGCTATTTAGAGTACATATCTTTTGAACTAAATTATTTGAAATATTTTAAAAATTGAAAATTATTGAAATAATAAACAAGATTTTTGGCGGCTTTTAATTTTATAATTTCTTATACCCTCCACCATATATGGTGAGGATATACATTAGTTTGTCATTCTGATTGTAACATGGCGAAATATAGGTCTAAGACCCCATTAAGTATATGGGCATTTCCAGGATCGCGAACGGGACATTCGTACGCACTCAACTTGAAAAAAAAATATGAAAACTCAAATTTTTTTTTAACTTTTTATAAATATTTAATAGCATTTTAGTAGAACAATTTTTGAGAACAAAAAGAAAATTATAAAATATGAACGTTCTCCAAATATTTTGGATAAACTTGCGATCGCGAACGGGACAAAAAATGTAAGTCATTTTTTTCGGTGTGTGGTTTTGTTTAAAACTCTGCGAATTTCGTCAGTTTATTAAATGGAGATTATTTTTTAACTAAAGCAGAGATATAAAGATTTTATTTAGCATTTTGTTTTTTTTTTATTATCCTTATTATTATTTTTTTTAAATATTTATACCCTTCACCACAGGTGGAAGGGTATATATAAGTTTGTCATTCCGTTTGTAATTTCTACAATATTGATCTTAGACCCTATAAAGTATATATATTCTGGGTCCTTATGAAGAGCGAAGTTGATTTAACGATGTCCGTCTGTCCGTCTGTCCGTCTGTCCGTCTGTGTGTTGAAATGGGTTTTCCGAATAACCCAGACATGATGAGGACTTGATTGTTTTTTATTTCTGTTACATGTGATCCATTTCTGTTTGCTATTAAAAATCAGACAGATCGGTTAATAAATGGCTGAGATATTAGCAAAAAACCAGGACTACCTCTAATTTTTCCAGTAAAATCTCTTTGTTTAATATGTATGTAGAATTTTGAGCATAACAACACATCCATGTGTTAAAATTCTTATAGAGCTAACTATATTATACTTTTGCTAGCTTAAGCAAATGTGTGAATACATGTAATTAAATGTGTATGACTATATTGTACTTAACAAACTTTTCGTTAAGTTTCGTCAAGTGTCATTTGCTTAAGCAAACAGCGAAACTGACCGCACTTTCCTTAAGGAATCATGTGTTTTTAAAAAAACTGTTTATGAAAAAAAAAAACAAACTGCAATGTACGCGGAAAATATTTTTATAGACAATTTAATTGAAAATGTTAAAAAACAAACGTGCATGTATAACAAAAGGGGTGGGTTTTGTATTTGTTTTTCGATTAAGATGCAAGCACTGTTGCATTTTTTAGTACTTTTTTATTTATGTTTTCATTTGTTTCTTTAAATTATTTAAAATTAATATAGATTTACCCGTTAATTGTAAAATATTTATAAATTGAACACATTAAATAATATTTTTCGAAAAGACACATATATTTTGTAAATATAAGAAGAAAACAGTTTTTGCAAAAGTAAAATATTTAATATAAGTGTAGTAAGTATTTAAGTTTAAAAAGTACATTGTAGCCACCAAAAAGTCTTCAATAAGTTGATTAAGCATTTGACAGACTTTTCGTTGATTTTTGACAGTAGCTTAAGTTAGCAAAAATATAATATAGTTAGCCCTTATCTTTCATCTCCACATTTTATACACAAACAACACACATACAAAGATTTGTCATTTAAATAAAAACTAAACAAATCCCTAATGAACGAAGACTTTTATATATGTACCTCTATTGACGATGATTTTGTGTGAGCTTCAATAGCTCAGTTGTCTAGACACTATGTCACAAATACTTTTTTTCTCTAAGCCCGCGGTGTTCGAGGTTCGAATCTCGTTCAGGTCAATTCACTTTTTTTTTTGTACATTTTTTTTTATTATTTTCTTAAGACTGTTTTTTTTGCTTATTTTTGGTTTTTTTTTTAACATTTAATAATTAATTTATATAAAATTTTATATTAATAATTAAATAATCCATAAATAGGCTAAAAACATCAAAATTTGTATAAAAACCCTCTGATACAAACAAAATACAAACGGTTTTATTTCTATTTTTTGCTCCGATTTAAAAGAATTTATAAAAAGATTTTTAAACCACTTTATTTCTCACATATTAAGAAAATTTTATACATAATTTACCTTTGAGTGCAACTATTTTAGGTCATAACTTATAATAGTTTATAAAAAAAAATTATAAACTATTTTCCTTCAAATTTTTAAAATTAAGCTAAAAAAATTAAAAATATTTCTAATAAAAAAGCGAAATAAAATCCCAAATGCAAATTTGCCAGCTAAATCAAACTATTTTGTAGAAATAAAACACATGCAGTTCTAGTGATTTCTTTTAACGATTTGTTGAAATTCTTTTCTTTCACCTCTTCACCTTTTATACACAAACAACAAACACTATTCTAGAGCTGTATTATGACCTATGGATACGTCTTATATAGCAAAAGATCGAAAATCTTTAGTATAACATATTTGCTGAAAAACTCTGAAATATCGGTTCAGATACAAAAAAGTTATGCCCAAAACATAAATTTTTTTAAAATACCTATTTTCTGGAACCATAAATCTTCCCGAGTCCAAGTTTTATCTCCAAACTAAATGGTTAATTTCCTCTTAAAGGCGTCCGTATATAAATCTGTCCATTTCATATATGTCCATATATAAACTTCAGTTTTTTCCCAACCATGGTGAAGGGTATATAAGATTCGGCATAGCCGAATTTAGCCGCTCTTACTTGTTTTTTTTAGAATCGCGAACGGGACATCGCGAACGGGACAATGATTCCAAAGGCATTTTTTAGGTTTAAAATTTTGTTTTAGGTTTAAAGGTTTGGTTTTTTTAAATGATCTCGGTTATTTTGTTTTGAATTGTAAATATCAAACTATTCTGATCAACGTTCACGGAGAACTAAACACAAATGCTTATTTTCGGTCGCGAACGGGATAGAATAATGTAGTACAAAGAATCTTTGAATTATACCGTTATTCGGAGTTTGCTTGATCTCTACTGTGGTGTTTTTAAATATTTATTGTTGGTATATTTAGTCTATAAGAAGAGTGCAATCGACATGATATGTAACACTTAGAAATAACTCAAGGAAAAATGTCAATTAAAAACGCTAAAACCAAAAAAAGCAAAGCTGCTCTTTGCAGACCACTTTTTTTTAATTACAAATGGTAATATGTATTTAATTAGGTATATTCTTAAAATCCAATGCATTAACCAACTAAATTTTCTCAGAAAAGTCTTTTTTCTTCAACTTTAATATTTTGGTAGCGGTTGACCTTTCTGTGGAAATACCCATATGTAATCGTGATCCTTTTGCAATTTTAAGTCGATTTAGCGATGTCCGTCTATATGTCTGACTGTTTATTGACATAACAAACACGGCGCGAAGACCCAAGCGGTCTAGATAAAGGGGAATCCTCTCGAACAGTTTGGTTTTAAAAATGATCAAAATTGGTTTTAAGTGAAAAAAAAGATTAAATAAAAAGTTTTAAGTGAAAATTGGTGTATTGTTTTCATATATGGACCTCAACGGAACACGAAATATAGCAATTATATTCTATGCCCTGCTCTACATTTACAAACAAACGCATTATTTATTTGTTAGCTTATGTTGTTTTTAATATATTATCAAATTACAAATAGAAAAATTTCAAATATTTTAATTTATTTTTTGTTTACATTTAAAAGAGAAAAGACAAGAATTTCCAAGACTTGGTAGCATTTTTATAAATTCTTACTTTTTAACTTTGACTACCTAGAAGTCTATATAAGTTAAGGTGTTAATAAAATATTTTCCATTTGAAATACATATGTTTTGATATAAAAATAAACTCTTCCACTTGCAAGAGGTAGCTAAATAAATTCTAAACTACATACAAATTGACAAAATATTTTTATATTTTAATGATCAAAATCGGTTATGAGTGAAAAAAATTAAATAAAAAGTTTTGAGTGAAAATGTGAAGGTATCATACAAATTGGTGTATTTTAGTACAATTTCAAAATAGCGACTGGTAAGTAAAATATTTTCTGATGTTTTTTCACCAGTCACTTGGAATTAAATAATACTTTATATTCACCTTAAAAAATTTTTCACCTCAAAATATTTTTCCACCACACAAAATATGTTTTTACATCCAAAAAAAAGTTTTAGATCTCAAAAAATTTTTTTCACCTCCATATTTTCACTTCTAAAGTTTTTTATATTATTTGTTTCAGTAGAGAACATTTTAGGGCATTGGTGGAAGGAAAAGTTTTTGTGGTAAAAGAAAATATGAACTAATCCGAATATCAAGATGATATTTCGAACGCCTTATCCTAAATTTTTGAAAGCTGTAAGTATGAAATTAGTTTAGTTTTAATTTAGTCCGCAGGCAGCCTTAGTATAAAAATTTTTATTTTTAGCTAAATCCTTATTAATTCTTTTTTTTTTAATTTCGTGTCATAAATTATAGCAACATACTATATATTTGCTTTGCACATTTTTTAGTATAAACTATAAATCCATTCTTGTTTTTTGCAATTTAAATTAGGAGCATCAGTTATGTTTGCTGGATTTTATAAGAAAACTTGGCACTTCATTAATAAACCGCACACCACTGTAATGAAAGTATACTGTCAAAAGTACAGATATAAACGTAGTGGTTTTGTACTATTGCAAAAAAAAACAATGAAATTAACCCTTTTATGCATATAAACACGGTTAAACTTTTGGGCTATAAGTTAAAAACTTGCAATTCTTAATTAAAGGAGTTAAATTTTTCAGACAGAAAACTTAATTTACTCGTTTATAGTACGGTTTAGAAGCGAAAATAAGTCAAATTTGATTTTCCGTAAAAATATATATGTAATAAAAAATAAAAAAAATATAATAAAATAAAACTTTCAAAAAATTAAAGTCGTTAAGATGAATTTGAACAAATATAATTTTCACTTAACATGAATTAGTTTGAAAATACTGAAGTTTTGCAAAAGGAAATTATAAAAAAAAACATCAAATTGTATGAAATTTCTTTAGATGAACAAACCCACAGTTAAACCGAACCGTCTTTGCCAGTCCTACCAACAAAATTTCGCATGATTTACCATTTATAATATCAACTTTCCTACAATTTGCAATTTTTTTTATTTTTTAGGTATTTTGATAAATTTTAAACTGTACAATATAAAATTTTTCTGAAGTTTGCAAAATTTTTGGAATTTTTTTTAGAAACTTTAAATATTTTGTGGTTAAGTAACATTTGTTAAACAAATTTTACCCCGGTTAATATCAAACTCGATCATAACCCACCTGGTTTCTCGGAGCTCGCCTTAACAGGGTTTTACCGTGTTTACAAATATATAAAACCTTTCTGAAAAACGTTGGCATCACTGTGCAAATCTGTTTTTGGGGGTGAATAATTCCTATACCGGATGAATGTAATAAATTTAACCAGAAATGAGGTTTGGTTTGTGGCCGTCTAAAGTTTTAATTTTTTTTTTTTTTTTTGCTGTATGAAATATAATTCAAAAACCAGTAAGAAACTTCATCTGAGAAAAATTCCGTCTGTTCATAACCACAATCAAATTTTATGGGGAAATTTGTCGTAGAATCTTTTAACCCTATATCTGCCATTTGAATAAATCACTTATTTTTATATTTTCTTGCAACAAATGACAAATAAGAGTCCACAAGTGATCAATTTTTTTTGGAAGCGGTGCATAGAGCCTTTCTAATCTAATCCTTAAACTGGCGTTTACGAAGCAAAAGCATTCTGCGAATATAAAATAGTGCAAATTTTCCTAAAATTTTAAATCTTTAAACAGCGAAATTATAATTTTTCACTTAAATATCAAAGACTCAATGTTAAAAGTATCTAACTGGATTTGTTGAACCCATTTATTTCCTATTTTGGGTTACTTCATCTTAATGGTCTACATTTGCTATTTGAAAAAATGGTAAAATATCCCACATTAGAATATAAAAGTTTAAAATATTCAGCGAAAAAATATTTGTAAAATTCCATTTTTGGCTTTAAACCCTCTAATGTGTTTCAGAAGTAGATTTACATTGTAAAGTAAAATTTATCTATCATTTTTGGATTATTTTCATCTTCCCAGCAAAAACAGACATTACCAAGTAATTGAGGGAGTAAGTAGCACAAAAAGGGTTTCCCTACTTACCAGGCTATTTACTCGCTTAATTACTTTTGTCCGCGATGTCCCGAAATTCATGGGTGGTCATTACCCTCTCGCTTACAAAAAAAGTGAGAATAATGAATTACCAGAATGGTTACTCATAGTGAAGAAATAAGTGGTTACCTACAATAATAAAGTAAGCAATTATTCTTAAAGAATAATAGTGTACCTTAATTTAGTAAAATTTTTTTACTTAAAGAAATAGACAAGAATAATTTGTATTTAAACTATAAAAAATCTTTAAAATATGAACTTTTTGTACTCACCAATATTAGTTCATAATTCAATGTTATTTCTCATAAAAAGTCTTAAAACTAAAATTTTTAAAAAATCAATTTTTCAGCAGATAGTTTTCTATTTTGTTGTAGTTTTTCAAAACAAATTAATAAATATAATAGTAAAAACACAATTAACAGTAAATCATTATTTTGAGTGTACATATCAGTACTAATTTCAACTATTATTATTAGGTCATTATTTTGTTGTTTAAAGTACTGAAAAAAGTAACGACCTATCATTACATGGTAATCGACACAGTAACGACCTGTCATTACCATGTTTTTGCTGGGTTATTAGTCTAATTTATTTTATTGATGAGAGACATTTAGAAGTAAAAATATTTAACGATTTAAAATTGGCGTAAAATTTCACTTTTGGCCTTAAGACAATAAATTTTTCTAAGCAAACACGAACGAAAAATTCATCTGGTAACTGTTAAATCAAATTTATTACAAGTAGAAATTGCAAATAATTAAAAAAAAAATCTACTTTTTAGGGAAACTTTTTGTATTTATTAAAAAAAGTACTTAAATGACGCATTTAAATGGCAGATATAGGGTTAAAATATTCTAAGAAAGAAAATCCTCATAAAATATTATTTTGGGCATGTGAAGACTGAATTAAGCTCAGAAAATTTGCACTGATTTGTTAAGACCTCATACAGTATTGATCAAAAAATTAAAAATTTAAATGACCTAAAAATTTTACTTTGGAGAATTAGAAGGGCGACATATACCGTGTCCACAATAACCTTCATGTTTCAAATATTTGAATACACGTATAATTGTTATAGGTGATTTAAAAATAATATTTTGAATGTATTGAAAATCTGATATAATCTTGAATTAATGAATGGGGAGAATATTATCTTCTCTTCTCATACTAAATTCTTGGTGGCCAGTTTCAATGAAAGGTTTTGTATAAATATTTACTATCAGGATCCTCTGAAAGTCCATAGTTTGTTGTAATTGTCAAACAATTGAATTTCTGTAAATGCAAAATGTAAGCATATCCGTTGTTGCTTTAAATTTTAAAGCGTACAGGCCATTTTAGGAATCAAAATACATACATACTTTAATTCCTATTGTTTCTACAAGGAGCATAGGGCCGGTGCGGCCATTTCATTTGAATCTGTCGGATGCAATGGCTTTAATATCCCTCCAGTTTTTACGAACTCTCTTCAATTCTACATCGATCTGCCGCTTCCATATATGAGCGACCTGCTTCCCTGGGAATTCCATTTGATTGCCTGCTTGGCAATATTATTATCATCTTTACGAAGTATGTGACCTATCCACTTCCATTTGCGTTTGTATTGGAATTTGTTAGTTGTCTGCAAAGACATCATACCCATATAGTACAACCCCAGCAAAAATTAAGCTGCCAAAGAAGCAATAAAAGCATAACTACTATGGCAAAGGCATCACTCCTTTTCAGATGGTTTCATCGATGAATTTAACATTAGCGTGTCATAGGATGGAAGTATTCAAATAGAGCTACTAGCATTACTCATACTTTACTCTAAGGAAGCAATGATTAGATATTCTGATGCATGAGTGGAAAATGTTCATATACTTTGTAGTATTTAAGCTTTGATGAAAATTTAATTCATAAGAATGCAGAAAAATAAATTTAAAGGAGCGAAATTTATGCATTGATATACAAATACTCTTTATTAAATCAAATAAATAATTCTGCATTAGTGAAAAAGCATTTTTGAAACAATTTTCAAAAAATTTTTATTAAATTATGAGACAAATTTTTAAATATTTTTGGATAATTTAAAAACTGGTTGTACAATTTTGAAACATTTTTAGACAATTTTAAAATATTTTTAAACAATTTTAAATAATTTTTGCACAATTTTAAATCATTTTTGGGCAATTTAAAATAATTTTCACACAATTTTAAAATTATTTTGGTAAATTCTGAATTAAAACTGGAAATGATATAGTGTTAAATAAAATACATAATCCAAAAATGCACAGATTGCGCCGTCATAAATATTTAAGGCTGAAAAAATGCAAATGCAGGCCAGGTAGTTTCAATTAAAGGTCAAAAAAATCTGTTATTCTTGAATTTTTAAAACTTTTATAAAAATTGCAAAACTGCATAAATTCTAACCCTCATGGAATTTTAAACTAAAATATAAAAAATGATTTAATAAAAAAATTAAAAAAGTTCATCAGAACTTTTTTCTCAATTTGAATAAATGCTTAAAATTCAAAAAAATATGCGATATACTATAACTTATGCTTAAGAAGTAATAAAGAGTGATTTTTTAAGATATGCATCGGGTTTATATCAAGATCACTGCATTAGAATTATGAACACATGAATTCTTTTGTAAGTGCCTTAGAATAACCACAAAAAAATCATAAAAGAATGCCAACTGAAGTTTAGGAAGCAATGAAAGAAGTTATAGTCACAGAATGACTACCATTTTTTTTTTTTTGCTGGAACTGACTTTACGTTGGAATTAAAGATTTTGAGCTTCGTTCTTTGTGAAATATTGGACGATTTCCACACCTTAGTCAACATTCCAAATACTTGCCTTGCTTTCTTTAGACGTGCGGAAATATCTGCGCTAGAACCGCCCAATTATGATTCCCAGACAGCAAAAGGATTCTACCTCCTCTAGTTGTGTGCCATGTAAGAATGCGCATTATTTTCCTTTAACCGATGTTTATTTTTAGACCAGCAGTGAGGGCATGTTCCATACCAACACGTGAATGTTTGAGGAGACAAATATCGTCAGCATAGACAAGGTCTTCAATTCCATTAATAAATTCGAAATATTTATTTATAAAAATTTTAAAAATAATGATTTATAAAAAACAATTTGAAAACTCAAGACAAATTCAAAAAGGTTTATTTAATTAATAAGGAATATATATGAAAACCTGTAGGGAAGATCCCTACTCACAGTGCGAAACCTACTCAAAGTATTACATTTGTCTACATAAAGAAAACATATTCCAAATTAGTGGGTAAGAATTGTAGAGCATTGTGGAGTTAATATCAAATTGCTTTCCAATTTATTTTTAAGAACAATTTAGATCACAAAAATACATGGGTTAATTCATTCAGCAACATTTTTTTGTTTTTTATTCTTATACTTAAAAATATTTATATAATAAATATTTTTAGATTTTATTTTTCTTGTTTCCCTTTATATACTTAGTTATACCCACAAATATGCATACAACAGAAAGTAAATAATGAAAATATGAGTGTTATTATAATGCAAAGTGCTCTTATATATTCATGCAAAAATATGTATAAGTATAATGTTTAAAGCAAATGTCTTTAAGTATTTATACAAGTTTCAGATTTTTCCTGTATGTTTTTACTTCCTTTGCATTTTGTTCACATGTATGTATAACTGAATTGTTATTCAATATCTATATCAAACAATAAATTACACTCATGTATTTGAAAGGCCTTATCTGGGAAAATTTAATTCGTTTAGGAAGGACAAAAAAAAAATACCTAAATTTTATATAGTAAATTTATATTTTGAGTGCATTTAATACACTGTAATAAATTTTTATTTAAATTTACTACCATATTAAACCTATTAAACCTTAGAAATACTAAAAGTGTGTAAAATTAAAATATGTAGACACATTGTGTCTAAAAATTGTAGACACACAAATTTGTATTTATATATTTTAAATTATTTTAGAAACACACTTCATGTGTGTAAATATAAAATTTTAACATTTTAAAATAACACAGCAAAAATGAAGCTGCCAAAGAAGCAATAAAAGCATTACTACTATGTCAAAGGCATCACTTCATAGGATGGAAGTATTCAAATAGAGCTACTAGCATTACTCATACTTTACTCTAAGGAAGCAATGATAATACAATGATTAGGTATTCTGATGCATGAGTGGAAAATGTTCATATACTTTGTAGTATTTAAGCTTTGATAAAAATTTAATTCCTAAGAATGCAGAAAAATAAGTGTAAAGAAGGGAACTTTATGCATTGATGTACAACTTCTCTTTATTAAAACAAATAAATAATTGTGCATTAGTGAAAAGGCATTTTTGAAACATTTTTCAAAAATTTTATTGAATTTCTAGACAAATTTTAAAATATTTTTGGATAATTTTAAAACTAGTTGTACAATTTGAAAACATTTTTAGACAATTTTAAAATATTTTTGAATAATTTTAAATAATTTTTGCACAATTTTAAAACATTTTTGAGCAATTTGAAATAATTTTTACACAATTTAAAATTTTTTTTTGGTGAATTCTGAATTAAAACTAGAAATGATATAGTGTTAAATAAAATACATAATGCAAAAATGCACAGATTGTCTTGTCATAAATATTTAAGGCTAAAAAAATGCAAATGACAGGCCAGCTAGTTTCAATTAAAGGTCAAAAAAATCTGTTTTTCTTGATTTTTCAAAACTTTTCTAAAAATTGCAAAACTGCATAAATTCTAACCCTCATGAAATTTTAAACTAAAATATAAAAAATGATTTAATAAAAAAATTAAAAAAGTTCATCAGAACTATTTTCTCAATTTGAATAAATGCTTTAGATTCAAAAAAAAATATATATACGATATACTATAACTTATGCTTTAGAAGTAATGAAGAGTGATATTTTAAGATACACATCGGGTTAAGATACACATCGGGTTTATATCCAGATCACTGCATTTCAAATATGAACACATGAATTGTTTTGGAAGTGCCTTAGAATAACACCAAAAAATCATAATAGAATGCCAACTGAAGTTTAGGAAGCAATGAAAGAAGTTTTAGTCACAGAATGACTACCATTTTTTTTTGCTGGGAAAATGTTAATACATTTTTAATGTTTATAAACAAATGGTAAATGCTTTAATAAATATTTCTTTGAAAATATTTCTATTGATTAAAAAAAGGAAACCAAGAAATGTTTGATTTTGCGATTTTAAAAACATATAAGTTGTTAACAAATAGAAATAACAATTAAGTTATTAATCAAATAAGAACTGTATAACAATAACAATATAATCGATTAAGAATCTAGACAGCTCCTACTATACTAAGGAAGCTAATGTGAGCTAAAAGAAGATTATATTAAGAAATAAAGAAAATTTTTTTCCCAATTTATGTTTTCTTTGTTAGTAAATTGTTAAGAAATTAGTGAATTATTACATACAGCTTGGAAACATGAAAAATTTCAAAAATATCATCAACGCCAAAGATGAAATCTACTTGTCGACTAACAAGATCATGCGGTCTTTCCACATTTGTATTGGAAATAGTATGAAGTATATTTTAGAAAATAATCCAGGGATAATAAATTTTAAATTGCAGGTTTCTAGCCAGAGCGATTTGAGCAGGCCGATAAGGGCCAGATTCAGCAAGAAACACACACGTCTTAAATTTAAGGTTTCTGGACAAAGCGGATAGAGCAGCGTATTCATGGAAAGCTATGAACATTTTTTTCCAAACATGGACCGAATTCGGATCGTAAACGAACCGGATACACAAAATACTAACCGGATTCGAACCGGATACGAGCCGTGTATGAAACCGGGAACAAAACAGACCGGATACGAATCTTATTCATACGGACCGGATACAAACGGAATACTAATCGGTTATGTTATGTACAAATAAATAAACACACCAACACTCACGGAAACGTAACCATAACAATGAAACTAAAAATGTAGACTACGTAGTGTCTTAAGTATGTACTTTTTTAATTTAGTATTAAGCTGCAGGTAGGTATACATTTTCAAATATGCAAGAAAACTAAAACAAATATATTTATATAAAATTCTTTAAAAAGAAATTATAAATAAGAAGACTAATGCCCGTAATTTTAAGCAATAGATACCTACCAGTGCCTTGATACCTACCGTATATACGAACATACACCATTAGGTTTCTATGCACCGACAGTTATCTATTAAAAGGAAGTTCAAAAATCCTAAAAACCAAATTCTAAAAATTTAGCTACACTTAAAACTATTATAGACGCGGTAAGGGGTATGTGGGAAGCCAGATTGACTGAGAAGTGGTTTTCTGCACAGCGGCCTTAAGGGATTTCTTTCAGTGGAAAAATCAAAGCCATAATCACCCACCAAAAATCGAGAAATATGAACGTTTTGTAAGCATTGATATACCCAACATCTTATTTGGGTATTATGTTTTAAAACAATCAATCATTATCCCCAAAATGAAAATGGAGATAATGTCCGGTGAGGTTACCGTCCCAGTCTTTCATAATATAGTGAAATGCTAGGACCGCACACTTTGTATTGTATTATTATGGCGACCCCCTAAAAATTAAAGCCTTCAAAATATTAAAACAATATTATCCATCTAGAAGGGAATTTTATGGAAAGAGCGACTCGTGTTATCAATGCAATCATTGACCAATTTTTTTCATGAAGTGAACTACTACTGCTGGGTCAGCTCATATATGATCATTTAACATAACGTATAAAAAAGTGAAAAATTAAAGTATGAAGTATAAAATTAAGCAATTAATTAAATTAAATGGCACTTATAAAAAGATATGTTTTAAAAGCCACACAATATATTAAAATCTCATATGGTGAAACACTGCAGATTCAACATTTCAAAAGTACATACATATATAAATGTACCATAAAATACACACATTACGGGGAATTTGGTCAACCTGCCTTTTGATGCCCTCAATACGGATGTCAATAACATGTCTTGTTATCAGCGATGCCATCTTAGCCCTTTTCGGACTAAGTTTAGCCCTTTTTGATTGCTTTAAACGAGTAACATAGCTATTTTTATTATCTTTTTTAGCCCTTTTAGATCTTTTTGTGTCATTTGTTACTTTACATGTTTTTGCCAATCGTTTGGATTTTTTTTCATAAATTTCTATTGTAACTAAATACATTTTTTTCACAACTTGTGAAAAACAATTTTTACAGATATCCCCTTTAAATTTATGTTTTATAAAAATGAATTGTTACAAGCAAAAATATAGAAAAGCTTGGGAAATTAATCCGACGAGGCATTGAGGATGTACAAAAAATTGTATCGTTTGTGTGCAAAACGCCCAACTTGATTACCAAGCAAGTTGTACCAACAGTTGTAACGTGTATGGCTTGCATTAAATACATTAAATTGTTTAATCCATATAAAATATGGATTCAAAAGAAGCAATAGCCCTTACTCAAATTTTAAAATACCGTTTAGTATATCTGTAAAAATTAAATCAAACCAAACTTACCAAATGTCTAAGTATTATGTAAAGACAACTTTATGGCCCGAAGATAAAGAAAAAAATTTGATTTTGTTGGAAAACGAACATTTTAGTAATTTCTTTTAAATCTATATTTGTAATTTTTAATTTTAAAAACTTCAATAATATTATTTTTTTTAATATGTGTTTTACACTTTAAACTTAAGATCGATCTCTTAGACCGAGTTTTTGGGATGTAAATTATCTTTAAACTCAGTTGATGGCAGTTTGGAATCTGAAAAAATGCTTTTGAAATGTTGTTTGTGTTGTTTTATTTCAATGAAGACCAAACTTTTATGCAATGAAAAGTTGTTCCGACAAATTTATGTTCATAAACTTGGAAATAGCTGACAAAATTCGATTTTGGTTTAACTAATCCAAGTTTAACTTACATCCCAAAAACTCGGCCTTAAAAGTACAATTTTTTAAATAAAATAAAATGAAATGCAAGAAAATTTTTGAATTTAGCCCTGAGCCCTTTTTAACTGCTCGGCTGACGCTTTTTGCTTCTAAAAAAGTTGGCATCGCTGCTTGTTATCGATGTTGTTTTATTGGGATTTTAAAAAAATACTGCACGCTTAACTATCTTTATATTTTAATATCTGAAAATATACATAAAGAATAATGACAGTCATTTCATTTACCAACCTTCAATTCGAACATCCATATGTTCTTCATTAAATTTTAAATATTATTAGCGCTTAAATACGCTGTTTTTCTTTAAAACTTCCCAGCAAAAAAAAAGTATCAAAAGAAGAGAAAAAGAAGCAGTGATTTTGATTCCTGTGTTGTGAAAATTTAGATCGGAACCAATGATTTTTATATAGGGGTGTCATAGGGTGGACGTTTTCTTTTATGATCCTTTTTCATTGCATCTAAAGCCCTTCTTATAGTTTAGTGAAAAATGAGATCTTTTGATGTTCCCAAATAAATTTTGAATTTGTTATTTAAATTTTAACAGGACATCACTAATCCGGCCTTAGCCTCATTTTCACATCTTCCCGTTAGCTTCTACCTGAAAATTTAACTGACACATTTGTTGTTGTTTCGCATATAAAGTTTAAGTTTGACTGTTGGTTAAATTATAACGGGACATTCAGTAATCGGGCCATATTTATTAAATTACTTTATTCGAAATTCTTTTAATTTTTACTACAATACATTTTTTACTTTTTGTACGCTCAGAATATTATGTAGTTTACTGTTTGTACATAGTTTAATAAAAAAGTTTTCCCTTCCATTTGAAAATAAGGAAACATTCATTTATTTTTCAAAGAAATATCTATATTAACTTTTTTGTACATTTATTTCAAATGATTTACTATCATTTACCGATTTTTCTCAGTTTCATTTTTTTTTTAATTTGTTTGAAATTTAAAAAAAAATACCCACAAAACAGAAACTTTTGGTTTATTTATGTCCGTAACAGTTATTACAAATTTAAATTTTGTTTGCTGTCTGTTTCAAAAAAAAAAAAAAAATATTCAAAAAATTTCAATTTGTTTTTTTATTTAAATTGGTTGTATATATACAAAATTTTTCAATTCAAATTAAAAGAACTTCATAAACACACATCATACACAAGCATATTCACACAAAAAGAGTCTATACATTTTGTATTGTACGAGTATTTAAAAAAAAATACAAAAAGGGAAACAATATCAAATAAAAGATAAAAAGATTTCTTAAGAATTACTTCCATTTATTTTTGCTGGATTTTATTTTATATTTACTGAAAATTTTTCTATTTTCTTTTTTAATGTTTTGTATAATACTCTATAAAGTACATACAGGGTGGCGCAAAAATAACCTTCCGATGTTTTTTGGCTGTAATTTAAAAAAAAAATGAAAAACTTTGATTCTTCTTGTGGATTATTTTTATTTGGTCTTTTAATTTTTTTTTTACATCAAGTCCAGAATGTGATGTCATGTAAATGGCCGCCGCCACAGTTGATTGTCATTTGAGCCCTTTTTATGGCATTTTCCATCACTTTGGCCAAAACTTCCGGCGATAGGTCCTCACATTCTTGACGGATATTGTCTTTAAGAGCTGCAAGAGTCTGAGGCTTGTTGACATCAAATCAGGCGATCTTGGTGGCCAGTGCAAATCGCCAAAACGGGAGATTAGGCGCCCGGGAAATGCATCCTTCAGCATATCGGTTGTGGCACGTGCAGTGTGTGGCGTTGCACCGTCCTGTTGGAACCACGTGTTTTCCAATCCCAATTTATCAAGTTGCGGCAAAAAGAACTCGTTGATCATTGCTCTGTAGCGCTCACCATTCACAGTAACCGTTTGGCAGCGACGTCTTCGAAGAAAATAGGTCCGATGACTCCTCCAGCGAAAACAGCACACCATACAGTGACTTTGAGCGGGTGTAATGGCTCTTCGTGGGTACACGCGGATTTTCAGTGCCCCAGAAGCGTAAATTTTGCTTATTTACGTACCCGCTAAGATGGAAATGGGCCACATCACTCATGATTATTTTTGATGAAAAATCATCTTCATTATTGCTCAAATAAATAGTCACCAATATTCCGCATTCTGGAGCAGTGTAGCGTAACATTGTTTATTAACGTGTATTTCGCATGTGTTTACTACACAAATGTCAAAACAGAACTGACCAATCGCAAAATTTATAGCATTTTCTGATAGGAGGATTACTTTTGCGCCACCTTGTATAGTTAAACACTTTGTGCCTAATATACAAATTTACACACAATATTAATATTAGTAAAACAAAAAAGTTTGAAAATAGTTTTGTCGATATCAATAGTTCTGTCGATATCAACGTTTTAATAATATTTTTAAGCATATTGTGCTTTTATTTATTTAATTTCTGTATATTTCCATAAAAAAAAGAATTGCACACTTCATTGTTTAATTTTAAAAGCATTTTTTACAGTGTAGTAAAATGATATTATTATCTAACGAATATTTTAAAAATAAATTTAGTGATTGTTTATTTAACATTTTTTTTATACCTAAGATCATCCCTTGAGTGAATGCCATTATAAACAATTCTCATATTACTTAAAGAAAACTTGAAAAAGAGTTTTTAAGACGTAATAGAAAAACCCTTCGGCTTCATGTAAAAATGTACAGTTTTTTGTTACAAAAATATAGAAAAAAAAAACCAGAGATAAGTCCTTTTTATAAAACAGGATTAATTTTTATGCACACTCGTATCTATTATACAATGTAGGTATGTATTTAAGCTTTTATATATGTTAAATATCTATAAAGAAATGTCTACGAAGGATGTTTGACTATTACAGAGCTAAATGACTGAGGGCTTAAATGTTTTGTAAATGACATGTGATAGTTTGACTTAAATGTTAATCCATTCTCTTTTATATATTTTGTTAAGATTTGAATTCTAAGACAGATGGAATAAATTTGACACAAAATCATTGTTATATGAGGCTGTTTTTCTTTGCCGTTGCAACCCCTTCTTAACGTTCTCTTATGACTCAAGACTCCAAAATATGAGCGTTATATGAAATTTTTAAATTTTGCTGTTAACAGAGTCATTGCGACAATGCACTCACCAAAAAAAGTCTGTAATAGCAACTGAAAATTTTGCTGTTATTACGGGAAATTTTGCTAATTTGAGCCTAGCGGTTTTTTTTTGCTAATCTTAGCAACACATGTCTGCTGACGTGTAGTACAACGAAATTAATAGAAAAAATTAATAGCTGCTACTAAATTTAGGTAAACTTTTTGTAAGGCGGAATTTAAAATCAATTTGCTAAAATCAGCAAAAAAAAATTTACTAAATATAATTAAAGTTAGTACAAAATTTTATTTTTTTTTTTTATCGAACATCAAAATTTTATTCTTTTATTTATTTTTTCCAAAATATATTATAGACAAACTTAAAAAAACAAAGGCTTAAAAATTGTAAAAACATAAACGAATTTATCATTTTGTTTTAATTTCTTTTTTGAAAATATTTAAGTCAATGTTTTTTACTTTTAAGGTTAAATTTAGAACCAAAAAAAATTTTAGTGCTATTTTAAGTGGATGTCCTATTTTTAGACATGAGTTGGTATATTCAATTCCGATCCATTTCTTAATCTACGTAACATTTTAGGGCAATTTAAGTTTGTAGGTGTGAGTTTTAATTAGAAATAACATTTCCTTCAATGTCCACTTTTAAAAGTTAGTCAATTTTTTTTGCTAATTTTAGCAAATCGGGTTTTAAAAATTTGTAACATGATTTCTAAAATTAGCAAAATTTGTAAATATTCTGTTAAAATCCTGTAATTTGTAAAATGTAAATAGCAAAAATATTTGCAAAATAATGATTTTTTTTACTAAAAATCAGTACAAAAATATTAAAGTGGGATTGAAAAACATTTAAAAATTTTTCTACTTTTTTTTCTGAATGTAGAATTTCTTGCCAACTAAATATTTTGGTTGCAGCAACCGAATTATTTAGTTGTCCCAACAAAATGGTTTTATGATGCAATTGAAATATTTAGTTTCAACTGAAATTCTGTTGCATTAACCGAATTTCGGTTGCGTCAAACAAATATATCGAAGGCTTCAACCAAACTATTCGGTTGGCAAGAAATTCGGTTGTTACAATAAATCTGTTTGCTTTCTGTATCATTTTTAAGTGTTGAAAAAAAGTCATTTATGAGTTAATTTTTTAGCTTTCGCAAATATGTCTATTAAGTAGAGGTACAAAAAGTGATTGAAAACGGTTGAAAATTTTATTTCTTTTAAATTTTACACACTTTTAGTTAAATTCTTTTTCTTTTTTGGCTTGCCATAGGATTTATGATATTTCGGATTTTATTTTTCACATATAACACTTTGGAAAATTATTAAATCATTTGATGGGCAAAAACCATCTTCTGATTTTGTTTCGTTATATACCCCAGCAAATACACACATTACCAAATAATGTGTAAAGTAATGTGTAGCCATAGGGGCCGATGGATTACTTTACACCTTACTTCATTGATTAGAGGTGATAATGTAAGGGGTTACTTATATGGTTACGAAAATGAAAAAAGTAATGTGTCTAAAAATACATTTTTTAAAAAGAGAAATTTTTATTGAAAAAATTATTACAAATATTTTGAACCATATTAAAAATAATGTGGTCAAGATGGGAATCGAAGCAGGGAAATCTGGTTGCCAGCCAAGAACTCTACCCACTGAGCTATCGACGCATATAGTATTTAATTGCTTTAAACTTAAATGAATTGTTGCGCTTCGTTTTTTCGCTAGTGTTATCAAAATAAACATACATTACCCTTTTGCTTACAAAAAACACAAAGTAATGTATCTAAAAATAGATTTTCAAAAATATTTCATTTATTACTTTACATTTATAAATCATATATTACGTAATCAATAATGAGTAACTTATTACGTTATGCTTGCAAATAATGAAAAAGATAACGCATGAGAAAATCGCATCCATTACCAAAGTTTTGCTTGGAAATTCATTGTTTGTGCCTTTTTAAAAAAATTTTTTATTTGTACAATATTTACAAAAATATTCTATAACAAATGTTTAGTATTACAAACAGAATTTTGTAAACTTTTTCTGTGTAGATGAGCATATGAAAAATATTCACAATATCAACATATACGGGAAAATATATTCATTTTGACAATCAAATTCCTTGTCAACAGAATATTTTGGTTGCACCAATCAAATGTATTTGGTTGTGGCAAATAAATGTATTCCAGACTTAATTGAAATACATGGTTTCAACCGGAATTCTATTGGTTTAACAATGAATCTGTTTCGGTTTCAAACATATGTATATGAGACTTCATGCATAATAATATATGATAAATTTTACCTTGTTTCACAAATCGTTAGCATTGTGATGCAAATTGGTCGATTCGCAAAAATATTTGGTTAAGCTATTTTAAAGCTAACGACAACAAACATGCATTTTCATGATGTCTCTTGCCCTTCTGTACCCAGAAAACAGTATCAGTTGTGGGTACCGAAGTTATTGTCAATCGAATTATGGCGGTTACGACAACTATCTTCATATTAAATTATAATTTTAGTCATGAAAGTCAATATTCAGTTGTCTTATTTAGTATTTATATTCCACATATATATGATTACGTTTCACAAAATTTTATTTAAAGAAAACTGTTATTTTTTTAAATTTTTCTGGTATCGATTCTAGATATTCAGATTCATAGTTCACACACTTGCTTACTCTACCACTACTACTTATAATTTTCTTTGCTTTATTCTGATGGCTTATTTTGAATTTCATTCATTTGTTAGAAATATAATTATAGTTTAAAATCCTTTTAGCAATACCAATCTTTAGTGGCGTCTATAATTAATACAATCCACAATTCAGTTGGCTCCATTGAAACCCTTATTTAATGGCTACTACTTTTAAATATCTACTTATTTTAAATATCTATAATTTTTTTAATAATTTTGATAGATTTTACTAATTTTCTACTACATTTACTAAAAAAATGGTTGCCTCTACTGTACGCAGTTAATGACCGAATTTTATTTTTGAAGTTGATTGGAAATACCAATAATTGGATAATAGTACTGTTTTTTAGTTCCTTTTCCCTATTTTTAATTCCCAATACAATATTATTGCTTTAATAAGGGATTATAGGTATGTCCAAATAAAAAAACGTGATTTCAAATAAATTTGTATGGTTCTGATCGAATTGCAACCAATCTTTTCTCTGGGTGTGATTACAAGTTAAATTATAACAATATTTTTCAGTACTAGTGGTATGAGTGATATTATTTTTGTACTCAAACGTATTACTCATATGACCAGTAGTAGACATTTTTATACCCTCCACCATATATGGTGAGGGTATATATCAGTTTGTCATTCCATTTGTAATATGTTGAAATATAGGTTTAAGACCCCATAAAGTATATATATTCGTGATCCTTATGCAATTTTAAGTCGATTTAGCGATGTCCGTCTGTCTGTCCGTCTCTCTGTCTGTTGAAATGGCGATCACGACGCGAAGACGCAAGCGGGGGTGCCAGATTATTGAACATCCTCCCGAGCAGTTTGGTATATAAAATGAGCGAAATCGGTTTAGCGGTTCAAAAGTTATGAGTGAAAATGTGAAGGTACCTCTAAATTTTCCATACAAATTTGTAAAATTTTTCTTTATATATTTTAATTTTCTGTTAAGTAAGTAAAAATGTTATTAAGTCTTCTTCTTGTTCGACTACATTTATTGTCTTTCATACTATGAGAATAATAACATTCTTAGAGCTATATGTGTGTTACTGTAATAACTAAGTTAACTTAAAAAGCAACATTGTTAAAGTCGCTAACAGAGCAGACCTCTGTAAATAACATTACTTAAACTAAACAAATAACATTACTAAAACTAAATAACAAAAGTTCTGTTACATAAATTGACAAAACATGTTCATATAACAGTTCATCGTATATCATATTCAGCCCCAATGATTGCTAGAGGCTGGACTCATATAGAATGGGGTAATGTCCAGAGGAGCTGGATTGTCGTTAATACGTCCATTGATGGTGTTTTTCTCGTTTTCGTATATTTGGCTGACAGGCAAATTATCGTGTAGCTCAAGTTTCTCAACAAATCTGGCTTGCAACGACATGGCGTACCTACAGAAGGGTAGAACATCGGCATTTTCATGGAGGTAACTATTTAAAAATCGTTTTATGAAATTTTCATAATTTTTCCCGATGCATTTTCTTAGGATTTTCCATTTAAAATATCTCCAATTCTTTGGCTACTATAGGAGATATAGTAAACCTGATTGGGGTTTTCTGTTAAGCTTTGTTGGTTTTTCGTTTCATTCCATAAAATGCATTTTTTGTTTTTGTTACCAAAGACATTTATATCTAAAGAAAGAGCAAAATACATAATTGCTTTAGTGCCGCTACTTTTGAATAGGTATCGCTGAA
This sequence comes from Eustalomyia histrio, assembly GCA_949748255.1. NCBI lineage: Eukaryota > Metazoa > Arthropoda > Insecta > Diptera > Anthomyiidae > Eustalomyia > Eustalomyia histrio. Next base: position 218,930,668 of record OX456523.1, read on the forward strand.
TTAACTAAAACAATACCCTGCCCCATGGCTAGGTCCAAAGAAATTGATATATAAAGAAAGAGCAAAATGCATTATTGCTTTAGTGCCGCTACTTTTGAATAGGTGGCACCCCATGGTGATATAGCCTTGGATTAGGCTTTCAATTAATTTATTTACCAAAAATATTAAATTAACTACAAACGTCAAATTCTAATGCATTACGATGTTATTGGTGGACTTATTACATAATTTTAAAGTCAAATTTTCAAATTTTTGACGTAATAAAATATGATTTTTTTGTTCCATTTGTATTTTTGACAGTTGAGGGATTGGCAAATGTATATTCATGTTAATGTTTTCTTTCATAAAAAAATACACATGAATAAAGTGCAATATTGATTTAAAAAATGAAGGTATAATATGCACATAAAACATATATTCTTCATAGTTTTTGGCAAATATTCATTTATGTTACGAAGAAAATAGAAAATCAATAATACTCTACTGCATATTGTAGCAAAATATGGCTAATGGAGACTAGCTCTGCAGCAAAATATGCACTTTCTGATGGGCCATCTATTGACAAATAGTTACAACTCATGTTCTTTCTTTAACAAATTAATTTCTTTGCTGTATTCTCTCCATTAGACAAACACACTTCAATTTCTTAAAGAAAGAATATTCGTTGCAACTATGTATCAATGCGTGGCGCATCAGAAAGTACATTCTCTCCATTAGGCATATTTAGCTGCAGAGCTAGTCCCCATTAGCCGCAACAAAATTGAGTATTTGACAAAAACTATGCTTTAAAATGTTTTTTTTTGTGCGTCCATGGTTAAAAAAACTAGTGAAAGTGTAAAGGTGTCTCTAAATTGCCCATGCAAATTTAGTACAATTTCATAGTAGCGACTGGTACATAACATATTTTCTCATATTTTTTTCACCAGTCGCTTAGCAGTAAATATTTTGTATTCACCTCACATTTTTTCACCACTAAAATTTTTTTTCACAACAAAAAATTATTTCACCTCAAAAATTTTTTTTCACCTCTAAATTTTTTTTCTTCCAAAAAAGTTCTTTTCACATCTAAAAAAGTTTTTCACCTACATAATTTTACTTCAAAAGTTTTCTTATATTATTTGTATCAAAAACAGTAGAGAACATCTTTTTAGGATATTGGTGGAGGATATTCAAAGATTCGGCACAGCCGAATTTAGCCCTTTTTTACTTGTTATATATTATACATTGGTGAAAAATTTATTTTTTTCAACACAATTGGCTAACTTTTGTAATACATTTATGGATTTTCTAGAAATATAGCATGATTTTTTCGTCATTTCTGACAACTCCTTATTATTTAACCATTTCTTTAATTTTCAAAAATTGTCTTTAACGTCTTAAGTAAAATATGAAAATTTCAAAACTAAAAAAAAAAACGAAATTTAGTTTTAAAACTTTAGGCCTTGTGCAAGGTGGCTAAATAAATTTTAAACTTAATACAAATTGACAAAAGGTTTTAAAATTGTTTTGAAAAATATTTTTAAATTTCAAAAAAATTTAAAAACCTGAATTTATTTCGCACCCATCCTTAGTATATAATACTCATATTTAAACGCTTTCTTTTTTTGTGGAGCTTGGTTCTCGTTCCAAAATGTTTATAAGATTTCAATTTGAACACCTTTGTATTTATAAATTGCGCACTGTTGCAGTAACTTAATTTCTGATTGAAAAATAATCGTATGTACCATTTTTAAAACACTTTTTTGAATGTTGTATTATTGATTAAAGGATTAAGCGATAAAATTTAATTTTAAATGTGGCTTCTTTGTTTTCCAGTTTTATCGTACCAAAATTAAGACATTAGAACGATTAACCGTAATATTTATCAAAAACACCCCTATAGATTTTTTTTTTCATTTTGTGTAATGTTTATGATAAACATCTTTAAGGTCTTATTGACACACCAAATAAATACTTACGTAGAGAAAAAAATTCTAACGTTTAAATATTTGTTAACATATTCCAACTATATGTAAACATTCGATGTATATATATTACATAATATACAATAAGTATTGTTAGTTTTGTGGAAAATTGTTCGGTTTTTTGCAAAACCAACATCAATACATTTATATGCATTTACATCTATTAACTTTTTTTCGTTCTCGTTAAGACCTGCAAACAATTTAATCTTTAAGCTGTCTTTTAAAAGAAATGTATTGTAGTGGAAATGGAAATGGAACATATGCTATGTCAAAAACAATGATTTGTAGAAATTAAAGAAATTAAATTTTTATTTTTTGTATATAATTTAAGATTTTTTTTGTTGCATTAAACTAATCAGATTGAAAGAAAATGTGTTACAACTCACATATAAATATCATGTAAAAATTTGTTTATAGGAAACTTTAATAAAATCTTTTAAGAAATTTGATGATGATATTTTTGAGTTGTTACATAAAATTGTTAAAGTTTCGTTTAAATTCAGTCTGTGATACTTTTCATAAAATTAATAAAAAATTTCATTAAATTAATAAAAATGTTCATTAAATTTATGAACTTTTTCATAAAATTAATGCAATTTTTTATAAAATTAATTAAATTTTACCATAAGGTTCATAAAATTTATTAAATTTTTCATAAGACTTTGGAAACTTTTAGCTTCGATAAAACCAGGTTAAAAATTTTAGATGTTGTTAGTAATATAAATATTTTTTGGTGCAATATATAAAGGACTATTTCATTAATTGAATGAATGTATTTTCAACATGGTCGAAGATAGGTGGCGAGTCAATGTTCTTAGACTTCAGTTCACAGCAGCCACATTCTTATCCATTCGCACGGTACGATGACGGGGATTATGAATGTTGTGGACTAGCAAGCCAGTCTCAAAAAGTTTTTATACAAATAGTCAAAACCTTTCTTTAACAAACACACAGTTTAGGTAACACACACTCACCAAAAAAAAATCTGTAATGGCAACTGAAAATGTTGCTGTTATTACGGAAAATTTTACTAATTGGGGTCCAGCGGTATTTTTTGCTAATCTTAGCAACACATGTCTGCTGACGTGTATTACCATGAAATCAGTAGAAAAAATAGTAGCCGCGTCTAAAGTTTAGTAAACTTTCGGTGAAGTGGAATTTAAAATCAGATTGCTAAAATCAGCAAAAAAATTTATTAAACATTATATTTAGTATAAAATTAATTTTTTTTTATAAGCATCAAAATAATTTATTTTTTTTTTAATTACACAGTGCAACAAGAAAAAATTGCCTCAATGGTTTGAACGCAGTATGAAAGTATACCATTAGAAGACCAAAATCCCCAAGGGGTTTGGTAAAGTTGGTTCGAAAAACAAAGTTATGGCTACTTGAAGTTTGTCATTTTTTACCATTTTTTCTATGAGTTATTTAAAATGAGTATATTAAAAATTTAATTTTTTCTTTATTGATCTCTTTTTTAATTTGTTTTTTGTGTTTTATTTAAAAAAAAAACACTATTAATATATTTTTTTTAATCATACACTCGAAAAAAAATTAAAATTTTTACTTTCTTTGTTTTTATGTAATTTTTACCAACAATTTATTTTGAGTGTAAATTTGTTTTTAGAGAAAATTTTAAAAGTTCTTAAGCAAATTCTTATAAAGGAATCATTCATAGACCATCTGAATATTTTATTTTTTATAAAATTAATGCCAACCTTTTGTTTCTTTTAAAAAAATTAATGCATGTACATTAATTTTAGTAAAATTTCAGGGTTAATTTTTTTACTTAATCTAGAGTACCGTTGCTGGTCTTTTAAATAAAATTTATTATCATTATTTTGTCACAAATACTCTGGATTTTTTTATTTTTTTATTTTAGATTTTTTTAACAATATGTCAACAACAAAAGTTCAGCTCAATTGAATCCAAATCCTTAAAACTTAAGAAGTGCTTAAACTTTAATATATTACAAAATTAATCTAATTTAAAATCGTCTCTAAAGCTTTAAGTATTTATTTTAATTTATCTTTAAACTTCACTTTTTTTTTCATACGATTTCTTGTTTTTCATCGAAAAACGTGTTTTTGTATAACAACGAAAAAAAAATTTTTTAATTTTTTTTACTAAAATTTTTTTTGAGTGTATAATAAAAAAAGTTTTAATTGTGTTATTTTGTAAAAAAAAAAAATCAAAAATATATTTGGAAGCAATGGAAGCAAACAAAAAAAAAATTTAATATTAACTCATGGTGAAAAATTGGTAAAAAATGCCCAAATTCAAGAAGCCATAACTTTTTTTTCGAACCAACTTTGACAAAACCCCTTGGCAATTTTGTCTTTCTTATGGTCTACTTTCATCCTGTGTTCAAATCATAGAGGCAATTTTCAATGACCCAGAATTTGTTGCATAGTGTTATTTTAGACAAAATTTAAAAAAAATCAAAGTCTTTAAAATTCGAAAAACATAAACGAATTTATCATTTTGTTTTAATTTGTTTTGAAAAATATTTTAGTAAAATTTTTTTTTAATTTTAACGTAAAATTTTTAGAACTAAAAACCTTTTAGTGCTATTTTAGGTGGATGTCCTATTACACAGTAGCACATTTTTAACTTCATAATCTTGAACCAATTGAGACCCCCAAAATCTGAAAGCTTATGATAGTAGAAGAAAAACCCTAGTTGGGTTTTGAATTATTAGCTAAGGTTTTTTTTAATTCATTTTTGAAATTTTCGACTAGGAGGAGGTATTTAGTACATTTTTCAAAGAACATGTACTGATTCTTAAACCTATATCTCGTGAACCATTCGAAATATTGCTCTTCTCTCTTCAGCAAATTTTTAGCTCTTAATTAGATCTAAAAAATTTGCCTTGAGATAAAATCAAAAAACGTAAAATTTCGTCATATTTTTCTATGGTTTTTCACACTTATTTCAGAAATTGCTGCGAACTCGACCAATATATGACAAAAAGGTAGCCAAAAGTAAAAACAAACAACTCTTCTTAACAAGCCGATTTCATTTGATGAGTCCTTCACATAGTTTTAGCCCGACAAAAACATCAAAAATTCTCTAAAGAACCAATAAATCACTTTGAATTGTATGTGCATCGAAATTAAAAATGCTATGCTTTTTTAAATGAAATAGGTACAAAATAGAAATAAATAATGAAAATGTTTGAGGCCCTTTGAATTTTTTATTGAAGACATATCGCAGCGACATATGCACCGCGTAAACACCGTCCACATGTCGCAGAGAAATCTGTGCCATGTAAACACCGTCCGTTTGAATCATTGTTTGATGCAAATTAACGGAATATTTTGAATGTCAAAAAATTTGCATTGTTTTCATTGCACGTTCGAATTAAATAAATTTTGGGAAATATTACAGCAAACATTGCAGAAAGAAAAAGTTGCTATGGAAGAGTGTTGGAAGCTGAACTTGTTTTGTTATGTTTGTGGTATTTATGCGTCAAAACGTTCAATGCAAACGCAAAAAACTAATTTTACTGCTGAATTTAGAAATTTGTACCTCTTATATTATTCTGACCAGTTGGACTTATTCCATTGTTCGTGGACACCAGATGTAGTACGCAGATGCTGTTTTTTCTACATATTCAACCAAGGACCCTTGAAACCAGGATGAACAAACTACCAAAATTTTCAGCCACCCATGATGCCAAATGATGCGACTACAAAATTTCTTAGCCGAGACCACAACATTCTTAGCCTATTTTCAGAAAAACTTAGCCTCTAGCAAGGGTTGTAACAATTAAAACATGTATGTATTTACATCACAATCACTGAACTTACGCTACACTTCACTTTTTAAATAATCATTTGGCAGAGTTTGAAAAACAATTGCCAACAGAATCTGATGAGCAAGGTGAGCGCTTCCACCAAGTAACCAACCTGATGGAAAAGCGGTTCAAAGAAAAAAAAAATAGATGCGATGCTTGCGGAAGTATGCTGGTCTAGCCATAAAGTATTTTCATACGAAAATAAAGCTAGCGAAACTGTCGGAAACATATTTTCAGGTGATGAAACTAGCTCCGAAAGCGACGACTTAAGTTCATGTATATTTAAAAAGATTTGAAGCGCTTTATTTTTTATTCCTTATGTTCAAAATCATAAATTTTTCTAAGTATCTATTTTAAAATATTTGAAGTGTCCTTATATTTTTCATCATCAACAATAAAAATCTATGACGAAATTTTACTGTCAAAGTTTTGTTGTTTTGAGTAAGATGTTGTTGTTTGTTTGATTTTATGTATCTCAAGTTAAAATTTTTAGATCTGATTAAGAGCTGAAAATTTGTGAAAGAGAGATAAGCAATATTTCGAATAGTTCACGAGATATAGACTTAAGAATCAATACATGTTCTTTGAAAAATGTACTAAAATCCTCCTCCCAGTCGAAAATTTCAAAAATTAATTTTAAAAAAACCTTAGCTAATAATTCAAAACCCTGCTAGGGTTTTTCTTCTACTATCATAAGCTATCAGATTTTGGGGGTCTCAGTTGGTTCAAGATTTTAGTGCTGCACTGTGTTATTAGACATGAGTCGTTATCTTCACTTTCCATCCCTTTTTTTAATCTATATAACATGTTAAGGCAATTAAAGTTTGTAGCAGTATGTTGAAATTAGAAATAACATTTCCTTCAATATCCACTTTTTAAATTAGTGATTTTTTTTTTGCTAATTTAAGCAAATCGGTTTTCAAAAAATTGTAAAATGATTTCTGAAATTAGCAACAAAAATTTGTAAATATTAAGTAAAAATTCTGTAATCGTTTACAAATTTTTCTACTAACTTTTTTTTCTGAGTGTACGAAATTAAATATACAACTTAATATCTTTTTATCAGACATTTTTTTTATTTATTTTTTTCAAAAAATAATTTAGACAAAATTAAAAAAAAAATCAAAGGCTTAAAAAATAGTTAAAACATAAATTAATTTATTATTTTGCTTTTTGCTAACTTTTGCTTTGAAAAATATTTTTAGTAAATTTGATGGATTTTAAGGTAAAATTTTAATTGTTTTAAGGGCTGATTTTTAGAACTAAAAAAGAGTTTTTAGTGCTATTTTAAGTGGATGTCTTTTTTTTGGACATGAGTCGCTTGTGAAAAATATCTTAAATTTCGATTCCTTTTTTCAACCTGTATAGCATTTTTAGGCAATTTAAGTTTGTATGTGTAAGTTTTAATTATTAGAATTAACACTTCCTTCAATATCCAATATCCAAATTTTAGCAAATCGGGTTTCAAAAGTTTGTAAAATTTTTTCTGATGTTAGCAACAATAATTTGTAAATATTCTGTAAAAATGCTGTCATTTGTCAAATGCAAACAGCAAAAAAATTTACTTAATAATAATTTTTTTACTAAAAATCAGTACAATAACAGTAAAGTGGGATTGAAAAACGTTTACAAATTTTTGTACTAACTTATTTTTCTGAGTGCATCGTTGAAGAGTAAAGCGATTAATTTTGGTCCTCGGAGGTATGATACTGAATGATACTCAATATTTCCAAAAAAAAAAAAATTGGTGTCATATCCCAGCAAAAATTTGGTAATGGATGCGATATTCTCATGCGTTACCTTGTAATGATAGCTCGTTACCTTTTTCATTATTTGCAAGCATAAAGTAATAAGTTACTCATTATTTATTGCGTAATATATGATTTATAAATGTAAAGTAATAATTGAAATATTTTTGAAAATCTATTTTTAGATACATTACTTTGTGTTTTTTGTAAGCAAAAGGGTAATGTATGTTTGTTTTGATAACACTACCCAGCAAAATAAAATGGATGTTATTCTTTACGAATCTCTTTTTCAGAACATCCAAAGAAGTTAATAGTGCAAAATTTTCGATTTGTAAGAAGTCATTTTAAACAACTTCCAAAATGTTGATATTAACCCCTACTAGTAAAAAACAATTATTTAGTTGGTCCAAAAATGGTTGATTCCTGCAGTTATTAAATGCCTTATTGAAAACATATTTTTCATAAAAATTCATGGCGTGTTCAAAATCACATTTTTAACGTAAAAAAAGCCATTTAACTACTTCCGTAAACTAATGAAAAAGTCCATCTGCTCATCGATTTTTCATAGCACCCAAACACACTACTTCCTTCCAATGACAAGCCAATGTTAAAATCATTGATGATTCACCGAAGTTTTCACAACTTCGTGTTCAGTAGATGTAGTGTTTAACTACTTCTTCCTCAGCTCTTATTTTGCTGGGTAGCGAAAAAGCGAAGCGCAACAATTCATTTAAGTTTAAAGCAATTAAAGATTTCCCTGGTTCGATTCCCATCTTGACCACATTATTTTTAATTACAATTTTTTTAAATAAATATTTGTAATAATTTTTTTTATTAAAAATTCCTCTTTTTTTAAAAATCTATTTTTAGGCACATTACTTTTTCCATTCTCGTAACCATATAAGTAACCCCTTACATTATCACCTCTTAAGTAATGGGTATATACATTACTTTGAGGCTCATCGCCTGTAAAATTCATCAATGAAGTAAGGTGTAAACTAATCCATCGTCCCCTATGGCTATACATTCTTTGGTAATGTGTAGTTTTGCTGGGATGTTATGATTAAAAAGATACCTGTATTCGGATCACCCTGTCTCTATTAAAACAAAAACTTGTATGTATTCAAAAATAATTTTGCATTATAAATATTATTTCCAATATTTAATACAATTTGAAGGTTTTCAATAACATATTTTCTGTTAAGCGTTGTAGATTGTTTTTTCCGGGAAAAAATTTCACTCGAACTTTAATGTCTTCAAATCGTAATTTAAATTTTACAAATTAATATTTTTTGTACTCTATTTTTCAATAGAAAAAAAATTGTTATTACGATAAAATGTAGTTCATTTTCACACAAAATTCATTATAGTATAAATCATTTTTTTATATTGAGTGTAAAAGTATTTTTTTTTTTTTAAATAAATATAAAATTTATTTTCTTCAATTTATTTAAACACTTTATTATGACATTTATAATTGCTATCACTTGACTTACCTCATAGAAATAAAAGGAATTTAAATTGTCATCATCACCATCATCGATGTTCACACCATCCAGGCCCAGTGTTGTATTATTTTTATTATTAACATTATTGTTGCTGTTGTTTAAAACCTCCGTTAGTAAGTTACCTTCTAAAATCAGGGACGATGTTGTAGATAAGGATGATGAGAAGGATGACGGTATTGTTGTTGTTGTTGATTTTAATAATGTTGAGGTAATAGTTGAAATGGCCGCTGAAGTGTTTAAAATATAAGGTGATCTTGTCGTTGTCTGTGAGGTGTAAGAGGATGAGCTGGCGGTTGTTTTTAATGGCGCCAATAGAAAATGTGAAAATGATGGTGGAAACTGAGTTGAGGTCGCCTGCACTGCTGCTGTGGCTGCTGTTGTCGTTGTATTCATTATATCATTTTCAGAGAATTGTATATCATCTAACATTAATTGTGGCAGCATGTTTGTTTTAGTAATTTCTTGTGGCTGTGACTGCACCAACAATTGATGATAATTTTGTTCTTTTAAACTTTGTGGCCAATGGTCAGCTGTTGCTGTCAATATGTTGGCAGATGTTAAAATAGCAGCAGTTGGTAAAAAATTTGTTAACATTATCTTTATTTTCAGTGACTAGTGATAATATTGTTTGTTCACTGTTATTTGCTTGTGATGTTGACAACAAAACTGGCATTGATTTAATTAAAATTGTACAATATTTTTATTAATAATATTATTGTAAGATAATGGAGGGTATTTTTGTTGAGCAGTGTAAACATTGTATTATAATTTGTAGAATTTTTATTTAACGAAAAACTGCAAAAGATTTTAGAAAATTTTTGAAATATTAGAAATGTGTTCATATGAAAATTATAAAATTGTTTATAATTAATTATTTTAAATAACTAAGTACCAGCATTATAGTCAGGATTAAGTAAGAATTTCTATTAAAATTTTAAAAATTTAAATAAAAAATCCTTATTGTATTTACTGTCTGTCATTCAAGTGCTTAGACTTTTTGTAAAAGAACATAATAAATAATATTAATCATACGTCATGATGTCCAGTTACTAAGATTTTTTTCTTATTATAAATATTTATTTTTCAAATTAAATTTATTAAAGAAATATGGTTTAACATCAACAAAACCACTTACATATGATATGTCATACTTGGAAATATTTTGTTGGTTAACAACAAAAATTTAAGTAGAAGAATATTTACTTACTTACTATTTATTGAATTGGGAGTCGTCCTAGAACAACACTAGACATTTTACCACAAACAAAAATGTTAATAAATAACAACTAAACATTTAAACCTTTTTGAGAAGAAAAGTCTAGAGAAAAAATAAATATATATTTTAAGACAAACAACGGCAGGCTTATTAAAGAAAAAATGACAAGTAGTAAGAAAAAAATATTGCAGTATATCGTCAGGTGAAATGCAAAACATGGTAACTAACATTTTTTTTTTTTTTTTTTTTTTTGCAGGAGGAACAAATATAACAATAAATATTTTAATAAATTCTTTATAAAATTGAGTTTTGATTTTTCAAGGTGGGGCAATAACTATTACCATATTGTAAAGTATTTTTCGTAAATGGCATCGTATGTCAGTCTGTTTTTGACATTCGTGTAGTACACACTTGCGAAATATATAGTGAGCAACATTATAATTTTGACAATTTTTGCGTGGAGTATTTCGTCAGTAGTGTTGACGCAACATTAATTTCGGTAAAAATATTCCAACCGTGCAGCAACCAGCGGCAAAACATGAGGCAGCCAAATCCCTAAAAAGTCCCGAAACGGTCGCTCGGCTAGAAACATCTAATCGATGCATTGTAGTGTAGTCCGAAACATTCATAAGAAAACCTCACTCAAAATATTATGTAGTTTACTGTTTGAAGTTTAATAAAAACGTTTTCCGTCCCATTCAAAAATAAATGTATGTTATTTTTCAAAGAAATATCTTTATTTACTTTTTCATACATTTATTCAAAATAATTTACTATAATTTACCGATTTTTTTTTTTCAGTTTCATTTATTTATTTTTTTTCTTTGTTTGAAATTTAATCAAAATTTACCTACAAAACGGAAGTTTATGGTTTATTTGTGTCCGTTACAGTTATTACAACTTTAAATTTTGTTTTCTGTTTCAAAAAAAATATACAAGAAATATTATTTGCTATTTAAACATTTAAATAATTAAGTTTAATTATATATTTTTAATTTTATCAGGCTCAAGATCATAATTTTTTAATGATACTAACGAATAGTAAACATTAATTTTTTTTTATTAAATGGAAAAAATTGTAAGGATCAGCGCTAATAAAAAAAAAATTGTGTTTACTATTCGTTAGTATCATTAAAAAATTATGATCTTGAGCCTGATAAAATTAAAAATATATAATTAAAACAAATAGATCAAATAATATTAAAAATTCACATATTTTAGTTTAATTTAATTTTTTTCCAATGCTTGTCTTTTCCGGGATTTGAACTTGGAAATTCGTGCCCAATTTTTGTAAGTCCCCTGTGTTCAACGCCTCACCTACACTACACTTTCTAACACCAACGCGAATTTTATAAATCACTACGTCAATGCGTTGGACTTTTATGTTATCACTTTATTTGCCAATTTAAAATATTTTGAGTGTTACCTGCATTTATGCATATATGGAATTTATGTTTAATTTGTTACATTTATCCCTACTTGTCTGCTATTGGCAACACCAATGTTAAAAGCTGATTGAAAATCATTTTTTTCTTATGTAAATATTTAGGCCGCCTGAAACCTAAAACCGCCAAAATATTTATGGAGCAATTTTTTAAATTTTTTTTATTTTTAAGATTTTTTTTGGTAGGCATTTTTACTATTTCCATGTCTACCCAAGAACAAAAAAACATCAAAAACTGCTTAATAAAAATTAAATTTATTGCAAATTTATTACAAATTGTGTGTTTTTTAAAATAGTTTAAACAAAATTTTAAACCAACGCTTTAACAATTCTAGGGATGATTTTAACATCTCAAGTGATTAATTTTTCAGCGCAGTTATTTATGAAAATTTAATTTGCATGTATGAAATTTCAAATAAAGTAACCAACAGCTGTTTCAACGCGAGCAATCACGTACTTTATTCAAGTGATTAACAAAATCGATTTTTTTTTAATTATGTGAAGAGAGGCGTTTTGCAAAATAAAGGCATCGTAGTACAAATTTTGATGACTTATTTTGAATTTAAATTATTTGTTAGATAAAAAAAATATTGTATAAAATATGTTTAATAATAACATGATTAGTGCTACTACATAATGCTTGCTGCATTCGGGTATAATTGTCACAATCAAGTTATTGGTTTGCAAATATGTTTTAACCTCCATAATGCTACCATCGTTATTATAGTAAATATTTAAGTATTTCTTGATTGCCACTTTCTATTTTATAATCATACTGTGGTAACAAAAATTCTGACTATGAAGAAAATATGATAATTTTGAAACCATAAAATGCTGACAACAATCAATAATAATTATAAATCAAATAAAACATGAATTTGACATTTACAGTCTTGTTCTGATAAAAAAAATTGTATCAGAACACTCACCCATGCAAAAATGATAAAATTAATATATGTTAATTTTTACATGGGGAGTTTTAGTTTCGAAAATATAATAACATTCTAATTTACACTAATTCATTCATTGTCGTAAAAACCCAATGTCAAAAAGATTCTATATAAAGATTTTATATATTTTAATCCTCTTGAGCGCCCCGGTAGGCTAGTTGGTAGCGTGCTAGCTTATCAGTGCGGGGGTCGTGGGTTCAATTCCCACCAGAGGCTCTGGTCTGTTTTCGCTACAACGAGCCGAAGGCCTTTGTTGCTAGTGCTCGGTTAGGGTATTAACATATAATTTGTAATTATATGATTAATAAATAAAAAAAAAATTCTCTTTCAATAAAACAAGAATAACTTTTTTTTAAAAAGATATGTTTATTCATTTATTTCTTGCAAAATAAAGACTTTCATGTAAAAAAAGAAATCAGAATAGAAATAAAATATTTGTTTATAAGAAAAAGTCTGTAGAACCCAAGAGTTTTATTGTACGAAAAAGTTTCTTATGCAAAATTCTAGATTTTTAGTAATTTAGATAGAAATTCATATATTCTTAAAAAAAAACTTAGTTTCTAAAAACAGCTTAAGATTCTGAGGACTTTTCATCATGAAAAATACTTAGATTTGTAGAATTTTTTCTAGTGAAAATATTACTAGGTTCTAAGGACTTTTTCTAAAAGAAAAATTCTAATGATTATCCAAAAAAAAATCTTAAAAATGTTCTTAGAATCTAAGAATTTTTCCATTACAAAAAGGTCATAGAATCTATGTTTTTTTTATTAAAAATGTCCTTGGAATTAAAAATTTTTGTTTAAGTGTTTTTCATTGAAAAGCTCCAAGGAAGTTTTCTTAAAAAAGTTCTTAATATTAAATTTGTATTTCTATAAAAATATTTTTTTTTATAGAAATATATTTAGTAATAATTAAAACTTGGAAAAACAAACATTTGAATAAAAGGAAATAAGATAAAATTAAGTAGCCTTTATGTATTCTCTGTGGGACGATCACTGGATTTTCCCACTTCTCTAGTTATATTGTAAAAGTCAAGTAGCAAAAGAAGAGAAAAAGAAGCAGTGACTTGGATTCCGCACTCAGAATATAATGTAGTTAACTGTTTGTAGTTTAATAAAAAAGTTTTCCGTTTCATTTAAAAATAAAGGAAGATACATTTATTTTTCAAAGAAATATCCATATTAACTTTTTAATACATTTATTCGAAATAATTTACTATCATTCAACGATTTATTTCAGTTTCATTTATTTTTTTCATTTGTTTGAAATTTAATAAAAATTTACCCACAAAACGGAAACTTGTGGTTTATTTGTGTCCGTAACAGTTATTACAAATTTAAATTTTGTTTGCTGTCTGTTTCAAAAAAAAATGTTCAAAAAATTTCAATTTGTTTTTTTATTTAAATTGGTTGTATATATACAAAATTTTTCAATACAAATTACAAGAACTTCATAAACACACATACATACACAAATACATCCACACAAAAAGTGTTTATAGCTTCATATGCATACATACATTTTGTATTGTACGAGTATATTAAAAAAAAAACAAAAAATACAAAAACGGAAATAATTTCAAATAAATGAAAAAACATTTATTTTTTAAGGATTGGTAGGTAAAATTTTGACATTTATTTTAACTGATTATATCAGTTGTTTCTTACGGATGTATCAGTTGATTAATCAACATTTAAAAATAAATAACAAATGGCATTTAATTTAAATGAAAATTAAGTAGACCGGTTTTTAAATGAAATATCATTTCTTTTAAATGGTATTTTCAGTTATTTTAACTTACAAACTTTTTTAAGTGCGGTGTTGTGAAAATTTGGATCGGAACCAATGATTTTTACATAGGGGTCTAAGCCCTTCTTATGGTTTAGTGAAAAATTAAATCTTTTGTTCTTCCCAAATAAATTTTTAATTTGTAATTTAGATTTCCACAGGACATCAGTAAACGGGCCTTATCCTCATTTTCACAATCTCCCGTTAGCTTCTACCTGGGAATTTAACTGACACATTTGTTGTTGTTTCCTATATAAAGTTTGAGTTTAACTGTTTGTTAAATTTTAGCGGGAAATTCAGCAATCGGGCCTAACTTATCTGTATTTGAAATTCTTGCAATTTGTACTACAATAAATTTTTGACTTTTTGTTGCGTCATAGATTTGAAAAGTGTTTAATTTCATTAAAAATCACATTTTTATAAGTTGTGAAAAAGAACTGCCTTAGAAGAGAAAAATCATAACTAAACGATACTTTAGAATCAATGAAAAATTAATTCATTAATTATCACTTCGATTTATTTTTGCTGGGTAATGATTAATATCAATTTTTTGATAATAAAATAATAAAAAAAGTAAAAAGAAATATTGTTAAATTTAAAGATTTTTTTTTAAGTTTCGAATCACAATATAACTGCAGGGACAATATTATGGTAAAACTATGGTAATTTTATTATCTTAATATGGTAACTATACTACAGTACGACTATGGTTGTCACAATCATAAGCCCAAAAATGTATGATGCTCATCAAATATGTTTGCCTCAACCATGTTTTTTCTATGCGTGTATAATCAATGCGATCTCCACAATTCGATTGGATATAATGAAACCCTAATTTAATGGTATATTTGATCAGGATAACCGTATTTATAGTTACCACTTTTGAATATCAAAAAATTTTTAATAAATTTGAGAGATTGTACAAATTTTCTAGTAAATTCACTAATTAAATGGTTGCTACTTACTTCTGCACACTATTTCTAAGCCAATTTTATTTTTAAGGTTGATAGGAAATTTCAATAATAATTTGTTCGTTTCCTCTCTTTTTAATTCCCAATACAATAGTTTTCTTTAATTAATGGATTATAGTGCATTCCAAGTAAAATAACATCCTTAAAAACAAACGTTAATGGTTTTGTTCGAATTTCAACCAATATTTACTCTGGCTGTGTTCTAACAGTTGGCTTAAGTCTTCAAACCACATTTTTGTTTTCTGGCAATCATCTAGGTTTAGTGTTCGAGTGTAAAGTAAATCGATTGGAATAACTTTATTTACAGTTTAAACGCCTCGGTCTCTATAAAGGGTTTATTCATGAAACCGCTATTTTTATTATATAATTCCAAAGTTTTATGTAACAGGTCAATTGTAAAGTCCCCGGCCTACCATACTAAAACACATTTTTTTTGCAAAATTCATTTTTTAATTCAACATAATTCCCTTCAAGGGTGATAAACTGATTATAAAGGGTGTCCCAAGAAGAACGCAGTTTTTAAATTTTAAATAAAACACAGATATTTAAAAAAAAAAATCGTGAAACTTTATTATATCGTAAAGTAGACAGAATGAGGTTATGTATGGAACAATATATCGTGCAGATGGCCGCCGGCATGCACGCGATCTTTTAATGAAATTTTCAATGACCGTTTTGCATGAATG
Source organism: Eustalomyia histrio (assembly GCA_949748255.1). Classification (NCBI taxonomy): domain Eukaryota; kingdom Metazoa; phylum Arthropoda; class Insecta; order Diptera; family Anthomyiidae; genus Eustalomyia; species Eustalomyia histrio. The sequence goes on from OX456523.1 coordinate 218,946,742, forward strand.
CTGCGGTATTTCATTAATGCAGCGTCCAATTTCCTCTTTTAAGGCTTGAGTCGTGGTCGGCTTATTCGCGTAAACCATCGACTTCAAAAAACCCCAAAGAAAAAAATCTAATGGTGTTAAATCGCACGATCTAGGCGGCCAATTCTGATCTCCAAAACGCGAAATAACACGACCGGGAAATGACTGATGCAGCAATTGAATTGTTTCTCTGGCTGTATGACATGTGGCGCCGTCTTGTTGGAACCACATGCCCTCCACATTCATTTCTTCAATTCTAGGCAAGAAAAAACTGGTTATCATTTCACGATACCGAACGCCATTGACTGTTTGCGCTTGACCTGCCTCATTTTCATAAAAAAAGGTCCAATGATTCCTCCAGCCCAAAAACCACACCACACAGTGACACGCTGAGGGTGCATTTGCTTCTCGTGAATCACTCGAGGATTTTCCTCACCCCAAATGCGACAATTCTGCCTATTGACGAGGCCATCAAGATGAAAATGGGCCTCGTCACTCAAGATGATTTTATCGGCAAAATCAGCATTTTCATGTTGTCTCTCCAATACCCAATTAACGAACTCCCTTCGCTGTCCATGGTCAGCTGGCTTCAGTTCCTGAGTCAATTGAACTTTGTATGCATGAAGATGCAAATCTTTCGTCAAAATTCGCTGCAAAGTGGATTTGGAGACACCAATTTGCTGAGCTCGGTGTCGAATTGAGGTGGATGGAGTTTGAGCGACATCATCATGTACAGCTGCGACATTTTCGGTCGATCGACCTGGTCGATGGCGCGTTGTTGTCTTTACGTCACTAACAGACCCAGTTTCGGCAAATTTATCCATTAATCTCTTTACAGTTGACTCTTTTGGAGCATTATTGTGACCCCAAATTGATCGCAATTCGCGAACTGTAGCCGCAAAACTTTCACCATTTTGGTAAAACAATTTCACAATGAGAATGCGTTGTTCATTCGTGTAGCGCTCCATTTTTACTAACCTCGTACCTTCTATTAGCAAACAATAACAATTGTTCAAATGTCAAACAATGACACTTCGAATGTTGCCAGATTTAAAAATTGCGTTCTTCTTGGGACACCCTTTAGCAACCTTCCAACTTTTCGATACCATTTTTGTAGTACGATTTTTCCTTTGCTTCAAAATAGGCCTCAGTTTCGGCGATCACCTCTTCATTCGACAAAAATTTCTTCCTAGCGAGCATTCTTTTGAGATCTGAGAACAGTCGCTGGGGGCCAGATCTGGAGAATACGGTGGATGCGGAAGCAATTCGAAGCCCAATTCATGGATTTTCGCCTTCGTTTTCACTGACTTGTTTTTGGTTAAAAGTGAGCTCGCGCGGCACCCACTTTACACAGAGCTTTCTCATACCCAAATATTCGTGAATGATATGATGTACACGTTCAGTTGATATCTTTAGAGTACCTGCTATTTCATACAATTTCAATTTACGGTCATTCGAAATCATTTTGTGGATTTTTTTGATGTTTTCGTCCATAACAACCTCTTTTGGGAGTCCACTGCGTTCACCGTCTTCGGTGCTCATTTCAACACGTCTAAACTTAGCATACCAATCCTTGATAGTTGATTATCCTGGGGCAGTGTCCGGAAACTCGTCATCAATCCAAGTTTTTGCTTCAACTGTATTTTTTCCCTTCAAAAAGCAATATTTTATCAACACGCGAAATTCCTTTTTATTCATTTTTTTTTTCACAATAACAAAAGTTGCTTCACTCAAAATGCTATAATTCACGAACTAACGATCCGACAGCTGTCACGTGTCTTTTGAAGGTTAGTGCTAACTAAAATCATATCGATTTAAGTCTAGTAGCGCCATCCACATACATATGTCAGGCCGGGAACTTCTCAATTGACGTAATTTGGCCAAACGAATCATAATGGTCAATAAAACCGGTTTTCGAAATTTTGTAAGTTAAATTAATTTGCAATTTATCTGATTTTTGTGTAATTTGTTGTTTAAGAAACGAAAACTTATGATGTCCTTTTTTTTGTTTAGGTAAAATGTCATTGTTTTTGTTTTTTTGTTTTGTTAGACTCAAGTGGATCATAATTTAGGTTTCACATTATTTTTTTGATTGGCATGTTTTTATTTGAATTAAGTAGTTTGCTCCCTATTTATAATAAAAAGTCAATATATTTTTTTTACATTTTTATAATATACTTTTTTTTTTTTTTTTGTTATTGTTACTTATTCTAGACATTATACTTAACCATAGTATTAAATTTCTGTTTATCAACATATTCCTTTCAGACGTTTTTCAAGTTAACTTATTATTATTTGAATCTTGTTAAAAATAGATTTATTTATGTCACCTTTTGTAAAAATTCTATAAAAGTATAATATACAAAAGAAAATATATTATTATTACGTCTTAATAACATTATTTTTTCGTTTCGGATGTGAAAAGGTTGTAATTTATATTTTATAAACTCATTTCAATTACACATTAATCATACGTCATGGTGGTTTATATTATGAAATATTACGTATACGTCAGAGGAAAATTAATTTTTATTAGACTTTTACAAGGGTATTTTTATTTTTAAATTAGATTAACAAATTGTTTATAATTAAGGTAAAATTTCAATTACAAAAAAGAAAACACTTGTAATCCTTTTCTTATTTCTTAAAAGGATTTAATTGTAAACAAGTTGCAGCTGTTCCATTTTTGGCATTAGATATGAAAAATACAGACAAATTAATATAATTATCCTGGCCCTGCTCAAAATATCTGTAGGGTATTTTATTGCTTCCGTTCTTAGGAGTTTGCTATTAAATACAACGTTCAGAGGTTATGCGTTTAAAATAAAAGTTAATTAAATTTTAATTAAAAAGTTTTGTTTTTCAAAAAAAAAAAAAAATAATAATGTCAATACAAACTGTTAAGAATTTAATAAGAAAAAGTCCAATTATTTATAAAAATATATTAAAAACACATAAAAATTAAGAAAGATGTTTCTTTTTAACACACCATTGAAAACAAATAAACCCCAACAATTTTAATAATGTTCATAAATTATGAAGCAAACAACATAAGATATTATTACAATTATAACACTAGTCTAAAAGGTTTTGAAGAAGTATTACCGAACGACTTATCATCGACTAACTAAGGTTTATAACTTAAAATTTGGTATATAGTTTTCCCTCCTTAGGGGATAGAAACATAAAATTTTAAATGTGCTTTCTTCGAATATCGCAATGATTTACTGATAAGGTTCTTTTTGTAAGTTTTCCAAGAACGTAGTCAAAATGGGAATTGAAAAGGGAAAAATCTCTCTTTAAACCGCCTGACCAAATCGCTTGCCTAGAAAACTGAAATTAAAAAGGAAAAAAAAATCTACTCTAAAATGCAAATGTCGAATTCAAACTGCTTTGACTAAAAATATGATATTCGAAATATGTATGTTATTGCCTTAGATATTCACTGTTAAATATTATTTGGAATTTTTACCAAGAGCGGGGTAAAATAGGGCTTCAATAGGTGAAAAGGCCTCACTAGCGGCCTAGAATCCAGAGATTTTAAGAACGAGTAAAATTGGAATTGAAACATTAGATAAATGGATCGAAATGTAATGGGGAATGAGTAGAATTGAAACACTTTTCTGGGAGAACGAAATGGAATGGAACAGGTAAGGGGTGGTGTTGAAACATTAAGCAAGGCCAACGAAATGAAATGGAACGGGGAATGTGTGGAATTAAAACCCTAGGCGAGGGCAATGGAATTAAAACACTGGACAAGGAGAATGGAATGGGAATGAGTGGAACTGAAGCAACAGGCAATGTAAACAAAACTAAATAAAACCATTAGGTCAAGGCAACCAAATTTAATGGGAAACGAGTAGAATGAAAACACAATGCAAGGAAAACTCAATGAAAAGGAACAAAATGAAATAAAGCAGACCTTAATATGGAAAAGAGTTCCTAATTTTCTCTGGAGCTAAAAATTCCCTATTGAAAACTTTCCTCTAGTTCATATGCACTACGACACACTAACACAAAATGTGAATGGTTGTTTCATCTGCCACAAATGGTAGTTCAATCCGAAGTGTCCGGTAAGAAACCCTGTTAGTAACCTAATGTTGTCCAAAATTTTCCCATTAGAAAAGGGGTTGAAAACCCTTTATAAAATATTTCGAATAACTTTTTTTCTAATTGTAGCGTTATATTTCGATTGTGGCAACTAAAATTCAGTGAAGACTACAGTAATTTGACTATGATAACAGAAATTCGGTTGCCTCAACAATAATTGGGTAAATGAAACTGGAAAATTCGGTTAGCACAACCGAACCATTCGATCGGCTATAAGTTCGATTATCAACACGAAACTGTATTCTGGATCAGAGAACTGCATTAGCTGATTGCGAAACGTTCATACGCAATCAACACAAGAATAAATATGTGTTTGCGTTCAAACGCTGAATATACTCCAACACACATATTTGTTGATGATTTTAAATCAATCAAACGAGGTGCAAATTGTTGTCACTGACTTATAATCATCGGTCGTTTTCATACCATTGATTTTATTCTGTTCGTTTGAGCCGACAATAATTATTTTGATGTAAAATAAATCAGAAAATACAACAAGCAACGCGTATGTGTGTATTCATAATTAAAACAAAATAGTTTCTTATCTATAAAAAGGAGGTGGTTTTGTAAAAACACATTTCATAAATGTTATAATGTACAATAGGGTGGGTCTAAAATACGTTTTTTTTAGAATTTTTATTAGGAATACCAAAAATATTGTTCTTTGTGAATTTTTTTTTTTTTTAATATAGGTCGACATCTCAGGCTCACCCAATCCGGTTAAAGTTAAATATTGCCAAATTTTCCAATCAAAATAAATTTTTCCAAATTAGGCAAGCCTGAGATATCGACCTAAATTTTTTTTCCAAAAAAATATTTATATTTCACAAAGAAGAATATTTTTATTACTAATAAAAATTCTAAAAAAGCGGATTTAAAAAATATCATTTATGAAATGTGTTTCTATTTTGTTTTAATTATGAATAAACTCATACGCGTTGTTTGTTGTTTTTTCTGATTTATTCAACGCTGACTTTTTGTTGAGTGATTAAATTTGCAGTAAACTTAATCGACATATGATTTAAACTGATCCGAATTACGCGTTCGGTAACATGATGCTGATTTTATTCTACAGTGAATTTTGTTGAATTATTAAATGTGAACAAGAATTTTTGTGTATGGTTAAATCAAGAAAAAAAGTTGATTTTTCAGTTCTCTGTTCTGGATGTAACAAAAAAAAAAAAAAATACGTTTAACCTGCAGTATGGACTTATTCAGTAAAGAGATACTTCTTTAAAATTCAAATTAAAGCACTGAGCAAATTTTAGAAGACTTTCCTAGAGTTTTTTATAACTTTTATTTTAAATATTTGAAATAACTAGCAATCCTGAGTAATCATGTATTTTTCAAATCATAACTTTTAAAATTACCGACATGTTTTACTAAAAACAAACTTTGTTATTTTTTACACCCCATTTAAACCCTTTCCGTATAAACCCCTCTTTTATACCAAAATAACTACGAGTCTGTTAATTGTTTGACCCCTAACACATATTCAAGTTTCATTACGTTCTGTGGGTTACGCCCCTTTGTGGTTTACTTGTGAATTATTTTATTGAGCTACAAAATTTTGGTAATATTTTTTTTTTTTTTAAGCTTTTTAGAAACTTTTCAAAAAATACTTGACTTATTGTTTGCTTGTTTAAATCACTCAGTCTGTTCGTTAACTCGAAATTCTTATAACATTTATTACAATTGGAAAGTTTTGTTTATTTTTTGTATTGAAATTTTCCAGCTGTAATAAAAGAAATAACTCGTAGTAAGTAAATGAAGAGGCATATTTTTGTATTTTGTATAGTTCTACAAAATTTGTAATACAAAATGAAAACAAAATTTTCCAACTGTAGTAAAAGTTAGTAGTTAAAATTTCCAATAAACGAACCCACTTATCGTTATAGAGTCTTTAAAAAGTAATTTTATTAACCAACTTTGGCATACAATTAGATCATATTGAGTATGTGAATTATCTGCCTTGCAAGTAAAAAAATACTATGGTATAAATTATACTTATAACACATTAATAGTAAATTCTTTATAACATAATCGCATTGAGTTCAAATAAATTCTTTTTTTTTTCTTCTTATTTTTAACGCCTGTAACACATAAGAAGTGCTTTATATAAATCTCTCTTTTACTTAACCCTTTTATAATAATAAAGGCGTTTACTTTAATAGAACCTTGAAAGTATATTTTAACTGTCTGACAACATTTTTCTTTTTTTTTTCTTTAGATCTAACAAATAAAATTAAACAAAAAAGTAATTTTACACCCAAGAAGATTATAATGTCTACCATAATATAAAGTGATGAAAGAAATCACAAAAAAATGGCTCACAAAATACTCAAAATACATATAAGTAACTTTAAAGAAAGCAAATCGTTTACAATCAAACTTCAACAAGAAAAAACATCTTGCAAACAAAAAAAAAAACAAAATTATAAAAGCTTATAATAAAAGGAAAACCTCCACTTAATATTATGGTTAAATATGCAAACAATCATTTAACACCAAAAAAAAAAATAATAAAAAACAAACTGAAGAAGAAGAAAAAAATCAGTAAAACTCACACCATTTAAAAAAGACGTAAGAAGAAAACCATACATACACACAAGCTCAGCATACTTTAACACAGAGTAAACAAAAAAAAAAAAAAAAACGATGAAGGGCATAAAGCGATTTTCATATTATACACGCTTAACATAACATAAATTGTGATAATGTTGCATGAAAATTTGATTTATTTAATTCGATTAGGGAAGAACACATTCATATAACTTATACGCATTTTGTACATGCATGCAAACATGTATGATATGAATGTGTTTGTGCGGTATATACATAAGTGTGTTGTTACTTAATATAAATATGTGTGTTTGTATGTATTTTATATACCAGGCTAATATTTTTGTTTATATGTGCATAATATTTTGCAAAATATTTACTTATTTCCTTTTTGAACATCTAATTTCTTTTTCAGCCTGTTTGGTTGTTCAATAAAATTCATGTTGTGTTAGTATATGTGGGCACTACTAGGAATGTTCAAAAAAATTAAAGACAATTTTAGGAGTTTCAATTGGACAATTTTATTTTCTGTTTAACAATTTGGTCCTTAAGAATATTTTGGCAATTAAGAGTATTGTGATCAAAATCATAAAGATTATTTTACGGAAAAAATTACCTAAATCAAACAAAGTCCCTTGTTTGCCATCAAATGTTTGTTCTTTAATATCTTGTATTTCTCATAAAAATCTTTGGAAATATTTTCTTGTTTCTAGGCAATTCGATGAAATTAGGCTTAACTTCGCAGAATGAAATTGTTATTTTTATAAAAAAATAGAATTTAAAAAAAGTTTATATAAACTGTTTGAAGAAAATTTCTGATTAATTAATTTAAAAACATTTTAAATCTGGTTTTTAAAAATACGTAAAAACAAAGAAAATATTTCGATGCATTTTTATTAAAAATACAAAATAATTTAAATTCACAATAGCGTGGACCTACACTCACCAAAAAAAAGTTTGTAATGGCAACTAAAAATGTTGCTGTTATTATGGGAAATTTTGCTAATTTGAACACAGCGGTATTTTTTGTTAATCTTAACAACACATGTCTGCTGACGTGTAGTACAATGAAATTTGTAGAAAAAATTAGCTGTCGCTACTAAATTTTAGGAAACTTTTCGTAAAATGGAATTTAAAATCGGTTTGCTAAAATCAGCAAAACAAAAAAATTCACTAAATATTATTAATTTTTGTAAATTGTTAAAGTTATGTACAAATGTTTTTAAAATAAAATATGTGAAATTAACAAGAATTTTTAATAAATATTGGTGAACTAAACTCGTGAATTGTAAAATATATTTATTTATTTATTTATTTTATTTATTAATCATATAATTACAAATTATATGTTAATACCCTAACCGAGCACTAGCAACAAAGGACTTCGGCTCGTTGTAGCGAAAACAGACCAGAGCCTCTGGTGGGAATTGAACTCACGACCCCCGCACTGATAAGCTAGCACGCTACCAACTAGCCTAACGGGGCGCTCAATTGTAAAATATAGAAACATTTTTATATATGAAAAAAATTTATTAAAATGCACAAATTAACTAAATTATTTTTAATTTGTAATTTGTAAAATGTAAATAGCAAAAAAAAATATTAAATAAAATTTTTTTACTAAAAGTCAGTACAAAAATAGTAAAGTGGGATTGAAACACGTTAACAAGTCTTTCTACTAACTTTTTTTTCTAAGTTTTTGATTTCTTGCGACGACAAACATCAATTTAAAGAAAAAAATATGTGTGATTTTTCTCTTGCTCATACATATCGCAACGTCCTCCTTAACCCCACCGAAGTAAAATAACAAAACACGGCTATTAACCAAAAAAGCTTCAACAATTTTCGCCAAGTCCCTATCAGATGGCAAGCAACAACTGTTCTAAGATTTATCATCCCGCGCAATTACAGTGTTGCCATATTTGAAGTCTGTCATCTTTCACCAACTTTCATCTCTCCTTTATCCCCTTTCCAAAGAAAGCAACACATTACGAGTAATAAGTAGGAAGAATTTTCTGAGTGTTGCTTCTCTTAAAAAAAAAAAAGTGTAATATGGCCTTTGGAGGAATTTTGCTTTGGACAGGGCTAGACAAATTGTAGATACATTCGAACAATTCGCTGTTGACACCGTTCCATATACAGAATTTTGTCCGATTAGAATTTTCTTTTGCCTTGTTAATAAAAAATAATAAAGAAATATTTTCGTGAAAAAAAAATTATATTTGGAAAAAAATTTCACTTTCTTCAAAATTTTTATATTTTCGAATGAAAAGCGTAAAATGAAAATCAATTTTAACTTCGCTTAGACTTTTCAAAAATATTTCTTAATCTATCCATAACTGTTTTAATTCCTGCCTTAAGAGAAATTCTTGCAAGAGTTCAAATTCGATCCACCGTAATACATATGTACATACATATTTACATATACCAACACATATTCATCATTTTGTATGAATATTAAGCAATTTACTTATAATAAAGTGACGTTTTTCATTTGACTCGTTTCAGGTTATTTCATTTGGTTTAACCTAAGATTTTTTTATTTTTTAAATCCAAATCGTTGATATTTTATTTTTGAACTTTCAGCCAGTAAATAATTTATGTGACACAGTGTATGTACGTCTATGTGGGTTTGTATGTGTTTTAGAATGATAACCACAAAACTGATTAGTCGTCAATTAAAGCGTTAAATGAACATGTGTATTTTTATCATTTTTGCAAACAACATACACACATCATTAATTAATTATTTTCTTGTCTAATGAATTTTGTTTACTTCGTTATAAACAAAAATTAAAGAAATGTAATAAATTCAGTTAAGCCAACACAGCCAAGGACATTTTTTTTTCAAATTTGTTGCTCAATTTTGGTGGAGAAAGTTTGTGGAAGGACCGAATCCAAATGCAATGAAAACAAAAAAAACGTTTTCCAGTCAGGCATTGCTGCTACCAGAGGGATAGTAAAGGGAGGAGAGCGTGTATTCATACCACGTGTCCGAACTGAAAATTTCATAGAATCTGCATCGCTTCCTTGGTCACCACGTAACTACACACCACACGATGACTTTTGGGGTTAAAAACCACGAATCTGAAGTCAAATTTTTTCAGATTTTTTGTTCTTGAGAAAAATGGTGTTTAATTTCTCGAACACTGTATTTTGAAGGCATATTACAAAAATACAAATGAAAAAACAAAAACATTTGTTATACCCTCCACCATAAATATACATATATCAGATTGTCATTCCGTTTGTAACATGTCGAAATATAGGTTTAAAACCCCATAAAGTATATATATTCTTTATCCTTATGCAATTTTAAGTTGATTTAGCGATGTCCGTCTGTCTGTCCGTCTGTTAAAATGGTGATCACGGCGGGAAGACGCAAGCAGGGGTACTAATTTATACCCAGATTATTGGACATCCTTCCGAGCAGTTTGCTATTGAAAATTAACAAAATTGGCCCAGCGATTAAAAAGTTATGAGTGAAAATATGAAAATATCTCTAATTTTTCTATACAAATTGGTGTATTTAAGTACAATTTCATAGTAACGACAAGTACAAAATATATTTTCTCATATTTTTTCACCAGACGCTTAGAAGTGAATAATATTTTGTACTCATCTCAAATATTTTACACCTCAAAATGTTTTTTCACCACAAAATTTGTTTTCGCATCGAAAAAGTTTATCACCTCAAAAAATTTGTTTCACCACCATAATTTTACTTCAAAAGTTTTTTACATTATGTGTATCAAACACAGTAGAGAACATTTTTTAAGGAAGATTCGGCCCAACCGAATCAAGCCTTTTTTACTTGTTTCTATTGTTGAAAGTTTAATCGTTTGTTAATTGAACTACATTTTTCCTTTTTTTATTTTTTATTTTTTTTTACAGGTTGGTTGAAAAGTTCCTGCGCTCACCAAGAGATGGCACTGCTAGCTCCAAACTGTTTTTTCTCAAGTTAGTATAACTGTCCTGAGAACACATGCAAAGTTGCAAGTCATTCTGTCAATTCTTTATTTGTTTACAAGCCATTTGAAGTTGACGTGTCATTGATTTTTTTTAACATAGAAAAAAATTAATACCGTGCAGTCATTTTTAAAAGCAAAGGAAATTTATGAACAATTGTTAGAAGTGTATAAGGAGTCCTCACCTTCAAAACGCACCGTTGAATTTTGGGCTGGTGAATTTAAACGTGGTCGTACCAGCCTCAAAGACAATCCACGCGAATGACGACCAAAAACTGCAACCACAGCAGAAATCATTGAGCAGGTAAATAATATGGTTAGTGAAGATCCAAGTTTGACTAAGCGCGAAATTGCTAATGCCATAGGCATCTCAGACGAACGAGTACTCCATATTTTACATGAAGATTTACGTATGAAAAAACTGTTTGGAAAGTTAGTGCCGCACACATTAACAATTCAACAAAAACTGGATCGAAAACAAATTTCTCAGCGTAATTTGGAGCGTTTTAAGCCGAATAAAACCGACTGCTTGCGTCGTTTTATAACTATGGATGAGACTTGGATCTACCACCATGATCCTAAATTGAAACGTTTACAGTGGACTGAAGCTGGTTGTTCAGCTCCAAAGCAGGTGAAGTCACAACGATCAGCAAAGAAGGTTATGGCATCAGTTTTTTGGGATGCAAAAGGAATTTTGTTGATTGATTATCTTCAGAAAGGTAAAACAATCAACTCTAAATATTATTGCAGCCTTTTGTATCAGCTGGATGAAAAAATTCGTGAGAAAAGATCTGGTTTAAAGAAGAAAAAAATCATATTTCATCAAGATAATACACCTGCTCACAAAAGTGTTTTGCTGATGGCTAAATTCAAAGAATTAAAGTACGAATTACCTGAACATCCACCGTATTCACCAGATTTGGCTCCCATTGACTACTATCTCTTCAGAAATCTCAAACAATTCCTTCGTGAAAAGCATTTTTCGTCGAATGAAGAGGCCATAGCAGCCGTAGACGGTTATTTTACAGAGCTTCCGGAAAACCATTATAAGGATGGGATAAAATTATTGGAAGATCATTGGAACAAGTGTATTGAGCTTCTAGGAGATTATATTGAATAAAAAAATATATTTTGTAACAAAAACAGTATTCTTTCATTTCGAGCGCAGAAACTTTTCAACCAACCTGTATATAGTTTTCAGTTTTTAAAATTATGCTAAAACATATGTATTAATGTTTTGTTTTTCTTTGTTATAAAAAGGAGAATAATGTTGGTAAGAACTTTTATATTTACATTTAAAGCTCACCCTTATACTATCTAATTGCATAAAAAAACAATTAAAAAAAGAAAAAAAATTATAAAAACGAGTGTTCGAATAATCGATTATTTATTTATCCCTACTTTTTTGCTGTTGGCAACACCAATGTTAACAGCTGATTGAAAAAAATTTTTTCCTTATATAAATATAAGGAAACCTAAACCCCCAAAAAAAGTTTATGCAGCAATTTTTGAAATTTTTTTATTTTTTAATAAAAATAACATTTATTGTAAATTTATTACATATTGTCTGTTTTTTTAATTAGTTTGAAAAAAGTAACGAAAAAGTAATTATTTTTTCAACGCAGGGATTTATGAAATTCTTATTTGTATGTATAAATTTCAAATAACGTAACGAACAGCTGTTTCAACTACTTTATTCAAGTGATTTACTAAATTGATTTTTTTAAAAAATGATTTGAAGTGAGGCCTTGTGTTTTGCAAAATGAGGGCATTCATTTTTTTTTTTCAATATTTTATGAGAAGAGTTCTGATTTGCAATTCTAATTTCAAAAAAAAAAAACATATTATTTTTTAAGAAATTTAAAATTTTATATATAAAAATATTTAACTTTGAGAGTCGTATATCAATTATAATATTTGTAGAAGTTAAAAAAAAAGATAATATATATTTATTTGTTTGTTAAATAATGCAAAAAAAAATCATATTAATTATTTTTAGCTAGGCTGATACAAACCATATATTTTAATCTGGCAAAAGATCTATACAGAACCCAAAGAACCCATGAAAATATATTTTTAGCTTCAAACTTGAATTTAAAATGATGATTCTTTGCCAGATAGAATTAAATAAATGAGTCTAAGTAAAAAAATTTATTTGCCTTAATTGGGGCATATGCGGAGGTTAAAAGTTCATTATAAATAAATGAAAATAACAAGAACAAAAATCACGTGTATATAAAAACAAAAGAAAACTGTAAAATTAGTAGTTGAGCCGAGTATAACTCATTTTTCTTTAAAAATATAAAAAGAAAATGTTTGCTCTAAAATATTTTATTAACGTCATAGTGCATGTTAGGAAAGCAACTTAATCATAATGTGCTGGAGGTCAGTCAGCAATGGAAGAAAATATAAATGTATTTAAATGGGGTTTTTTTTTTATTTAAGCTCTGTCTCTTCTAGTGGCCCTTGTTATTCTAAAACTTTGGGTTCTAATGAGATCTTTTACCTGATCGAAAAACATGTATCAGCCTAGCTAAAAATAATTGATTTATTTTATTTTTGTGGACATATGAAGGTAAAATGTACAAAAATAAAAGTATTACAAAATTTTAAATACCCATGTAAAAATCGAAATATATATGAGCATACATGATCATACATGAGCCTGTATATGATCATACATGGGCATACATGGTCATATACGTCCATACATGATCTCATATATGACCATATATCTTCGGATCCGAAATTTGAGGGTATATGGTGATATATGTGCATATATTATCATACATGCTCATATATTATTCATGTATGCTCGTATATGATCATATACGTCCATATACCCTCAAATTTCAGATCCGAAGACATATGATCATATATGAGATCATGTATGGTCATATATTGAACAATGTATGGACGTATATGACCATGTATGCACATGTATGCACATGTATGATCATATACAGGCCCATGTATGATCATGTATGCTCATATGTATTTCGATTTTTACATGGGTAATTAAAAAATATTTGTTAAAATTCAAATTCGATTTCTACCAATTTTTTGTTTAAAATGTTTGTGAATTGTAATTTTTCATATAAAAATTATTTGAAAATAAAAATTAAAGTTACAAAAAAATAGCAAAAAGTTTCTTGTATTTAAAAATTCCATTGTTGGTGCCTTTTTATTTTTGCTTTTATTTGTATTAACAAAAAATATTCTACGAAAGATGTTTAATATTAACACTGAATTTTTTTAAAGCTTTACTGACTCAAAATAATTTTACAGTACCCAATTGTAGTTTTTTAGGAAGTTACCCTTGCATTTGTTTTTTTTTTAATGACTAAATCCCTTAACCTTTTTTAAAATTTATTTAAAAAAGTAAATTTTCTGTTACCGTAAATATTTTCATTTTAAATGTTTTGTTTAATAAACTTTTTTTATTTTTTTATAGTTTAAAATAATCAAAATAAATGAACATTATTTTTTTCTGTGTAAATATAACATATTTGGTCTTTTTTAATTTTAGTATCAACATTGTGCCCGTTAGGAAAACCATTTAACGATGCTAAGAAAACAGATATGTAGCTAAATATTCGTATTCAAAAGGTTTTTTGTTCAGACTCTGCCTTCTTTTGTAGGCTTTAGCTTGTCTAAAACTTTGGGTTCTGAAGAGATTTTTTGCCAGATCGAAATACATATATTAACCTAGCTAAAATCGTAATTTGCTTTGCTTTTGTAAATATACGGAGGTTGAAAGCTCGTTTCTTTAAAATTCGTTTCTTTAAGCAGACTTTATGGTTAATTTAAATGACATTTTAAAATGCAAATAAAGGAAATATCATTTATTTTTACAGATATTTTAGTTAATTTGTTGACAGTTAAATAAAATAAAGAAAGAAAGGAAATATCACTTTATTTTATGGATTAATAGCTAAAATAAATGAAAAATCATTAAAATCATTGGCAATTAATAATAAAGAAGTCCTTTCAATTTAACTGAGTACATTGGTTTTTAAGTGATTTTTTTATTACATTTATTACATTATTGAAACTAAAAACTATTTAAAGTTTATGTATATTTTTGCATTTTATAATACCTCGAGCAAAATCTTCTTTATGTTAAAACTATTAAAATAAAATTTTATAAACAATATTCAGTGGTCCAAAAAAAAATAAACTCCATTAAAATCCTTTGTAATATAAAAGTAAAATAGATAAGATTCAAAAAATAAATAAGTAAAACAAAGAAAAATTCCAAAAAAAAAATAAAATAAAATCTAAACACTAAAGTCATAATGTGCTGGAGGTCAGTCAGTATTACTATTGTCTTTTCAATACAATAACGCTCTCTCAACATGTGGTAGAGATATAACAATTTGGCAGTTATCCAAAATCAACCGCACATTGACTTGGAATAAATATCAAATAGAAAAAAAGAGAAGCGTTAATAATGACTTCAACTGGTAAACCAAAAAAATAAAAAAATAAAACTATTATTTATTTAGCTAAAAGCATTAGCAAAAAAAAACTTATTTTATATGCACTGCAGTTGTAAAGACTGTTGATTTAGACGAAATTAAAAAAAAAGAATTACTTGTAAAATCATTAACATTGAAATGAAGAAAAACCAGCTGCTTTATTATAACTCTATAAAGATTTTTTTCCAGTTAAACAAACTGCACTTTATTACAATAATCTGTTATTATGTCGAGATTTTAAAGAAACAAGGGTGAAATTTATTTTCAATATATTCTGTGTTGTAATTAAAAAGTGAAACTCTAACTTTTAAGACATTTGATTAAGATTTTTTTAAATTAATTGACCTTTTTAACTTTAGCTGTTTAAATATTAAAAAAAACATAATTTTAAAAATAAGTGACACTTTAATAAACAACTATATATAGATAGTACCGGGGTACTCTACTACACTTCATCAATAAATTTGACATTATCATCAGGGTATTAAAAATGAAAGAAAAATATTAAAAAGTTTACAGTTGTCTAAAATTATTTTAAGATTTGACATTTGTTTTTTTTTTTTTTGCTTTTCGTTTTTATCAATATATTTATACACCCGAAATATTTTTACAGTAACCAACTGTAGTTTATTTATGCGTACATTTATTTTTAAATGATTTAATAGTTAAAACAAAAGAAATTTAGTTATTTATCATTTAAAGAGTAATTACATATAAATACGTATTTTCTGTTACAGTTAATATTTTAATTTCATATGTATGTTGAAATAATTAATTTTTGTATTTTTTATAGTTAACTGCTTGATAGTTAAAATAAAAAAAAATAAATGAATAGTCATTTATTTTGACAGACTTTGTAGTTAATGTTCTTGTTATTTAAAAAAAAATAAATTATTATATTAATTTTTACTGATATTGTAGTTAATTAATTGACTGTTAAAATAACGAAATAAGGGAAAAATCATTACTTTTTACGGATTTTGTGGTTAATTAGAAATATCATTTGGTTTTACTGATTTGTAGTTTATTTGTTAAAAGTAAAAATTAATGTAAAACAATTTATTTTTTATGAATTTTGTAAGTTAATTTATTAACATTTAAAACTAAATAAAAGTTTTTTTTAATTATAAATTAGTAGACCGGTTTTGAAGTAATTTTTTGTATTAATTTTAAATTAGATTTTCGGTTAATTGAAACTACAAACAATATTGAGTGTATTGTTTTTTTAATCTTTGCACCCATGGCCACATGTTAAATCATTTAACATTTTTTGTTGCTTAAGGTGTTATAGTGGTTTTTGTCAATAAGAAGAAAATTTGCAGTAATAAAGAGAAGAATTAGTCTGATGAACAGATTATTGATAAATTTGTTATATTACAAAGTGATTGAGTTTCAATCATTATAAAGTATTTGTTAAGAAAATTACAAATTTAAAACTAATGTTAAATTGTAAAATTTAAAATACGTGGGTTAAAGTTCGAAAGTTCTTTTATGTAGCCTTCCATCGTATCAATTTCAAACTAAAAAAGTTTCTTGTCTTATGAATAAAAAATTGAACAAATTTTTGGAAATTTTTATCGAGAAAGGCAAAAAGAGGAAAAGTCTTCTACTTGACAGTATGGCCAAATCCCCCGGGAAGTTTAAATTCGCCCATATGAAGCCATTTTTGGAAATTCTTATGGGGAGCGGCAAAATTATGAAAAAGTCTCCTCCTTGACGGCCTGCCAAAACCTCTATGACTAGAAACCTGGAAATTAAAATATGTTTTTGGAATTTTAACGAGGAACGAGACAAAAATGTGTGTTCCAAGAAGGACAAGTTTCCCCCTTAACGGATTCCCCAAACAAATTTGGATTGATGCATGATAATGGATTGGGGAACGAGTGGAATTGAAACCCTAGTTAAGGGGAATGAAATGGAATGGAACGGGGTATGAATGGAATTAAAACACTATACAAGGGGAGCAAAATGGATTGCAACATAGAACGAGTGGAATTAAAACACTCCACAAAGAGAACGAAATGGATTGAAACAGGGAACGTGGAATTAAAGCACTACACAAGGGGTACGAATGGATTACTCGAACAAATTTGGATTGATGCATGGAATGCAATGCATGGAATGCAACGGAATGGGAAACAAGTGGATCTGTAACACTAGACAAGAGGAATGGAATGGGGAACGAGTGGAACTGAAAAAAGAAAAGGGAAATGAAATTGAATAGAACGGGGTACGAATGGAATTAAAACACCAAACAAGGGGAGCGAAATGCATTGCAGCATACAACGAGTAGAATCAAAACACTAGACAGAAGAAACAAAATGGAATGAAACAGAGAACGAGTAGAATTGAAATACTAGACAGACTAACATGGGTAACGAAAAGGGGAGAGAGTGGAATTGAAACACCAGACAGGGCAACAAAATGAAATGGACAGGGCATCGAGTAAAAATTAAAATATTTTACTCACAATATATTTCCCGTTGCCGACTATAGTTTATTTAAAAAGTAATACGTAGAGTTTGTTTCTAAATGAAGAACCAATTGAAATTCATAGATATATTGCTATTTTCTGTTAAATGTAAAATTTTATGTTCTCTGTTTCTAGAAATAGAAATTTAAATAATTCCTTTTTGTTATTTTTTATCAAAATAGTTTGTTTAAATACAAAATTATTTCAATACAAACTACAAGAAATTTTTTAAATATACGTACATACACACATAGAAAATCAAAATATATACATCTGTGTGTGTTGTGTTTTGTAATAAAAAAACTTTCAATTTGAAAAACAAACAACAAAAATAGTTTTTTTCTAAGGTTTTGTCAGTTAAAAATTTATGTTTTTTAAACGACTATCGATTAAACAATCGATAGTCGATTATTAAACAATGATGGAAAATAACCAACAAAACAGGCTGAATATAACGAGAAATCATGATTTTATTTTGGTAAATTTAATTATATATTTTAGATTGTTTTTAACGAAATAATATTGTTGAGTGCTAACACAGAAAAATAAATGGAGTGAAGTGAGCATGAAATTTAGTGGTATTTATCGATCTGTGATAATAAGTTAAATTATTTATATTTTTCGAAAGACTTTTCTGTCAATGGTAATTAGTTTTTTAAAATTTGGCATTTAAGTTTCTCCTCCTGAAATTCACCAAGACAGGATTTTTCAAAACCTTTGAGACTTAAAGGGAAAGCCTCCCCGGCTTTCAGATTTCGGCAAGAAATCTGAAATGTCAAATATGTATTCCTTGTAGTATGGTCTAATTCCCTAATAAAGTACCTAATGGAAGTTTGGCCAGAAATGTGGAAAAAACGGGGATTCAAAAGTCTAAAGTACCTCCCTTAACGGCTAGAATCTTAAAAATAAGTGTGTCCGGATAAACATGTGGGTTTATTCAAATTTAAGTACTTTTTCAAATTTTCAAAAGGAATGTCGTAAAACTGGGGGATCGGAAAGGGTAAACCTACTCCTTAGCGGCCTGCCCAATATCCTTCAGCTAGAAATCTGAAATTAAAAATATGTGTTCCCTGAAAATAAAATTATGTATTCCCTGAAGAAGAACTAAAGAGGTGGAGCAAATGAGGGTTAAAAAGAAAAAGTGCACTCTTAATCACCCATCCACAAATTTTCGAGAATTTTTTATTTTTTTTTTGTACTTTTTGGAAAAACTTGACATTATGTATATCAAAGTTCCTCATTTGACGAGTATATTATTATAATGCAGTTTTATATAAAATGTTAAAATTTTGTCCCCTATTTCACTTCCTAGATCGCCGAGGTGCCCGAAAAAATTAAACATTTTGATTTTTGGATTCCTTTTCTGAGCGATATTATAAATATTATCATATTCATATTCACCATAAAAAAATTTTATAAGAAACAATGTGTCTCAGGCTATAAAGAAAAAGTCGTTTTTGATTTGGTTTAAAATTTCGAAAAGTTTTCCTGCACAGTTGATTGGTTTAAATTTTGACCATATCAGTTTGAGAACAAGTCTGCAAGGTTATCAACGAATACTCAAAGAAGAATTTGCAATGCCACTCTAACACTGCACAGTGGTTTGAGACCAAAAAAAGTGGTAATATGCCACTTCTAACGGGCCAGTTTGAAGTAAGAGGTGAAGTGAGGCATGGCTAAGTAGTACACCTTATTGATTGAGACAACAGGATAAAAAAAAATGTCTAACAGCTCTAAAGGTTTAAACATTTTTGTATTTGTTTAACAAGCTCTTTATTGTGATGAGTTATGTGAAAAAAGAAATCATGAAAATAAGTTTTATATTTTAACAAGCATGAGTATGAGTAATATCAAAACTCTCTAACACTCATACGCCTAATACATAGTTTACATATGATTATTTTAAATAAACCTAACAACTTTTACAAAAAAGAAACATCTTATCGGTCATAAAGAAGGGTTTATGCACATACTTACAAAAAATGTTTAACATATTTTTGTATCTGTTATAAAAACAAGTTTTTTTAAACCCAAATAAAAAATTTTTTGTTAACAAAGTAGACAAAAATGGAAGAAGAAAAAAATCTGTATCAAACAAAATGATTATCTTAACCATTTATCCAACACAAGACATACATTTAGTTTATTAAAATACAACATTTTACTAACCCTAACACATGTTTAATAGAAAAAAAAAAGAATTTAAAGACCACACAAAATTAACACCCATAAGTAATCCTCTTTTTTTTTGCCATGATTTTGTCCAGCAAAACTAAACCCAAAAGTATGTGTGTGTTTTTTTTTCTTTGTCGAAACAAAACGTGCCGGCAATATAAAATAAAACCAATTGTAATTTTGTAGACCAAAAAAAAATTTACATAATTTAAATCGTAATTTTGTAAGTTTTAGTTGTTATTTCAAATTTACTAAATTATAGCTTTAAAATTATATTTATTTGTGCATTATTTTGAAATAATTTGAAAATATTTTATTATATCAAATTTATTTTTGATGTGTTAAAATAAAAAATATTATTTTCCATGTGATTGTGTTTGTCTTTTGGCTTCATGTACTATAATTTACTTATTTTTGTAAACTCAAAGCGAACAGTACGTATGTTCTACTAAATTAGGGAAAAGAAATATATTAAATCGTAAAAACTAATTGATTTCTGTTTTTCATTTAAACTCAAATTTTTTGACGGAATATTTTACGAAAAAACAACCTGTGAATTAATACTTAACCATGACTAACATATGCCTTGATTACATTACTATATGTTTTTGTAATAATTTAGTGAACATTTCAGACTTTTTGCTTCAAAAAGTCGAGCAATTCTCAAGAAATTCTTTTTAATAAATAAAGACAGTGAAAGTCTTTGGCAAGGGAACATAAGATATGGTAAATCTTTAAACAGTTGCTTCAAAAAAATCATTCTTTTGGCCTAACCTCAGTTTTCAAAAAAATAAAAATTCTTATCCAACTTTGGATAAGCTTTAAAAAAAAAGCCTAATATTTTTTAATGCTGGAATTAATAAAGTTTTGTTAAGTATTTAATTTTGAGTTTATTTCATTAATTTCATGCTGCGATTTTTTGCGTTTTTTTATATACGCCATTTTTTGTAGGCAACCCCTACTTGGCTCATAGCGAACTTGCTGAGGTTTGGTTCTAAGAAAGAAAAAAAAGGAGAGAAATAAACTGCTGTTTTGAAGTATATACTTAGGAAAATAGGTGATGGCGAAACGGTGAGTGAAGAAGTGATTGTTCTTAAACGAAAGATCACAAATTTTTGTCGTTATTTGTCTCAGAAATGGCAAAATTTACAAAGAAAACATGTTGTGTTTGAGACGAAAAATTCAGAATGGTTAAATGCCAAAAAAAAAAATTGGAAAGAAAAGCGAACGTTCGAAAAGAAGGGATGCTGATGAACTCTCAAAATCAGTACAACATGAAAAGGAGCTATGTGTTCGCGCAGCAACAAAATCTGCTCGAAAGCAAAAGCAGCTAGACTTAACATTGGTTCTCAAAAAACTCTAGCTAGCCAAACAAGGCCCTCTAAATTGAGGAAAATATCAGAGTGCGACGAAGAATCCAGTCAGATTTACGACAGAAAAGGCACTATCCTTTATATTGGAAAACCAACACTAAATAAAGTCAAACTATATGTGGAGCAAATCCAAAGGACTTTATGAAAATCACAAACTTTAAGAGTGAAACATTTTATGCGAAAGAAGGTAACCTAAAATACGGATTAAGTCCTTTGCATTGTTGGATTCGTGTTTTTGAGTTCATATTGCACGCAGGCTACAAGTGCGAAATAAAGAAGTGGCAAGTTAGAAAAGAAGAGAAAGGTCGTATTGGAAAAAAATAAAAATTCAGAATTTGTTTTGGGAAAAATGTCTCTTCACGTAAACAAGCCAAAAACGGGAGGATTTGGCAGAAAGAATGATGGAAACACTGCAGTTAATTAACTATCTATTTTACTAACTAATTTTTTTGAGTGTAGGGTTTATATTTTTTTAGATCTTCCCAAATCATTAAATAAGGGCCCTCTTACTCCAAAACGTAATTTTTTTGCAGTTCGAAAAACTTTCCAGACTGGCAGTTATTAGTTTTGGCCAAAAAATTGGTATATATTACCCATAGTGCACTGTTATGTTATTTTACTTTGGTGGGGTTAAGTGTCATGGGAGCACCGAAGAAAAGGGATAGAACTCATAAATATTATTTTACTAAATTGATGTTGCCAACACTGGGAATCGAACCCGCAAGCCTCTGTGTCATAGTCCTGCCATTATACCCCAACGACCATAGATGAAGTAAATAAAACACCAAAACATTACTTGCTGTGTCTAAATACCTCTAGTGATTATAATTTCGGCACGAACGGTCTAATTAGTATTTTAAATTGGACCATGCCATACAAAGTCCAATCTCGACCTCAAGCTTTAAAGCCCGATACGGTAGTTTTAAATATCGGCATATATTAAGAAGAACATTTATTTAATTTTGTTAAGAATTTTCCTGTTGCAACAAATTTGTTTCATCGTTTTAAGGTAGGTGGATTCTCTCATTTCAAGTTTTAGATTTGGGGCTTAAAATGTTTGCAGTGGCAATTAAAGGAATACTTTTTCCAAAGAGTGTATCTGTAGAGAATTAGCCAAAACCTCAGGGAACATATATAAAATATTTTAAATTACAGAGCATCACTCACAATATTATTTCGTTAAAAATAATCTTAAATACAATCAAAAAGAGGACTACTGAGTTTTTCATTATATTCAGCCCATTTTGTTGTTTATTTTCAATCATTCTTTAATAACGGCAAAAATAGTAAAAGTCGAAAGTCGTTTAAAATAACTATCAATTTTAAACTGACAAAAAGTAGAAAAAACACGATTTTTTTGGTTTGTTTTTCAATTGATTTTTTTTATTTGTATGTAATTTTACAAAATTCAACACACACAGATGTATATATTTTTATTTTCTACCTAGCAAAAATAAATGGAAGTGATTCTTAAGGAATTAATTTTTCATTGATTCTTAAGTATCGCTTAGTTCTGATTTTTCTCTTCTAAGGCAGTTCTTTTTCACAACTTATAAAAATGTGATTTTTAATGAAATTTAACACTTTTCAAATCTATGACGCTACAAAAAGTAAAAAAATTATTGTAGTAAAAATCGCAAGAATTTCGAATAGAGATAAATAAGGCCCGATTGCTGAATTTCCCGCTAAACTTTAACGAACAGTAAAACTCAAACTTTATATAGGAAACAACAACAGTTAAGTTAAATTCCCAGGTAGAAACGGGAGATTGTGAAAATGAGGCTAAGGCCCGATTACTGATGTCCTGTAGAAATCTAAATTACAAATTCAAAATTTATTTGGAAAGAACAAAAGATTTAATTTTTCACTAAACCATAAGAAGGGCTTTAGATGCAATGAAAAAGGATCATAAAAGAAAACTTCCACCCTATGACACCCCTATGTAAAAATCATTGGTTCCGATCCAAATTTTCACAACACCGGAATCAAAATCACTGCTTCTTTTTCTCTTCTTTTGCTACTTTTTTTTTTGCTGGGCTATGTGTGTATTCCATATTTGAATAATTTCTTGTAAATTTTATTGAAATAATTTTGTATATAAACAAACTATTTTGGTAAAAAAAAACAAAAAGAAATTATATAAATTTCTAATTTTAGAAAACATAAAATTTTTCATTTAACAGAAAACACCAACTCCTGCCTGAAATTTTTATAGTTTGTTTCTTGAATGACTGATTCAAATAGTTAAAACAGTTATCTTTATGAATTTCAATTGATTCTTTATTTAAAAACAAACTCTACATATTACTTTTTAAATAAACTTCAGTCGGTAATGGAAAATATATTGTGAGTGTACATATTTATGTACACCCGAGTAAGAAAATTGATCTGGCGCAATATTAAAGAATATATGTAGGGCTTAAATATTAAAGATCAAAATTTATTCGAAAAATGGCAGATTGAAATATATCAGATTATATCCAACAATGTACTATACACGGTATCTAGTTGATTTAAAAACGTATCAAAAAAATTTTAAATTAAAAAAAAAATACAATTCCAAAAAAAAAACCTTCACCTGGATTTAAACTCGGTATGCCAAAGTTGTAGTGGGTCAAGCACTCAACAGTGTATCGTTGACTTTATTAGACTACATTTTTAGTATAATTGTGCTATATACAATTAAATATTCCACACTTATAATTTTAATTTGGAAAAACTTATACATATCATGTTTGAATTAAAAAGTCTAAATTGGTTCTGTACTAATCTGATTTTATATAATTATATATACCTATAACAACATTCGTTTACTTTGTAGGATCATACTAAAGAAACACGTAGTCCAAAAGGGTTGGATCGGTTTTGGTTAATGAAACACAAATTTCCAATTTAAATTTTTTAGCCAAAGCACTTGGAGCAGCTCATTAAGGCGAAGACTTTTAACATACCAATTTTGACCATCTGTCAGTGTATTGTTGCTTGCATGTTATATTCTCGGTAAATGCGAGCTAATTTGCAACAATTTTCATAGAAAAACCATACATATGTTACTACAAACTCGCTTAAGGCGAACCCTCGGTTAAAAAGAACTATATCTGATAGTTTTTGAACTAAAAGTTTGTATAATTTTCCATTTTTAATACGAAGTTCACAAAATTTTGCAATTTTTTTCAATATATGTATTTTTTTTTGTATTGTATTTTTAACAAATTTCAGACTAAGCAATTATAATTTTTTCTTAAAAGTATGGTATAGCAAAGAGTTTATTTAAAAAATCCAATGAAAAAAATTCGCACAACTTTTGAAATTGTTATTAGAAACAATTCAATATTTTATGGATAATTAAAATTTGTTAAACAATCCAGAATTACCAGAGTTAATACGAACCTTGACACATGCAAGTGCCAAAAACTCAATACACTCTTTTTTTTTATTACCACACTCACACTTATGCTACTTGCGACTAAATGAAATATTGAAACAAGTTTATTTTTGACAGTTGATGCAAGTTGAATTGCAAAACAAAAAACAGAGATGCCGAGTACTGAGTTTTATATTAATATTATTAACTTATTTGTTGCAATAGGAGTTAATATTATAGCGGCAGAAGAATCACGAGAAAGGATATACATAGTATCCTTTCAAAGGTAAGTTAAAATAATAAATTTACATTTTTATAGAAGAAATATAATAACATGATATATATCCCTAGGAACCGCAAAGTGTAAAGTACTTGGCAATACTGTAATTCCATTAAGACAGCCATTTTGGATACCACTACCCACTTCTTGTAGTCATTTTAAAAATGAACTTGCTCTGTACAGTGCAGCCACTTAAAATTTTTTATTGTTTTTCGTTGATAACACGTCTACACCACTTGCATGTAATTACTTGCATGTGACAACGGGGGATTATAAGGAACTAGTAGTTTCTTTTAATAGGTCTCGCTTGATTTTGGTTAGAATCGGTCCATGTTTAGACCTAGTATCCTCATAAATTTTCCCCAAAATGTTTTACAGGCCGTTTATTAATTACACTGACTAAAGGACAACTCCTATTTACTTCGGTCCAAATTTGGTCGTTGTTTCGGCTTTGTTCGACATAATATGATCTATTGGAATAAGCATTGAAATTCCTGACTTTTTTACAAAACCAACTAGAACAAGTCAAAGTCAAAATTTCTAAGTGAAATTTTAGTTAATGAATTATAACTCAGCTTTGTATCTAGATCGATTTCGACCCATTCAAAATTTCTAACGCGTACAGTGATTAATTTTAACCAAACTGGTGTAGGGCATATCATGGTCGGTCTTGACTAACTCTAATTTTGTATTTGTTTTTATTTGAAGAAACAGGAAGGTATTTAAAATTGCAATGCCATAGAAGGAGAGAGATTTACCACTTACAGATTACTTCATTTGAAGTTGAAAATAATGGTTGTGCCTACCCAGACAGAAATTGTTGATGGTAAAAAAATAAAGAACTGGCAGAGCACTAAAGGTCAACAACGGTGCAACAAATAAAGTGCTGGAAGAACACTTATTTAGAACGCTCTGCCAACGCTAGTGCTTTGCCAGTACTTGATTTACAAAATGAATAGCGGTAAAAATAATAAAAGCACTGGCACAATCTTGATTGTGAACGCTTTCCTAACGTTGGCAAATAGTGCTTTGCCAGTACTGGGTTAACAAAATTTACAACCGCTTATGAAATCATAAAGCATTGGCAAAACACTTTTTTACAACACTATCCCAATTTTTGTCCCTATGACAGGACTTGTTTTTCGCATATATTTCAATATAAATTTGCCATTCAAAACCGCGCAACCAAAAATTGACATATATAAAAGTATTTTTATGCCAGTTCAAAACATTGGAATAATTTAAAATTAAGTGATTTTAAAGTACATTTAATACAAAAATTAAATATCTTCCGAGAATTATAAAAAGAAAAAAGAAGAGTAATTTCCTGCTACTCTAAATACAAAAAATAATTTCCCAGTACTGAATAAAACATTTACTACTTATATATTTATATATTTTAATTTTGTTAGAAATTCTAGAGTAAATAATTTAATTTGTTACACTCGAAAAAATTACTAAAATTGTGTTTGTATAATTAAACACTCCTGTGCTGAAACTATGAAAATTTTTTTTGTGGTGAGTAAAAAATTTTTGCTGGTGAAAAATATTTTTTAAGCGTTACCAGAAAATATATTATTTGCCCGAGCGCACCGGTAGCCTAGTTGGTAGCATGCTAGCTTATCAGTGCGGGGGTCGCACAGTGAGACAGCCCTATAGTAACCGCGGCAAAAAATGGTTTCACAGTATATTAACAGATATATGAGTAACAATTCCCTGAAATTTCAGCCTCATAACTTTATTATTTTTTGGTCTAGAGCAAGTCAAAGTTGAGGTATGCCAACGCGCTTGAAATATGTTAATTTAATATGTAATATTCAAAAGCTTATTAATAAAAAAATACATAATAAATATAACTTTAAAGTATTTTTTAAATTATTTTAGTTGTTGTAGAATAAGTAGATGAAAAAATAAATTTAAAAAAAAAAAAAAAATTTCTTAACAACAGAATTGTGGTGTAAAAATTGAACGTTTTGCATTTTTAATGGACTAGGAAATATAGAGCCCTAGGTGCAGACTTACATCAAATGAAAGATTAAATTCTCAGTTTTCATTTAAAGTAAAGGACATATAGCAAAAGTTTGCAAAAGTACTTTAAACATACAAAAAACTACAAAAAATACGCAACGCGCACATTCTGTCGCGTATGTTAGCATGCAAAAGCATATTTACAACTTTTTACTTTTATTTTTTTTTTTAATTGTTTACAACTATTCACTTATTGTTTATTATTATTTTATTTAAATTATACATTTGATTGATAATTTTTTTGAAGGTCATTGACTTTGGGTTAGATAGTTGCATAATTTTTAATTTAAATTGATAGTGCAAGCTGGGGAACAACCATTGATGGTAATGTCTCTAGAAAATTTTTTGAAAATCCAGAAATAACCGCTGACATAACTAGTGTAAATGTAGACTTAATTCACCGCTTTAAAATTATATTAAATACTATAAATAGTAGTAAAAATATAGATGTTGGTAAATTCCATACGTATTGCATGGACACTGCAAAATTGTATGTAGAGCTTTATGGCTGGTATTACATGCCTATCACTGTGCATAAAGTACTCATTCACGGCAGCAAAATGGTATCTGAGGCTATATTGCCAATAGGTTTGTTTGCAATTTTTATTTTTGAAAGTATTTTTTTAAATTTTATTTAATATTAACTTTTTTTTTTGCTACAGGAATGTTATCCGAAGAAGTGCATGAAGCAATAAATAAGCAGTATAGAAACTGTAGGCTATTCCATTCTCGTAAAAATTCACGTATTTCTACGAATGAAGATGTAATGCACTATTTGCAAATATCATCAGATCCTTATATTAATTCATTTAGAAAGAGAATGAAATTGAAAAAATTAGAATACCATGATGATATTAAAAATTATTGATAGAATGAAAAAAAAAATGTTCTTTTTTATTGCATTTCAATGGGAGGTGGGCGTAATAGTGCGCGTGTTATTGAAATTTTTGCATGAAACATTTAAATGATATAAATTACCGTAATATCAAATTTTAACTTTGCACCTAAAATATTTTACAAAATATGGCACTTTTTTTGTTGAGGTTGTATGGGTGGTGGGGGTAAAAGTGGGCCAAACTTCAAAATTTTTTTCCGATAATGTTTATAACAATATAACATTCAAGTATACCAAAATTGAAATTTATACCTTAAGTATTACGGACAATACGGCATTTTACAAATTTCGATTGTATGGAAGGTGGGCGTAAAAGTGGGCAAATTTTTTTTATTTTTTTTAAAAAACTGGAATTGTCTTAAAAATAACCTGTGCAAAATTTTAGAGATCTACAATGACTCCTTGTATTTAATGCCGGCGTTGTCTCACTGTGGGTCGTGGGTTCAATTCCCACCAGAGGCTCTGGTCTGTTTTCGCTAAAACGAGCCGATAGCCTTTGTTCCTAGTGCTCGGTTAGGGTATTAAGATATAATTTGTAATTATATGATTAATATAAATAAATAAAATAAATATTATTTGCCAGACGCTACTATGAAATTGTACTAAAATACACGATTTCACGCATTTTCAATCATAACTTTTTAACCGCTGGACCGACTTTGCTCTTTTTCAATAATACCCAACTGATCCGGAGGATGCCGATTAATCTAGGTAAAAATGAGCATCCCCCGCTTGCGTCTTCATGCCGTGATCGCCATTTTAACAGACAGACGGACATCACTAAATTGACTTAAAATCGCATAAGGATCACTAAAGGTTAATAGGGTCTTAGACCGGAAAGACAAACTGATAAATACCCTCACCATATATGGTGGATCGCATAAAAATTGTTAGAAATAAAATTTGATTTTAAAAAATATTTTAAATGGTTTTAAGCTTGGAGCAAAATTTCCAAATTGGAACTATCTAATAATAATTACATAACTGTCTAATAATAATAAATCAATTAATAAAAAAATAAAAAAAAAACTGAAAGGGGCAAAGAGCTTTTATGTCTCTATTTGCCTGTGTTTTTGTTGCTAGATTTTTTCCCTTTCCTCTCCCTTTTTTAATTTTTTTCTCTATTTTGCATGGAACAACCGCCTTGTATTCTTTTTGTTGTTGGGCCAATTAGTGATGAAGGCATAGCACTGATCACTGAGTAACCAATTCAGCAACAAAGTGTGTACCTGGTTGTTGTACTATTGCAGATATATTGCATATTGTCTCTTATAACATATTTTTCTAATTCTAACACAATGCACTGCATTAGTAGGGGACATCCCCTGAGTGTTAGTCTAACGTAAAAAAAAAAAAAAGCTCTTATAGTATTATTCCAAAAGCACCTATTTAAAATGCATCGGACCGGTGTTATCATTTTGGGGTTGGGAAAGCACTATAATTTCCAGAATCATTCGTTCTGCCAACGCTGGTTTTTTTTGGCTGGGGTAAAACCGAAATTTTTAACATTACACACTTTTTTCAATAACTAAACCAACGCTGTGTATGTGTGCCTGCTTTCGTAACCATTAAAACGTTTTTATTAAAATTTATTACTAAAAAGCTGCTTATTCTGTAAGGGTTTTCAACCAGTAAAACGTGAGATTTCTTAATGGTTTCTTTAAAAATAAAATCCTACTTTTCTGTAGATTATAAAGGTTGGCTATAGAGATAAATAAAATTAATGTAATTTTGTTTTTTAAGCCAAAATAATTGCATAGACAATGAACCATATATCTTAAAACGAATAAATAAATTTAAACAAACTTTTTAAATGAAATTATTTAACAAAAATATTGTCTTTTTTATTGTAGTGTATACAATTGAGGTCCATAAATTTGATGTCATAAACAAAATAAAAGAAAAATAAACACATATCCTTGCTGACCAAGAAATAAACATTGAAATTAAACATTAACTGTGGTTGTTTCTTTTTGCAAATAAACATAAATATTTTAGTTTTATCTTATAGACTTCTTTGTTTTGTTTTGTTTTTTAATAAATCTTTTATACATACACGTGTTATGTTTATGGTTTTGGAACATGATTATTTGATATTAAAATACCATCAAAATAAGTGTTCATATAAATGTTTTCCTTGTAATAGGACTTCCTTGCTATTAACCAAACATTTGCTTGTCCATATTTTTACCCAAATGCTTTAAAGATTTGTATTTTGTATAATACTGCTAAAAAAAAGTTTAACTTTTCAATGCAAAAAGCCTTAAAAGTGTAATAAAACTTTGTGAAAATATGTTTTCCAGGCAAAAAAATTTTTTTATTGTACGCATGGGTTTTTTTTTTTTTTTTTTGTTCTACATACGTGTACTACAAGTAATCAACTTTTAAAGTTGAGCACAATGGAAATAAGTAAATTAAATGTTCAAAACAAAAAAATTTTTTTTTTGAATTTTTAATAAAACTTTCAAAATTTTCTGCCAAATGAAAAGAAAAACTTTATATAAAAATTATACAAAGAACAGCCAACAAATTTGTTTCAACAAAATTTAATTTTATAAAAAATTCTCAAGTATAGGCTGTAGTTCATTTAGGCTGTAGGTCTAAATTAGTAGACACATTGCCTACATTTAGAATCTTAAATTTCCCGTTCAGAAAAAAAATATAATTTTTTACGAAAATAACACGAAATTTTATTAGCTTGACACAGGGATGGCGGAGCAAAATTTTAAATTTATTGGAAACTTACATCTGTCATAGAAACATATGCTAGATTTCATTTCGATCTGGCAACTCATTCATATAATAACAGCTGTTCAAAAAAGAGGCTTCAGTAATTTTTTATACTGAAAAAATTAGAAGCTCGCGGTATCATAAGAAAGGTTTATCGGGACAAGAAATTCATAATGATATGGTGAATGTGTTAGGTGAAAAGGCTTCTTTATATGCAACAGTAAAAAACGGGGTTGCCGAATTTAAAACATGGTCGTACAAGCATTGAAGATGAACCTCGAAATGGACATCCAAAAACTGCAACAACTGCAGAAATCATATCTAAAGTACATGATATGGTATTAGATGATAGACCAGCGAAAGTGCGTGAAATGGGTAATGCCATACGCATCTCAAATAATCGAGTCCATTTTATTTTGCATGAAGAATTACATATGTATGCCGCATTTGTTAACAGTTGATCAAAAAAACAATGTTGGGGCAATTATATTCGAAGAGCATTATATAATTTTGGGATTATGAATGTGCCAACCATAGTCATACTATAATATAGTTTTGATATAAAGAACTTTTTCAAGAAAACTTCTTTGATTATATAGACTTTTTTAAAGAAGAATACGTTAAAAAAAATTTTTAATTCTAAGGAATTTTTTAGTTCAGGAACATAGATTCTAACTCTAATGATATTTTTTAGATAGTCCTTAGAGTCTAAGAATTTTTCTTTTAGAAGAAGTCCTTAGAATCTAAGAATTTTTTTTTTTTTTTTTGGAAAAAGTCATTAGAATCTTATTATTTTCTATGATAAAAAGTCCTCAAAATCTAAGAAGTTTTTATTTAAAGAAAGCCCTTAGAATCTAAGTTTTTTTTAAGAATAAATGAATTAGTATGTAAGAAATAGTCTCCAGAATTTGTGAATTTTACTTTAAGAAAAAATCTATAGAATCTAAAAATTTTAATATCAGAAAAATCTAGTATTTTGTATAAAAAATAATAAAAAAATATAAAATCTTAAAATAGAATCATTTTGACAATAAATTTCTTCGACAATGAATTGATTAGTGTAAATTATAATATTATACTCGTATGTATAAAGCATTTTCGAAAATAAAACTCCCAAGCTAAAAGTTATCATATAAAGGGTGGTTAAATTTTAAGGGCCGATGTTGAATGCGAATCACACCTAAACGTCAAGTTTTTTTCTGCATTTCATTTGATATTTCTCAATTTCAAACTAACTCAATTTGAATCATTTGAAAGATACACAATCAAGCAACGCGTTAAAGTTATTCACGCTTATTATGAAAATGGGCGTTCAAATCAAAATGCATTTCGTGCACTTCGTGTGTCCACAATCGGGAGAATTGTGGGAAAATTTTAGCAAACCGGGTCTGTGAAAACACCTGTGCATGCTCGCCCAGTTCGTTCTGCGGAAAACATTGCTGTTGCTCGCGATAATGTGTCATGAGGTCGGCCAAGCATTTACAGTGAATGGTGTTCGCTATCGCGAGATGATAACAAACGCATTGTGGCCAGGAAATGAGGATATAACCTTAGACGATATGTGGTTTCAACAGGACAGTGCCACTTGCCACACAGCTAACGAAACAATGGCTCTTTTGCGCGACAAATTCAATGGCCGTGTTATCTCACGTGGTGGCGATGAAAACAAGACAGTATGATGACTATAAATTTCGAAGTTCTGTTTCATTTGATTTATTATTATTTATTGATTCTTGTCAGCATTTGCATAATTATCATATTTTTTCATAGTCTGAATTTTTGTTACCACAGTATGGTTATAGCCAATCATGTTATAAAATAGAAAGTGGCATTCATGAAATACTTAAATATTTACTATAATAATGATGGTAGCGCCAATAACTTGATAGTGACAATAATACCCGAATGCAGCAAGTTTTTTTCTCTGCTAAAAGCTACATCGTGTGGGTGACGATAGCTGACGTTCAGTTGATGCTTTGTTGTCATTTTGCTTAAGTAAATGAAATCAGTTGTCGTTCAGCAGTTGTTAGCCAGATCATGCTGCGCAACTTTTTAAAATACACTAAACAAATTTTTAATTTATTAATGGGAAAATGATCTTCTTTGTAGTGATGGTTTTTCCTTTATTGCGTTTGTTTAATTGTCAACCATTTAACTACAAAACCATTTTCTATTATTTTTTTTTTAACAAATCATTTTAAATGTTAACTGTTATTCTTATTTATATGTAATTTATTCTTTAAATAATTAAAAAAAAAATTTTGGAAAATATATTTCTTTGTATTTAACCGAATTTAATTATTTACAAACAAATGTACGAAAAACTTTTTAAATAAACTACAGTCAGTTGCTGGAAATAAATTTTGAGTGTATTTTAATAAATTCAAATAAAAGCTCCAATACTTAAAAACCAAAAAGAAAAAAAAAAATACTTTCGATAAATAAAAAGTTTTTTTTAGTGTGAAACAAGTGAAATTCATTTTTTGCTGCTTCTCACACAAGCATAAATGTGTATGTGAGTTACCCTTCACTGCACAAGAGTCAAAAGAACAATGAAAACAATGGACCGAAGCTGGTGGAAGTGCACCAAAGAAGATAAAAATCATTCAATCGGCTGTTAAAATTACGGCAATGGTTTTCTGAGATAACAAGGTATTTTATTAATTGACCATCTTCAAATAACTAAAACAATAAATTTAGAATATTATATAATATAATTATATAATATTGTTGGACGTGAAACTTCAAGAAGTCGACCTGGTTTACAATACAAAAAAAAATATTTTATCAAGGCAACGCACCAGCATTTAAGAGTGTTTAAACAATTGCAAAATTCAACGAAATGAAGTAAAAATTACTGGACCAGTGACTTCTACCTGTACTTAAATCCAAAAAAAATCCTTGCTGGCGTGCTGCCATAGCAGCTGTAAAAAGACTTTTAAAAACATAATTCTTTAAATCAATTTCCAAATATAATTTAAATTTTGATGAATTAATTCGCGAATTCATTTTTCTGATTGAATTATTTACTAAAATGATTCAATCTTTATCTTCTTAAAAGAATCAAACGAAATAATTCAATTTTATAACAAAGAATTAAATCTATTTTGATTTTATTTGGGAGTCAAAAAAAGAATTATTTTGATTGTCGAATATGATTTGATTCGTGAATTAAAATAATTTAATTTTAAATCACGAATAATTTAATTTTTAACACAAAGGTTTCATTTAATTTTTATAAAACAGCCACAGGGTGACTATTTATTTATCAATTTATATGATAATATAAATTAACACACTCCGATACTACAAATTTCGTTTTTCATTCCATTTCGTTCAAATAAAAATGGTTCACCCTGTGGCTGTTTTATGAAAATATATACCCAGGGCTGTCTTCCGAACCTGGCCTATTTTTATTATGATGTATTAATACTCCAGTAGAGCAAAATATTCCGTAGAGAAATATTTCGCTTAGTTTTCAAGATACTTGCCATTTTGAAAATTTATCATTTTACAAAATGGCGAAGTAAATTTTAATGTTTCTTTTTTTTTTTAATTTGCAAATCATATCAATCCTTTTTTAATTCGCTAATTACATAAAAGGAATTATGTTTGAAATGATTTGATTCAATTGACTCAAAAAATATTCAAATTAAATTATTCATTATTTATGTATTTATTTACTTATTTATTTAATTATTTATTTATTTATTTATTTATTTATTTATTTATTTATTTAAGTCTTTGCATACAATATTATCCTTACAGACTAGCATCTTAAAACTATTACATTAATTAAAGTTAATTATTTAAAAGAGATTCAAAATCCAAAGAAGGAAGACTTATATGTAATTGATTACAATAATTATTAAATAACCTCATAGATTTGGTAAGAGGTTCATTTAAAGAATAATCAGTTCTATGCAAATCTACACTCAGAATATTATGTAGTTAACTGTTTGTAGTTTAATAAAAAAAGTTTTCCGTTTTATTTTTCAAAGAAATATCTATATTAACTTTTTTCTTCATTTATTCGAAATAATTTACTATCATTTACCGTTTTTTTCAGTTTCATTTATTTTTTTCATTTGTTTGAAATTTAATAAAAATTTACCCACAAAACGGAAACTTGTGGTTTATTTGTGTCCGTAACAGTTATTACACATTTAAATTTTGTTTGCTGTCTGTTTAAAAAAAAAATCTTCAAAAAATTTCAATTTGTTTTTTTATTTAAATTGGTTGTATATATACAAAATTTTTCAATACAAATTACAAGAACTTCATAAACACACATACATACACAAACACATTCATACAAAAAGTGTTTATAGCTTCATATGCATACATACATTTTGTATTGTACGAGTATATTAAAAAAAAAAATAGAATACAAAAACGGAAATAATTTCAAATAAATGAAAAAAACAAGTAAGAGCGGCTAAATTCGGTAATGCCAAATCTTATATACCCTTCACCATGGTTGGGAAAAAACTGAAGTTTATATATGGACATATATGGAATGGACAGATTTATATACGGACGCCTTTAAGAGGAAATTAACCATTTAGTTTGGAGATAAAACTTGGACTCGGGAATATAGGTACTTTAAAAAAATTTATGTTTTGGGCATAACTTTTTTGTATCTGAACCGATATTTCCGAGTTTTTCAGCAAATATGTTATACTAAAGATTTTCGATCTTTTGCTATATAAGACGTATCCATAGGTCATAACACAGCTCTAGAATAGTGTTTGTTGTTTGTGTATAAAAGGTGAAGAGGTGAAAGAAAAGAATTTCAACAAATCGTTAAAAGAAATCACTACAACTGCATGTGTTTTATTTCTACAAAATAGTTTGATTTAGCTGGCAAATTTACATTTGGGATTTTATTTCGCTTTTTTATTAGAAATATTTGTAATTTCTTTAGCTTAATTTTAAAAATTTGAAGGAAAATAGTTTATAATTTTTTTTATAAATTATTATAAGTTATGACATAAAATAGTTGCACTCAAAGGTAAATTATGTATAAAATTTTCTTAATATGTGAGAAATAAAATGGTTTAAAAATCTTTTTATAAATTCTTTTAAATCGGAGCAAAAAAAGAAATAAAACCGTTTGTATTTTGTTTGTATCAGAGGGTTTTTATAAAAATTTTGATGTTTTTAGCCTATTTATGGATTATTTAATTATTAATATAAAATTTTATTTAAATTAATTATTAAATGTAAAAAAAAACAAAAAATAAACAAAAAAAAATCTTAAGAAAATAAAAAAAAATGTACAAAAAAAAAAGTGAATTGACCTGACCGAGATTCGAACCCGCGGCCTTAGAGAAAAAAGTATTTGTGACATAGCGTCAAGACAACTGAGCTATTGAAGCTCACACAAAATCATCGTCAATAGAGGTACATATATAAAAGTCTTCGTTCATTAGAGATTTGTTTAGTTTTTATTTAAATGACAAATCTTTGTATGTGTGTTGTTTGTGTATAAAAGGTGGAGATGAAAGAAAAGAATTTTAATTTTTAATATAAAATTTTATATAAATTAATTATTAAATGTTAAAAAAAACCAAAAATAAGCAAAAAAAAATCTTAAGAAAATAATAAAAAAAAATGTACAAAAAAAAAAGTGAATTGACCTGACCGAGATTTGAACCTCGAACCCCGCGGGCTTAGAGAAAAAAAGTATTTGTGACATAGCGTCTAGACAACTGAGCTATTGAAGCTCACACAAAATCATCGCCAATAGATGTACATATATAAAAGTCTTCGTTCATTAGGGATTTGTTTAGTTTTTATTTAAATGAAAGAAAAGAATTTTAACACATGGATGTGTTGTTATGCTCAAAATTCTACATACATATTAAACAAAGGGATTTTACTGGAAAAATTAGAGGTAGTCCTGGTTTTTTGCTAATATCTCAGCCATTTATTAACCGATCTGTCTGATTTTTAATAGCAAACAGAAATGGATCACATGTAACAGAAATAAAAAACAATCAAGTCTTCATTATGTCTGGGTTATTCGTAAAACCCATTTCAACACACAGACGGACAGACGGACATCGTTAAATCAACTTCGCTCTTCATAAGGACCCAGAATATATATACTTTATAGGGTCTAAGATCAATATTGTAGAAATTACAAACGGAATGACAAACTTATATATACCCTTCCACCTGTGGTGAAGGGTATAAAAATATTATATTAAAAAATATTAAAACCAATAAATTAAATGTTGAAATGAAATACAATAAAAAAATATTATAAAATATTTTTTTTTTTCATATTCATTTTTTTTATTACTTTATTTATTAAATTTCTTTTTTTGTTTGTAATTAAAACAACGAATTTTATAAGCTTTTTAATCAAATTAAAAAAAAACGAAAAAAACCGGTTGACCGGTTTTTTCTGCAAAAACCGAAACCGAAACCGGTTTTTTTAAAATTAGATTTTTCGAAGAAAACCGAAACCGGTTTTTCCAAAAGGCCGGTTTTTTGAATACTCTATTTCCAGTCTAAGAAATAGCTTGCTACCTACTTAAGTATGATATTTATCTCATGTATTTTTGTACCTTATTTTATATATTTTTATTTTATTATATACTTTTAATGTACAACTGAATTTTCTGTACAGTTTTTTTTTTTTGTTAAAAAAATTCTATAATTGGTGTTTTTTTATACAGAAGAAATGGTACAATTGAGTTCAAAAAGTACAATTTGATAATGACTTTTGTACGAAATTGAAATTCTTATTTCGCAACCCTGCTGCAATATTTTGATTGTGTTACTGATGGTGGTTTGTCTTCGTTCATTAGAGATTTGTTTAGTTTTTATTTAAATGACAAATCTTTGTATGTGTGTTGTTTGTGTATAAAAGGTGGAGATGAAAGAAAAGAATTTTAATTATTAATATAAAATTTTATATAAATTAATTATTAAATGTTAAAAAAAAACCAAAAATAAGCAAAAAAAAAAATATTAAGAAAATAATAAAAAAAAAATGTACAAAAAAAAAAGTGAATTGACCTGACCGAGATTTGAACCTCGAACTCCGCGGGCTTAGAGAAAAAAAGTATTTGTGACATGGCGTCTAGATAACTGAGCTATTGAAGCTCACACAAAATCATCGTCAATAGATGTACATATATAAAAGTCTTCGTTCATTAGGGATTTGTTTAGTTTTTATTTAAATGACAAATCTTTGTATGTGTGTTGTTTGTGTATAAAAGGTGGAGATGAAAGAAAAGAATTTTAATTATTAATATAAAATTTTATATAAATTAATTATTAAATGTTAAAAAAAACCAAAAATAAGCAAAAAAAAAAAAATATTAAGAAAATAATAAAAAAAAATGTACAAAAAAAAAAAGTGAATTGACCTGACCGAGATTTGAACCTCGAACTCCGCGGGCTTAGAGAAAAAAAGTATTTGTGACATAGCGTCTAGACAACTGAGCTATTGAAGCTCACACAAAATCATCGTCAATAGATGTACATATATAAAAGTCTTCGTTCATTAGGGATTTGTTTAGTTTTTATTTAAATGACAAATCTTTGTATGTGTGTTGTTTGTGTATAAATGGTGGAGATGAAAGAAAAGAATTTTAACACATGGATGTGTTGTTATGCTCAAAATTCTACATACATATTAAACAAAGGGATTTTACTGGAAAAATTAGAGGTAGTCCTGGTTTTTTGCTAATATCTCAGCCATTTATTAACCGATCTGTCTGATTTTTAATAGCAAACAGAAATGGATCACATGTAACAGAAATAAAAAAGAATCAAGTCCTCATCACGTCTGGGTTCTTCGGAAAACCCATTTCAACACACAGACGGACAGACGGACAGACGGACATCGTTAAATCAACTTCGCTCTTCATAAGGACCCAGAATATATATACTTTATAGGGTCTAAGATCAATATTGTAGAAATTACAAACGGAATGACAAACTTATATATACCCTTCCACCTGTGGTGAAGGGTATAAAAAACATTTATTTTTTAAGGATTGGTAGGTAAAATTTTGACATTTATTTTAACTGATTATATAATTTGTTTCTTACGGATGTGTCAGTTGAATTATCAACATTTAAAAATAAATAATAAAATGCATTTAATTTAAAATGATAATTAAGTAGACCGGTTTTTAAATGAAATATTGTTTATTTTAAATGATATTTTCAGTTATTTTAACTTACAAACCTTTTTAAGTGTATATAAAAGAACTTATCATTAGTTCTAAAAACTCCCGGAGGTACATAAATAGGAATTAATTTAAATTAGTCAGGAGAATCTATTTCACCACAAATAATGCCGTGTAAGAAAAGTAAAAAAATATTTCTTCGAGCTTCTAAAATTTTCAAAAAAATGTATGTATTTACATTTATCTTCATAAGTTGAACGAGAAAATGTAGGGATGTTAGAAAAATAAAGCATATATGAGACATTTAAAAAAGGAAGAGCAAACTTAATAAATTTCTTTTGTATTCTCTCAACACGACTAATATGAATATTAGCATTGGGGCTCCAGATAAAGGAGGCATATTCCAATCTTGATCTAACAAAGGGGGAAAATAAAACTTTTTTAGTGAAATG
The DNA here is from genome assembly GCA_949748255.1 of Eustalomyia histrio. Lineage (NCBI taxonomy): Eukaryota > Metazoa > Arthropoda > Insecta > Diptera > Anthomyiidae > Eustalomyia > Eustalomyia histrio. The sequence goes on from OX456523.1 coordinate 218,985,804, forward strand.
GTCGAAATGTTTTCCGGAATTCCGACGTATGAAAGGAGATAGCGAATAAGCCTTAGGAATAATAAAATTCAAATAACTACAAAAAGAAAGTTTAGGATCGAAAACCAAACCTAAATCCAACATTTCATCTACTGAGGATAAAACATTGATTTTCATTCTGCACTCAGAAAATAAAATGTTACGACATCTATGGTACGTCATAAAGAAACATTTACCAACATTGAAAGGTAAACCATTACGTTCTGTCCACAAAATTACCCTCTCTAAGTCATCCTAAAGATTAGAAATATCTTTTTGGGTATAAATAGGCTAAAAAATCTTAAGATCGTCAACATACATTAAGAACTGTGAGTTTTTAAAGCAATGAAAGATGTCATTAACAAACAAAATAAATAGCAATGGGCCCAAGATACTACCCTGTGAAATACCTGAAGAAGGAGTAAAAGAAGTAGAGCAAACTGCATCAACAGAGACAACTGCATGTCTGCCAATTAAGTAAAATCGAAACCAACTAAGCAAATTGGAATGAAGCCCAATCTTAGAGAGTTTTAGTAATATGAGATCATGAGGCACACGGTAAAATGCCTTTTAAATCTGATTTAATTTATTGATTTATAATTTATATTTTTTTGCGAATTTATTCAATAAAGATTTAAGTTTTTCAAGGCCTGGCTGAAAACAAGTATTCTGCAAAGCTTCAGAAAAATTATTTTAATCACTCGTAGATATTATTATTGTAAAAAAAAACATAATTTTCATTATTAGGCTTAAAACATTTCAAACTACCCTCTATAAACCAATTTCCTCCGATACACTCGGATAATACAAATTTTGTTCTTTTTGGTTTTTAATTTTTTTGAGAGCTTTTAGTTGTTGCCCACATTAATTGCTTCAATTCCACTCGTTCCCAGCTTCATTATACTATGCTCTTTTCCATGTTGTAATTAATTCTTTAATGCTGCAGCCAAATCATAAAGGGTGTCCCAAGAAGAACGCAATTTTTAAATTTTAAATAAAACACAGATATTTAAAAAAAAATCGTGAAACTTTATTATATCGTAAAGTAGACAGAATGAGGTTATGTATGGAACAATATATCGTGCTGGCATGCACGCGATCTTTTAATGAAATTTTCAATGACCGTTTTGCATGAATGCTGCGGTATTTCATTAATGCAGCGTCCAATTTCCTCTTTTAAGGCTTGAGTCGTCGTCGGTTTATTCGCGTAAACCATCGACTTCAAAAAACCCCAAAGAAAAAAATCGAATGGTGTTAAATCGAACGATCTAGGCGGCCAATTCTGATCTCCAAAACGCGAAAGAACACGACGGGGAAATGACTGATGCAGCAATTGAATTGTTTCTCTGGCTGTATGACATGTGGCGCCGTCTTGTTGGAACCACATGCCCTCCACATTCATTTCTTCAATTCTAGGCAGGAAAAAACTGGTTATCATTTCACGATACCGAACACCATTGACTGTTTGCGCTTGACCTGCCTCATTTTCATAAAAAAAAGGTCCAATGATTCCTCCAGCCCAAAAACCACACCACACAGTGACACGTAGAGGATGCATTTGCTTCTCGTGAATCACTCGAGGATTTTCCTCACCCCAAATGCGACAATTCTGCCTATTGACGAAGCCATCAAGATGAAAATGGGCCTCGTCACTGAAGATGATTTTATCGGCAAAATCAGCATTTTCATGTTGTCTCTCCAATACCCAATTAACGAACTCCCTTCGCTGTCCATGGTCAGCTGGCTTCAGTTCCTGAGTCAATTGAACTTTGTATGCATGAAGATGCAAATCTTTCGTGAAAATTCGCTGCAAAGTGGATTTGGAGACACCAATTTGCTGAGCTCGGTGTCGAATTGAGGTGGATGGAGTTTGAGCGACATCATCACGTATAGCTGCGACATTTTCGGTCGATCGACCTGGTCGATGGCGCGTTGTTGTCTTTACATCACTAACAGACCCAGTTTCGGCAAATTTATCCATTAATCTCTTTACAGTTGACTCTTTTGGAGCATTATTGTGACCCCAAATTGATCGCAATTTGCGAACTGTAGCCGCAAAACTTTCACCATTTTGGTAAAACAATTTCACAATGAGAATGCGTTGTTCATTCGTGTAGCGCTCCATTTTTACTAACCTCGTACCTTCTACTAGCAAACAATAACAATTGTTCAAATGTCAAACAATGACACTTCGAATGTTGCCAGATTTAAAAATTGCGTTCTTCTTGGGACACCCTTTATATGTAGTTGGTAAGAAATGAGGTTTTCTGTGGGCGTAATATGAACACAATTACAAGTACGTAGATTCAATTAATATTAAAACTGCACGTGTATTAACAATCAACATAATAAACATATATATACAGACACAACTGAAGCCAACGCTTTTGTTCTATACATAAGTGTGTAAAATCTTAAATGTTAAACGGATTCATCTTATATGTCGTATATAGAAAAAACATCGTATTTTTATTAGACACATATGTGGCAAAAATGCTTCACCAATTCTACCAGAATTCATTCTGCTTATGTTAGTATTTTAAATTATTTGTATTGAAAATTCTCAAATATAAAATTATTTTGATTGTTTGCAATAAAATATTCTATTTTAAAGGAATAAAAAGGAATATATCTCCAAAACAAATTTAACGTGTTTTTTAGCAAAAAAATCGGCGAATAATATGTGTTCATAAGGTACATTTATCCAAATAAATATTTATGTATAATTATACACCATATAATCCTCTAATTCATATTTATTTCCAGTTAAATATTGAGAGAACAATGACAAAAATATTGTATTTACCAAAAAGTAAACCTTCACATCAAACCTTATTCTGTTTGAACCAGACTAAAATCAACACACCAAAACAGACGTAATTCATAGAATAAAATAAATTTTAACAACAAGTAAGAAAATTATTAACAATTGACTGCCCACTTGTTTTTGTTCAAATATTGACTTGAAGAGAGATTATTATTTTTACCAAAATAAAAACTGACATTTTATAATGATGAACAATAAACGACGTCCTTTTCTATGACAACTTTTTGAGAAATTGTTATCCCATAGAAAGGAAATTTTTTTAATGGTTAAGGAACAAACACAGTAGAAAATTTCTTGAGTATTGCTTCACCCTGTGATGTGTAAGGCTGACCTTAGGTTTTGTTAACTTTTGAGGTTTTATTATTTTAATTAACAAAATTTGGGCTCATATTTTCAGTTCAAGATCTTGAAAGTTTTTCAAAATGAAAAATTTTATTTAGAATTCCGAGAAAAATTTACTAGGTACTAGCTTAATGTAATGCATTTTCTATGCCGTTCATCAACATTCTTCGCGTACTAAAGTAAACTTTAGGGGAAAAACTAATTAAAGCTAACCTCACCATAATTTATTAAGATGTACAAGCACACACAAGATTTATGCACAAAAATGACGCAAAGGATACACCTGGGGATGTGTCTTTGTGTAGGATGTTAGACCTAAATTTAACCACTGCCCTAGCGAAAATTAGTATTGGCTCCATGTTGATGAATAAGCCCATACTTCAATCTTCTAAGCTATGCACCAGTCACTGGATAGGTCCTTTCAGACCTTTTAGACAAAAGTCTCCGCCTTTACGGCTGGCCCAAACCGGTTTTGCTACTAAGCTGAAATTAAAAATATGAATTCTTTGGAGTGGTGGCTAAATTATTTTTGAGATACGTTTGGAATTTTCGTCAGGGAAAGGACATGTCACGTGACCTTTTCATTGTGATAGGGACCCGTTCCGTGACCAGTTTTTTTAATTAAATAGACCGGTCACTTTAACATGGGCTTGTATAAGGAGAACATGTCACACAACTAACCCCAAAGAACCAGTCACGTGGTAGGTACTTTAGGAACCGGTCCACTTTTCACAAATCTCGCGATATGTATATTGGGAACCGGTCCAGTTTTCACCTATCACGGGAGAGGTCCCAATCCCAACTGTCCCCTTTTTAAGCGAAGGGGGGGGGGGGGGGAAGACCACCTGAATATTCGTTAGGATCGTGTTAGAATTGAGGTTTCAAAAGGCTCTTCTTAATATTGTGCACAATATGTGCAGTGAAATTTTAAATATGTAGGCTAATTTGCTAAAGATTTTCCTTTTTGAATTATCAAATATGACCGTTGTAAATGTGGGGTCAAAAGGAGAAAAATCGACCTCTTAATCGTCTAGCCGAAACTGCCAAAGTTAAGAATATGAACTTTATGGCAAAAGCATTACAGAAGAATGTCAGTGAAGGAGATAATAATGTTCCTAAGAGTTGTGTACAACTGAATATAAACAGAGTGAAGCACAATAAATAAACTTGGTCGCGGTGCAGGTAAACATACGACTGAACCCGGTTCGTCGTAAATTGTAATGTAGTTTTGCACGTAGGTTCCTCCTCCGGCGCAGACATCCAGCAGACGGTTTGGAAGTGACACTTAGGAAATTCTTCCTATGTTGTTTTCTTTTTGAAAGGGGATAAAGGGAAGTTGAAACGTAGTAAAAGATGAAGGGCTTCAAATATGGCAACACAGTAACTGAGCAAGATGAGGAAAAGTTAGTAGAAAAATTTGTAAACGGTTTTCAATCTCACTTTACTATTTTTGTACTGATTTTTAGTAAAAGAATTATTATTTAGCAAATATTTTGCTATTTACATTTTATAAATTACAGAATATTTAGAGAATATTTATAATTTTTTTTTACTAATTTCAGAAATCATTTTACACATATTTGAAAACCGATTTGCTACAATAAGCAAAAAAAAAATAGTAATTTTAATAAAGTTGATATTGAAGGAAATGTGATTTATAATTAAAACTTACACCTACAAACTTAAATTGCCTTAAAATATTACATATATTAGAAAAGGGATCGGAAGTGAAGATACCGACACATGTCTAAAAAGAGGACATTTACCTTAAAAGTATTTTTAATTTTCAAAATCAGCACTAAAAATAATTAAAATTTGACTTTAAAAGTAAAAAAAAAAATGAACGAAAATATTTTTCAAACCAGAAATTACCAAATTAAAACAAAATGGTAAATTCGTTTATGTTTTTACAATTTTTAAGCTTTTGATTTTTATTTTTTAATTTTGTCTAAAAAATAAATAAAATAAAAAAATTTTGATGCTCGATAAAAAAAATTAAATTTTGTACTAATATTAATAATATTTAGTAAATTTTTTTTTGCTGATTTCAGAAACAGATTTTTAATTCCACTTTACAAAAAGTTTACTAAAACTTAGTAGCGGGAGCTAATTTTTTCTACGAATTTTATTGTACTACACGTCAGCAGACATCTGTTGCTAAAATTAGCAAAAAAAAAAAAAACTACCGCTGGGCTCAAATTAGTAAAATTTCCCGAAATAACAGCAACATTTTCATTTGCCATTACAGACTTTTTTTGGTGGGTGTAGAACAGTTGTTGCTCGCCATCTCATGTTGAGTTGGCGAAATTAATGAAGTTTTTTAGTTCATATCCATGTTATGGCATTTTAATTGCTTTGGGAACACCGATGGAGGACATTGCGATATGTAACCATTACGCCACAATGCCCACAACTTACTGATAGGGAACTTTTTAAAATTTATGTCATTAACGTGCCAAAAATAGGAGTCCATATGGAGAAAATATTATCCTTAAAGTATTGCCTTAAATGCCTTTGGCAGGCCCTCAAAGGGAAATATGTGTTCCCCGGGATGTGGGTTAAGCGGTAGAAACCGCTTTGGCTAGAAATTTTAAATTTAAAATGTGAGTTACCTGGATTATTGGAATTTTTGCGTAGAAAAGAGGAAATTCACAGAGGATAAAGTCCCCGTCGGCATTTCCTTTAACCAAACCGTTTTAGATAGAAATCTAAAATTTCAAATATTTGAGAATCAGTGCGTAAAATACTAGAATGTCTTACTCAAAAATAGTGATGCCATTTTAAAGTTGTAAATTTTTTCTTTTAAATATTGCAATTCCTATTGGGATGATATTTGTTTACATTCTTCCTTCATTTAGTATTTATTGGTCCATCAACCAACATCTTTATACGTTGAATATTTATTTTTCTATTTTGAATAATATGGATAGAAAAAAAAAATTAAAAATAATGATGTTGACTTTGTTTTGGAAGCTATTGTATGTTTTAAATATTTTTGAATATTTTATATTGGTTGTGTTTACTATATTGTATGTTTAAAACGTCGCTTTATCTTTCTTTCTTAAGTTAATTATTATTTTAAAAAAATAATGAAGTCTAGACATTAATTATATGTTATTTTTCTTCATCAAGTAGTAAAACCCAGTAATTTGGTTTTTAAAATGTTTTCAATAGATTAGTTTAAAATTCTTAAGGGTCGCATATTAGAGAAATTTAAGAAAATTTAGCACACAATTATTTATATTATACATAGAATTTTATTCCGGACACAAATAACATAAAGTCACATTTTTCTACAAATTGTAAGTTTTTTTAAACGTTTCATTAAATATTAAACATTTGTTTTAAGAAAAAAAATTTGTGTTAGACAAATAAGGCCTTCAAAAAATATATTATATTCATCATTCTTTAGAGAAAAAAAATGTTAAGTGCCCTACAATAAACGCATAGCAACAATCTAGAAACTTCAATATTATCCTCTTAACATCTTGTTATATAATGACAATATAAAGTATGCTTCATTTAAGTACATATATTTCCATCTAATAGTATGCAACACAAAGTTTATTTTAATTTAGTATATTTTCTTAAACTAAAAGTATACTTTGTAATATTTGATTTCAACAGTTGCTATGATATTAAATAATCAGTATCTAGGATATTTATTTTATACTTATTTATATTTGCTATTTCTGGTGTAGTATTTATATAAAAGCACCACACAAAGTACGTATTCAATGGTTTCATTCTTTAGTAAAATAATATTAAAAACTGTTTTTTTTTCTAATTTTTAGGTAAAAAAACTTAAAGTCTTCCTTAAATATTTACTTAGTTTAGTATCAATTAAAAACATGCTGTTTTTTTAATATCATTGAAAGATTCAAATTTCAACTTTAATTAAGTTTTAATAATATTTTTAAAAGGTGTGTTCTCTATGTTTCAAAAATATTTTTTTTTAAGTAATCAACTACGTGTTAGAATAACTTTTTAATATTTTTTTAAGCAAATTAAGTTAAAGTTATGAAATGTTTTTACATCTGTCGTCTAATGTTAGTACATACGATATGGATCACTCCATGAAAAATCATGGAAAACCATAGCTTTTTAATAATACTTCAAGAGAATTATTTAATGGGACTGTTTTTTTTTTCAATTTACCCAATTCTGCAAAATCAATATTCAAAATAAAGAAAAACTGTAGTGATTTGTTTTTCAAAATCAAAAAAAAAAAATGTTTTTTGATCGATTTGTTTCAACACTCAAAACGGTTTTGTAGAAAAAATTGGTAGACTGGTAGTTGGTGGCGTGCTATTTTATCAGTTTGGGGGTGGTGGGTTCGATTCCTACCAAAGGCTCTGATCTGTTTACGTTACAACGAGCCGATAGCGTTCGTTGCTAGTGATTGGTTAACGTATTAGGATGTAATTTGTAATTATATGATCAATATAAAAAAAAGATATTCTATCCTGTTGGTTCTTTTCAATTTAATTCTCTATAATTTTACTAATAAAATTGATAATATTTCTTTACATTTGATAAATTTATTGTACAAAAAATATGATAATGTGATCTTAAATCTAAATAAAATCATTCATTTACCCATTAAAAGATCAACTATACATGAATTTGATCAAATTGAGAAAAAAAATTACAATTATATCTCCAGATGTAAATTTCCATGGGGTGTCTGTGTGCAATATTTAATAAAAATTTCACCATTCAGGGTTCTTTCGTTGAATGGAGGATATATTAATAACAAAAACTTGTAAATTTTTTAAATTACATTACAAATAATGTAACATATTGTGATGTTTGAACAAGGACCCTATAAACCAGGATGAACAAACTACCAAATTTTTTAGCCACCCATGATGCCATGATGCCAAATGGTGCGACTACAAAAAAAAATGTTAGTCGAGACCACGAAATTCTTAGCCAATTTACAGAAAAACTTAGCCTCTAGCAAGGGTTGTACCAATTCAAACTTGTATACATTCACATCACAATCACTGTACTTGCGATAAAACCCATACTAGCGGATAAATGTTTCTGTAAATTGGCTAAGAATTTTTTTTGTAGTCGCACCATTTGGCATCATGGCATCATGGGTGGCTAAAAATTTGGTAGTTTCCTCATCCTGGTTTATATGGTCCTTGGTTTAAATACAAGAATTAAAATATGCATACGATATTAAATACAAAATCTTAAAAAGCGTGTTTGCACAAGTTTTTTTTTATCGTACCTTTCATCTGATGCGAACTCAATTGTGTAATTTCTACACTTAAAGTCATAGAAAAGTTAAAGAAGATAGTGAACCGATATAAGATAAGCAAGGAAAAGCTAGGAGTCAGCTAAAAAAATTCGACATCGGCATTGATTTTTACCTTAATTTTTATCCAACCTTAATTATGTATGCATCGTAATAACAAAACACAGAGTTGCACCAAATTACATTAAAAAAAAATTTATAGTTAAAATCTACTGCAAATGACATTTAAAATAAAGATATATTCAGTTAATGTGACGATAAATGTGTGTGTGTGTTTAAAAAAACAAAAAATTGCAGTTATTTTTAACTGTTCCAAACAACTAAAAATGTAGCAAAAATAACTTCAATAACAATGTCGTAAAAATAACTGACAAATTTGTATTAAAATTTTTTGAAGCAACTGACGAAATTAAATAAAAAAAAAATATATTTTTCTTTTACAGTTAATATTTTTATAATAAATTTAAATAAAAAATATTAAAAAAAAAACTGTTTCTTTTTCTTTCGCTAACAAAAAACTTGTAAAAATTCCACCTTGTGGGGAAAAATGGGACAGTTGAAGTTCGTACACCTGTTCCGTTACAGAACCGGTGAAATAGGACCGGTGAAAGTGTCTACCCTGTGACCTGTCCGGTGACCAGTAAAAAGAAGATCGATCAGAAAAACCCAGCTCCTCACTGATAATAACAGGACAGATCCAGGGCATATCGCTGACAGATACGCTTGAAAAACGTCTTTGGTGAACTGAATTGTTAAAATTAAAAACACTTCCCAGCAAAAAAAAAATGGTAGTCATTCTGTGACTATAACTTCTTTCGTTGCTTCCTAAACTTCAGTTTACATTCTTTTATAATTTTTTGGTGTTATTCTAAGGCACTTCCAAAAGAATTCATGTGTTCATATTTCGAATGCAGTCTCTTGATATAAACCTGATGCATATCTTAAAATATCACTCTTCATTACTTCTATAGTATATCGCATATTTTTTTTTTTTTTTTTTTTTTTTGAGTTTAAGCATTTATTCAATTTGAGAAAATAGTTCTGATGAACTTTTTTAATCTTTTAATTAAATCATTTTTTATATTTCAGTTTAAAATTTCATGAGGGTAAGAATTTATGCAGTTTTGCAATTTTTATAAAAGTTCTGAAAAATCAAGAAAAACAGATTTTTTTGACCTTTTATTGAAACTAGCTGGCCTGTCATTTGCATTTTTACAGCCTTAAATATTTATGACGACGCAATCTGTGCATTTCTGCATTATGTTTATTATTTAACACTACACCATTTCCAGTTTTAATTCATTATCAAAATAATTTTAAGATTGTGCAAAAATTATTTCAAATTGCCTAAAAATGTTTTAAAAAATGTGCAAAAATTATTTAAAACTGTTCAAAAATATTTTAAAATTGTCTAAAAATGTTTCCCAATTGTACAACCAGTTTTTAACTTATCCAAAAATATTTTAAAATTTGTCTAAACATTCATTAAAATTTTTGAAAAATGTTTCAAAAATGCTTTTTCACTAAATCAGAATTATTTATACAAATATACAAAAATTTACATAAATACAATTTTGATATTAGTGACAACCTATCCCAGCAAAATAAAATGGATGTTATTCTTTACGAATCTCTTTTTCAGAACATTCAAAGAAGTTAATAGTGCAAATTTTTCGATTTGTAAGAAGTCATTTTAAACAACTTCCAAAATGTTAATAGTATACCCTACTAGTAAAAAAAAACAATTATTTAGTTAGTCCATAAATGGTTAATTCCTGCAGTCATTAAATGCCTAATTGAAAACATATTTTGCATGCCAGTGACATTCACTTTGTACTAGTCGGAATAATAATTCTTGGCGTGTTCAAAATCACATTTTTAACTTAAAAAAAGCCACTCCCTATACATATTTATTTTGTAGTCCCTATATTTAACAACTTCCGTAAACTAATGAAAAAGTCCATCTGCTCATCGATTTTTCATAGCACCGAAATAAACTACTTCCTCCCAATGACACGCCAATGTTAAAATCATTAATGATTCACCGAAATTTTCACAACTTCGTGTTCTGCAGATGTAGTGTTGAACTACTTCTTCCTCAGCTCTTATTTTGCTGGGATGCTAAATATATTACATTTACATATTTGAACGTGACAAAAAATGGGGAACAGAATAACCCTATTAATCTAAAAATTTTAGGAGATAAAACTTGCAAAAATGTTTATGGTCAGATGGTCACATAAGGATATGATCTTTGTACAACAGACGTCCTTTTAGGAATCACATTCCAGGGGTCCAATTTCGAATAAAGTTGCTTTGCGAAGTGATAAATTATTTAACATTTTCACTTCATGTTTTCATTTTGAGCGATTCCCATTCTCGTTATGAAAAAAATTGTTGTTATAATGACTATCTGTCAATTTTATATCATTCCACTCGTTCCGTGAGTTTTTTAGAACAAATTTTTATAAAAAAACTTCAATTAACATTTACTCGTAATATAAATAAATGTCTTTATATGCGTTTATGCTTCTGGAAGAGAAACAGGAGGCGAGTTTTTTTTGTTTTGGTTTTTATGTTTTTTTTTTTTGTAGAGTTTTAAAGATAGATTTTTCGAATGCGATTTGAGCGTTTTTTGTTTTTATAATAAAAATGTAATTAAATTCTCTAATACTTTTTAAAATTAAAAATTTCGTAATTAAAAAGTAATCAATTTTTAAAAAAGTCGTTACCAAAGTTTGTTAAATAGTGCAACACTCGCATTTTTTCATGAACTTTTATTTGGTGAAGAAGAACAGTTTATATGATAAAATTTTGACAGATATTTTTCACAAAAGTTAAATCAAGAATCGGATTCTTTGCGTAGTAAAAATTTTTTATCACTTCACACATTCAGAATCGGTCCCCAGAACTCTCACATGATAATACTGGATTCAAGTACACGTATGTATGTAATGTGCGTAAGTCAAACGTCCTGGCTGAATATTAGTTAATTAGGACCATGGATTCTCAAGCGTTGCCTGCAGGACTGACATAAGAGCTGACCTATGTACGGCACATCTTGTGGTGAAAATTTTCTTTAAGGAAAGGATATTCCCGGATTATCCAAGAGCACGGAAGGATGTCAGTTGAGTATGGTACACGTCTTAGTAGGAACTACGCTCAAAAGAATTCGCACCTCCTTCCACAACTTTCGAATACACTGTTGAGATTTTTCTTTGAAGACACTTCTATCAGGATATTCCCGGGTGGACGGGGGTACTCAAAAGAAGTGGCATGTGAACGGCATACATCCTAGATGCACTTTGCATCTAGGTGACCTATAGGCGGCACACGCCATTTCGAATTGAAGTGACCTATGTACGGCGTCATTCGTTCAAGGACACTCGAGGAATATTAATGCGTTCAGAAAGAATGCCAAGCATGTGACCTTCATACGGCACACTTCCTTATGAAAACCACATGCCAAGGATTTTCACCCGTCCTCGAAGAATATTTGCATCACCTAGAAGGATATTTGCAGAACTTCAAAGGATATTCATATGCCCTTAAAGGATACTCCCAGGATCTAAAAGAATATTTACTGGACCTCAAGTGATATTCGCAGGACCCCAAATGATATTCACAGGACCACGAAGGATATTCACAGACCACAAAGGATATCTGGAGAACCTCAAAGGATATTCATGGAATACTCACAGGATCTAAAAAGATGTTCACGGTATATTGGCAAGACCTTAAAGGATGTGACCTGGTATGGCACTTCTCCTCAGAATAAGTCCCACGATTTGGAAGCTACCTTGAACGGCACGCTTCCTTCCAAAAAGAAGAGGTTGGCAGAGCATACCTTGTGGTCACGTTCATTGATGCTGACAACTGATTGTGTTGGTAGAAGTGGTTGCAGTTTTGTGGTTACAATATCTTAATTGATAGCGACCACTATGATCGGGGAAGTTCCTCAGACCTTTAAGTTTTTACGTCAAATCTTACACCCAAAAAAAAAAAAATACAACACAGTACATGAGCTATACAGCCTTTTCAAGAGGCCATCTATTAAAATAATTTACAATAGGATATGTTTAATCCGATTATGGAATTGACTAACATGGATTCTGTCAGTTATATTGACCCAGATGTTCCCAAAACCAATAACAACTACCTTATGATATAAACTATCAACAATTAATAATTTAAATTTATTGGTTGAACTAACATTTAATTAGTAACAAAATACAAGTATATCCAAAAAGAATTCAAATTTTAACTTTCATGTAAATAATTAAATTAATTGAGCTCATACATTTATACATACCAACACATTTTGGTTGTTCCTTTGTATTTAAATTAGCTCCATTTTATTTATTCAACAGGTTGTACATTTTGTAACCTGTTTATTTGAAGTTTATTACCACTAAAACGTATTTATATTCAACCATACCAACTGTATTCAAATAACCCAACAATATTTTAAAGTATTTTTGCTACAATAATAAAGGGTGGTTAAATTTCAAGGGCCGATGTTGAATGTGAACCACACCTAAACGTCAAAATTTTTGTTTGCATTTCATTTGACATTTCTCAATTTCAGACTAACTCAATTTGAACCATGGAAAGATACACAATCGAACAATGCGTCAAAGTTATTCACGTTTATTATGAAAATGGGCGTTCAAATCAAAATGCATTTCGTGCACTTCGTGATTTTTTTGGTCAGCATAATCCACCAAATGTGTCCACAATCGGGAGAATTGTGGGCAAATTTCAGAAAACCGGGTCTGTGAAAACACATGTGCATGCTCGCCCAGTTCGTTCTGCGGAAAACATTGCTGTTGTTCGCGATAGTATGTTATGAGGTCGGCCAAGAATTTACCGTGATTGGTGTTCGCTATCGCGAGGTGATAACGAAGTTATTATGGCCAGGAATTGAAGATATGACTCTGGACGATATGTGGTTTCAACAGGACTTGCCACACAGCTAACGAAACAATGGCTCTTTTGCGCGACAAATTCAATGGCCGTGTTATCTCATGTAGTGGCGATGTCAATTAGCCGCCAAGATCATGTGATTTGACATTGTTGGACTTCTTCCTTTATAAAGTAAAGTCTTGTTTTAATATTTTTATAATTATTTATTTTATTTTTTTTTTTTTGCTGGGATCTAACATTATCTTTTACAAACTGTATGTTTGTTTTTTACAACATGTTACCTTTGCTAATTTATACCCTAAATCACCAGTCAATTTTATGTGTGCAAGTGATTGAGATTGTTTTGGGTGTGTGTAAGAATTTTAAGCTTTTAGAGTTTAAGCACATAATCTGATATGTTTATATAAAATGTAAGTGTATTTGTAAGGATAATGGCTTAAGTAAATGTGTGTTAATACACATACACATACACACACTTATGCATAGAAAAGAACCCCTTTCTTCATCATGCCATATTTAGTACATAATGAAATAAATTTGTTTTATATATATGGTTTTACCTACACACATAAAACAGAATTTATATTGTATTATCTCTCACATACACCTCTATACATAATTGTTATGGGTAACTCTAGGTGCAGGTACACTACTTTATTATATTCCAAGTACCGTTGAAAAATAAATGTGCAAAATGTATGCTTATGATATATTTTCACTAGAAAATATGTAATAATTTGTTAGAAGAACCTATTAAAATAATTGATGTCTTTTAAGTTTTATTACAATTTTTTTTTATGTAATTTAAATTTATGGCGCATAGTGTTTTAGATTGAAAATCTGCTGGAATTTGTATATGAATTAATCAACGTAATTTTATAATTGTCTGTATCAAAAAAATACCTGAGAATTGGAAAAAAGTTTTCAATACTTTTTGTTCTCGAGAGCAGCCTAGGACTGGTATGCATAAAAACTATTACAAAAAATATATGAAAGGAAAATGAGCAAAGTCATATTAAAGTCTAAGATACACAACTGCGATGATGTAGAAAATTTTTGTGAGCCATCCATCCCTCCAGGCTCCTTGCACTCTGGGATATTTCACTCAACCCTCTGAGGTGCAAGCGACCTCTAGTATGAAATCACTTGACCTTCTTCTTAATGTCCTACACATCTCTGCGACAATAAATCAAGCAGTGGAAATTTTTAATGTTTATTCGTTGGATATTTTAAAGGTGATCGTTTATATACCTAAATTAACCTGTGCGCTAATATATTAGATTACAAAGGCCATATGCACCGCGACCAAAAACAGATCTTTTATGCAGCCTCATTTCGCTACTAATATTGAGACTTCCAATGATGTCAATCACACTACTAGGAAAGGATTTTCAAAGGCGAATATTTGCCAAGGAATTATTTTGTTAAGGTTCTTAAGTCCTCTCATGGATCTCTACCGACTAATTGCACCAGGTGTTTCAGAACTCCGATTCTACAGATTTCCTACAGATCTCGGAAAAGATAATGAGAAGATAACCAGAAGCGATTGTAGAATTCTGGTGGGGGTACTGACGGGTCACTGCAGGACTGCGGTTCTTGCCAAGAGAGTGAAGGGTGGACACTATGCCACTGTCAGGATCTTGCGCGCTTCAGGGCAAATTGCTTGCAAGATTATCTTTTTCGCGATCTGGAGAAAATATCTAGATTCGGAGTTCTGAAACTCCTTGCAATTGCTTATGATCCCATACGACCAGGTCTGCTCATATCTGGCCAGCTGGGCAGCCACTTTCATGCAAATGCATCTTTTTAGTAGAAAAAACTTGAGGTAAAATAAATTGAAGTAAATATAAAATATTATTCACCTCTAGGCGTGTGCTGAAAAAATATGGTTGGGAGAATCATATTTGAAGAGCATCATATATTTTTGGGTTTATAATTGTGCCAACCATAGTCGTTATCATATTATGATAATAAAATATCCATAATTTTACCTTAATATGGACCCTACAGTTATATTATGATCCAAAAATTACCATATTATGATTATAAATAAACATATGATGATGTTTAATTTATCATAATGTGATTGCATGTAATGTATGCTCAAAATGTTATTACATTATGGTCCCCATAACTATATTATGATTTCTGGATTATCATAATATGATCCATATAAAATCTTTATACAGAATGTTTTTGACAATGAATTCATTATTGTAAATAATATTACATGTATAAGGAATTTTCGAAAAAAACCCTCAAAAAAATCTTTTTAAGTTTAAAAAAAAAATAAACTGGATCTTAATAGGTCAATTGATGAAATGTTTTAATGCCACATAAAAGGTATTTTCTATCCATCTGATATTTGTCCAGTTTTAGTAAACAATATATGATTGTTTTTTTAAGACATTTTGGTTCTTATGAAAACAAAACAATACTCGTATTAGGACTGTAAATGTCAATGTCATGTTTTATTTGATGTATAATTGTTGATTGATTGTTGCCAGCATTTTATGGTTGCATAATTATCATATTTTTTTAAAGTCGGAATTTTTGTCACCACAGTATGGTTGCAGCCTATCATGTTATAAAATAGAAGGTGGCAATCATAAAATAGTGAAATATTTACTATAATAATGATGGTAGCGACCATGTTAATGGTTAGACAACCAATAATATGGTTGTGACAACCATACCCGATTGCAGCAAGCACAATATAGTAGCAGTGATCATGTTGCAACCATGTTTTTCCTCTGCGTTTTGTGTTCCGTTTTGTAATCACATACAAATAAAAAACTTTCAATTTGAAAAACAAACCACAAAAGTAGTTTTTTCTAACTTTTTGTCAGTAAAAATTAGATGGTTATTTTAAACGACTTTCTATTGTTTTTACTTTGGCGATTATTAAATAATGATTGAAAATAAACAACAAAATGGGTTAAATATAATGGAAAATCATTAGTGCTCGTTTTAATTGTATTTTCGATTAATTTAATGTGTATTTTAAGTTGTTTTTAGCGAAATAATATTGTGAGTGTATGTAATTGTAAATACCAAAATACACAATTTTTGGGGTACCCTCAGATTTTCGATAGATCGAATTTTCACATTCCCAATACCAAACGGCACCAGAAGATATCGAGGAATTTCATTTCAACAAGGCTATATCGGCTTAGAATTACAAACGGCTCATACTCCTACACTCACAATATTATTTCGTTAAAAATAATATAAAATACATATTAAATTAATCGAAAATACAATCAAAAGAGGACTACTGATTTTTCATTATATTCAGCCCATTTTCTTGTTTATTTTCAATCATTGTTTAATAATCGACATAAGTAGTAAAAGCAATCGAAAGTAGTTTAAAATAATCATCAATTTTTAACTGACAAAAAGTAGAAAAAAAACGATTTTTGTGGTTTGTTTTTCAAATGGAATTTTTTTTTATTTGTATGTAATTTTTCAAAACACAACACACACAAACGTATATATTTTTTTATTTTCTTGTGTGTATCTATATTTTAATAATTTTTTGTAATTTTTATTGAAATAATTTCGTATATAAACAAACTATTTTGGTAAAAAAAAACAATTAGAAATTATATGAATTTATATTTTTAAAAACAGAAAACATAAAATTTTACATTTAACAGAAAATATCAACTCCTACTGAATGTCTGTAAATTTTTATAGTTTGTTTTTTGAATGACTGATTCAATTAATTAAAAAATATATTTCTATGAATTTCAATTGATTCTTCGTTTAAAAACAAATTTTACGTATTACTTTTTAAATAAACTACATTCGGTTACGGAAAATATATTGTGAGTGTATGTTTTGATGTGTTTAAACAAACGAAATGAGATACTGTAATATACACTCATGACAAATGTGGAGGTACAGGCAATTTTTGTAATTTTGTATGTACGAGAAGTTACTTTTTTTTCGCTTATAATCGACTAAAAGCTAAAATACATTTCAGTGACAAACTAAATCCAATATTCCAAAAAAATTTAATTAAAATTATTTGAAAGCATAAGCAAAAAAAAAAAACCTTTGACAAACATCCGCTTGTTCAAAAAAATTCAATAAAACAAATTAGGCTTTGAAATATGAACTTGGCCAAAAGTAAAACAACATGATGCAGCATAAATCAAATAAATTTTCCAAATGAATATCAACCAAAGTATCAAAAGACTTAAAAATAAAACCGTCACAAAAGTTTTATCCCCACAAAAAACACTTTCAAATTCACAATTTTTCACATTTTATCTACTTAGGCGAAAAATTAAATAAACCAAAAGTAGAAAAGTAAATTTTCCAACTCAACAAATAAAAAAAAACTAAACAAGTAAAGGAAATTGTCTCGACAGCACAATACACAAAACAAACAAACAAAAAAAAAAACACACAATCAATGAAAAATATTGCAACATTACTAAAATGAACTAAACATTAACAAATGACAACGACAACGACAAAATAAATATAAGTAAAAAGATTTTAATAAAAACTTAATTTAAAGCAATTTACTTATAAATAAAAATTAAAAAAAAAATACTACAATAAAAATATTTTATATATTATTTATGTACAATTTTGAGTGTTATTTTGTTCATGTTTTTACTCAAAAAATAATTCATTGGTGCTTAATTTTTTTTATAAGAACATTTTTCATTTTCATGACGTTTTAAATTATTATAAAAATATTTTTATAGATGTATAATTTGCGTATGGGTATTTAGAAGAAAAAAAAAATATGAAAGACAAATGACTTTAACATTTAAAACGGACAAACGGACATTTATACAAAATATGAATATGATTTATTTTATATGATGTTGTGTATGCTGTTTGCTACCACATCCAGATTGTTATTTTAGATTAATACACTATGTATATATTTAATTCATTATGCAAGTAATAGGTTAAAATAGGTATCACATTTTTTTTTTAAATAATCACAAAATTTTCTTAGTAAACTGTAAATGATTCCATGTTAAGCAATTTTTTAAAAAAAATCAGAAAAACAACGTGTCCTTGTTCTCATTGCGTTAGATGTATTCCTGTCATTCTTAATGTTTTTACTTTAAATATATTTAATACTTCAATGACACTGCGTATAAGTAATATGTATTTTTAATATCACTCATACGTACTGTAGAACTAAAAAAGAGTATATTTTTAATAATGATTGCACAGTTTTTTCTAATTAGATTTATGCTATGTATTTAATGAAATTAAACAGAATTTATTTCGAAAAAATATTAGGGGAAATTGGGGTAAAATGGGCAATACTTCTTTCTCGCTTCCAAGAACTAATATTTTTTCAATCATCTAACAAAGCCATTGTAAAGATTGATTAGTGGCCCAACTGCTTTTCGAGAGGGAACAGAATTAATTTATTCGTTAGTTGGTCGGTTTTATTGATTTTTTTTTTTTACAAATAACAAGGTAGGATGAAGTGGAAATATACTGTAATAAGAAAATTTTTAGCAATTAAATAACCAGGTATAAGAAAAACAGAAAACAATAGTAAAGTGCCATATTCCTAATGGACATCTTTAAATTTCGGGATAATATGCAAACATTTTTCGGTCATATACCCCAAACCAAAATGAAGACTTGGAATTGAAAAAGTTTTTCAAAAACACATAGTCACAATTGTGCGGATAGTCATAGTTCCAGTAAAAATTTTCTGAGTTGCGCAAAAATATTTCTATTATTCGAGGGTTTTCTTTTGGCTGGGCTGAGGCGTTTCATCTTCGATTGTTCGACGTTGGCTTATTTGCTTAGGGTGCTTCGGCTGAAAAATGGGTATAACGACTAGAAAATTTTTGATCTTAACCCGCATCGTAAATCGATCTAAACTCCTATGAGGACTATGGACGATTTAGGGACTATTTTTAAAAAATTCTTTTTCCCTAAATGGAAATAGGGATAATGCCCGTAGCCTAATTAAAAAAGAAAAATAAAAAACATTTTGCTTAAAAACACGAACACAACAAAAACCTTTTCTAATATCTAACTGACTGACAGACTGACTGATTGGCTGACTGACTAACTGATTGATTCACTCACCGACTCAACATATTCCTGGAGCTAGGAATTTTAAATTGAGCATGAAGGTTGCTCTTCTGGCATAGACGTCAACTAAGGCAGGATTTTAGGAAACCCCTTGGCTAGAACCTTAAAATATGTGTTATGCGACAATGAACTAACTCACTGATTGAGTACTATTGTCATTTTTTTTCAAATAAATATAAGGATTTAAAAGAGGAAAAGCCTCCCCCTTTACCGCCTGCCCCAAAAGCCTTTAGCTAGAAGCTTGAAATTTAAAATATGTCTTCTCTCGAGTGTGGACTACCTCACTCAATAGATACTTTTTGGAATTTTCCCCAGGAACGTGTTAAATATGTGGACTCAAAGGGGAAAATACTCTCTTTTAATGGTCTTACCAATCTAATTTGGCAACAAACCTGAAACCGTATTAATTCACTTTTGTATTAGAACTTTCGCCAGTAACGTGGTACGTGGGGATTCAAAAAGGGAAAGTCTTCTTAAGGACCTGACCAAACCGAAGCGGCTATGAACCTGAATATGAACTTATTCACTTATAAGGTAATTTTTGGAATTTTCACCGGGATTGTGTTGGAAAAAGTGGCATTCAAAATGGTAAAGGGACTACTTTTGTAATGAAGTCGAATATGCAACAAGTGGAATTGAAACACTAAACAAAGGGATTGAAATGAAATAGAACGGGGAAGAAATGTTATTGAAACACTAAGCAAGGGGAGCGAAATTTAATGAAACGGGAACTAGTGGAACTAATACACTACAAGTAGAATGAACTGGGAAATGAGTGGAATTGAAACAATTAACATAGGTAGCGAAATGGAGTGCAATAAGCCTGAATTTTAGTAATAAATGGTGTCCCAAGAAGAACGCAATTTTTAAATCTGGCAACATTCGAAGTGTCATTGTTTGACATTTGAACAATTGTTATTGTTTGCTAGTAGAAGGTACGAGGTTAGTAAAAATGGAGCGCTACACGAATGAACAACGCATTCTCATTGTGAAATTGTTTTACCAAAATGGTGAAAGTTTTAAGGCTACAGTTCGCAAATTGCGATCAATTTGGGGTCACAATAATGCTCCAAAAGAGTCAACTGTAAAGAGATTAATAAATAAATTTGCCGAAACTGGGTCTGTTAGTGATGTAAAGACAACAACGCGCCATCGACCAGGTCGATCGACCGAAAATGTCGCAGCTGTACGTGATGATGTCGCTCAAACTCCATCCACCTCAATTCGACACCGAGCTTAGCAAATTGGTGTCTCCAAATCCACTTTGCAGCGAATTTTGACGAAAGATTTGCATCTTCATGCATACAAAGTTCAATTGACTCAGGAACTGAAGCCAGCTGACCATGGACAGCGAAGGGAGTTCGTTAATTGGGTATTGGAGAGACAACATGAAAATGCTGATTTTGCCGATAAAATCATCTTCAGTGACGAGGCCCATTTTCATCTTGATGGCTTCGTCAATAGGCAGAATTGTCGCATTTCGGGTGAGGAAAATCCTCGAGTGATTCACGAGAAGCAAATGCATCCTCAACGTGTCACTGTGTGGTGGGGTTTTTGGGCTGGAGGAATCATTGGACTTTTTTTTATGACAATGAGGCAGGTCAAGCGCAAACTGTCAATGGTGTTCGGCATCGTGAAATGATAACCAGTTTCTTCTTGCCTAGAATTGAAGAAATGAATGTGGAGGGCATGTGGTTCCAACAAGACGGCGCCACATGTCATACAGCCAGAGAAACAATTCAATTGCTGCATCAGTCATTTCCCGGTCGTGTTATTTCGCGTTTTGGAGATCAGAATTGGCCGCCTAGATCGTGCGATTTAACACCATTAGATTTTTTTCTTTGGGGTTTTTTGAAGTCGATGGTTTACGCGAATAAGCCGACGACGACTCAAGCCTTAAAAGAGGAAATTGGACCCTGCTTAAATGAAATACCGCAGCATTCATGCAAAACGGTCATTGAAAATTTCATTAAAAGATCGCGTGCCAGCAAAGCCGCGGCGGCCATGTGCACGATATATTGTTCGATACATAACCTCATTCTGTCTACTTTACGATATAATAAAGTTTTACGATTTTTTTTAAATATCTGTGTTTTATTTAAAATTTAAAAATTGCGTTCTTCTTGGGACACCCTTTATATATCGATTTGAGCACACTTTTTTTCAGCTTTAGAGATTTTTTTATTTTTAGAAAATCTTGTCAGTCAACGACAATAACTGTTTTCATTTGCATGAAATTAATACTGATGAAATTTAAAACGATTGTTATTAATCAGTGAAACCTTTAAATTATTATTTGGGTAAATGGTAATGAAAATATACAGCGAAAAATTTATAGTTAACTCATTTATTATCATAATATTTCAATAAACATCCTATTTTTACAAACATTTTGAAATTAAGTGTGAATCACATTAAACTATTTATAATGCTAGTTAAAAGAAACTTTTAGTATTTAAAATAATATTCAACATTTTTGATTTTGGTTCTGAATTCGAATTAGGTGCAAGCATTGATTTCAAAGCTATTTCTATTTAAATTAAATTTTGATCATTACAAATTGATATGAATGCAATGTTAATGGAATCATCAATTAAGAACTACACTCAATTCAATTATACCACCAGGACTGATATTGTGAAAATGTTTACGTGTGCCTTAATGTCCTAACCAAACTCCTTGGGCTAAAAAACAGAAATTTAAATGATATGCTCCTTCGAGTAAGGGGATTGAGTGCAAAAAAACATTATTGAAGTTTTAAATAAAATAAAGAAAAATCCTTCCAAAGATTTTCTTTAGAAAAAGTTTTACAGACACAAAAATAACTAAAATTAAATATTTAATTTCAAAACATCATAGAAATCTTTTGTATTTACCTAAATATAAAAAAATTATGTGAGAATAAAAGTTGTTTATTCTTTTATAAAACAAAAAATTAGAATCTGATACACAAAAATGTCATTAAATATATTTTAAAAAATGATTTTTTTTTTCACTCAGGAGAAAAAAAATGAAACAAAATCCCTAAAAATCTACAGGTATATTAAATTAAAGATTTTCTGCGAAAAGAACCAACGAGCAACAACCTTGTAACCTTAACAAAAAAAAAGCTATAAAACAATAGATGAAAACACTCGCAAAAAACACATACCCCCCCCCCCCCCCCCCAAAATAACTGTTTTCATTGCAAAAAAAAAAATGGTGAAAATATGGTTTCAATAATGGCGCGACAGTCACTAGAGAATTGTTCAAATATAAAACAAAAAAACCTAAAATGTGTCGCATAGATTAAATAAGATTTGTTTTTATACAATATGTGATTTCAAAAAAAAATCAGAAAATGTTTTTTGTTCTATTGTTGAAGAAGTGTTAAAGCTTAAACAAGTTAACATAAATATTTTGTATACAAATAAGAAAAATTCTTTAAAACAGAACAAAAAAGTACTAAGGGTTTTAAGTTTCACTTTACCATTTTCTCTAACTGACAAGTCTGAATTTACATAGAGTTTGTTAAATAGATTTAAATGTGATAAGTAATTATTTTTTAATAAATTAATTTATATCGCTACAAAACTCAATTTAGTACAATAGTACCTAATGTTAAAAGATAAATCGTGAATATCTAAAAGGTACCAAAAATTTAATAATTATTCGTTTGTGGATGAGATACAAGTAAAAAAATCTATAAAAAAGGATTTAAAAAGTACCAAAACTCTAATAAACAATCGCTGGTTTCTAAAAAGTAATAACAGTATAAAATCGATTGATTGTTTTAAATAAGCATCAGAAGAATAAAACGTTTGTAAAAAGTACTAAAATTCCAAATAATAGTACCAAACTACTAAAAATCAGCCATAGATTCGAAAAAGTATTAAGAGCCTAAAAAGTACCAAAAACCTAAAAAGTACCAAAAGTCTTAAAAGTATCAAAAGTCCACAAAAATCCAAAAATCAAACGCGGATTTCTAAACTAAAGCAGTCGTGGAGATCTAAAAAGTACAAAAAGTACAACAACAAGTACCAAAATGTAAAAAAGTACCGAAATCCAACATTCGTGGATTTCCAAAAAGTACTAATAGCCTAAAACACAATACAAAAATTTAAAAAGTACTAAAAATATAAAAATCAAACATTAATTTCTAAAAAGTGCCAAAAAAAAAATCAGAATCCAAATTTGAAAAAGTTGCAAAACTATAAAAATTGATTTATAAAAAAGTGCCAGAACTGTCGTGGAATTTTAAAATGTATGATAAGTCTCAAAAGGCTAAATATTAACAAAGGTCTAAAAAATACCCGTAGATTTTTAATAAGTGCCAAAAGTCTTAAAATTAATAGTAGATTTTTAAAAATGTAAAAAATAGCAAAAGTCTGAAAGTAATACAAAATTTTTTTAAAGCACCAAAAGCCTAAACATGAATTGTGGACTTCTAAAAAGTAACAAAAATGTACCAAATGTGTAAAAAGTACCAAAAGTCTTAAACTAATCTTAGATTTCTAAAATGTACCAATTTGTCTAAAAAGTACCAAAAGTCATAAAATCAATCATGGATTTCTTAAATATACCAAATATCTATAAATACCAAAAGTCTAAATGTAAAAAGAACTAAAAGTACCAAAAGTTTAAAAAGTACCAAGTCATAAAGTCAACCGTGGATTTCCAACTAGTAAAATTCTAAGTCAGTTGTGGATTTATAAAAAAAACTTACTTTCTAAAATGTACAAAAAGTCTAAAAAGTATAAATATAATTCCAAAAGTTTTAAAATCAATCGTAGATTTCTAAAAACTACCAAAATTCTTAAAGTTATTCGTGAATTTATAAAAAGTACCAAAATTCTTAAAGTTAATAGTGCATTTCTAAAAGGTAATAAATAACCATAAGAACCAGAAGTACCAAAATTTTAAGTCAGTCGTGGATTCCTAAAAAGTACCTAAATTCCTAATTAATAGTGGATTTATAATAAGTACCACAACGCAACGTTAATTTCTTAAAAGTACCAAAATTCATAATTAATCGTGGATTTATAAATAGAACCGAAATTCTTAATTAATCGTGGATTCCTAAAAATTACCAAAATTCTTAATCAATCGTGGATTCCTAAAAAGTGCCAAAAATCTTAAGTAATCGTGGATTTATAAAAAGAAACAAAAATTCTAATAAGGTCCAAAAGTCTAAAAAGTACTAAGCTTTATAATTAATTGTAGGTTTATAAAAAAAAGAGGCTCAAAAGTACCAAATGCCTAAAAAGTACCAAATGTCCAAAAAGTACCAAAAGTCTATAAAGTCTTAAATCTTAAAATTAATCGCGTGTTTCTAAAAAGTTCCTTAAGCATGAAAAGTACTAAAAGTCTTAAAATCAATCGTGAATTTGTAAAAATTGACAAAAGTTTAAAAATTATGAAAACCTAAAATATACAATAAGTATAAAAAGTACTTTTAATCAAGAATGCACTAAAAGTTAATTTGAAGAATATATAGTGTACAATAGTTAAATGCGTGAATCCCTTAATCAGTTTGTTGGTGAAAGTGAAATTAAAACCTTTTCAAATATTTTTTTTTCTGTTTGCACATTTTTATACCCCACGATACTTTGTGGAACAAGGTATTTTGAGCTTGTGCCAAAATTAGTAACTACCAAAAATGATTGGTGTACCCCAACCATATGTCATGTCGATCGACTCATCATGATCTATAACTATTTCAGCCGATATGATATCAAAAAATTACAACAACTCGATTCCTCTTTCCTAATCTTTTAATATAAAATTGTTTAATGTATTGTTCCAATTCCGCAAGTAGAACACGACGAATAACTGATAGAACAACTTTTGGGCACCTGAGCCAGTTAGAAAGTCAAAAGTTGACGTGTAAAATTTATAGATTCCAAAAACAAAAATAGAATCCTCGTCCCAAAACACACATAAAAGAGCCCTTAAACGTTCTGAGATTATAGCTACATGAGAATTTTTTCGTTTAATTATTTTCTATTTACGACTTCAAAATTTGAGCTCTCTCAATATTATTATCTGAGCGCTCAGAAAATTAGAAATTTTTACATTTTTATTAAAATAGATATTATTATATATTTTTCAATGTATTTGTAGCACAGATATTTTCTACTTTCCATAATATATCCCAAATCGTCGTAGCATACATTTTGTTCTTTACAACTTTTACTATTTATAAATTTACTTTTTATATTGTTCTATATCAATTTTAACACAAATACCGATTTTACAAAATACCACAATAAGTGGTTTATAGAAAACATTTCACCACTTTTTACAAATTTATTTTTTAGTAAATAAAAAACATTAGAAAATAAAATTAAACATGTCATCGCAAACTAAAGTGTTCTTGTCTGCCTGTGGTTTTTGTAAATGCACTAACCACAAAAATTGCGGTTTGAATAGTAAACAAAATATTTATTTTGTCTAAAATATTTGCTTAAAAACATTAGATTTTAAATTGTTTGCAAATCTATTAAATCTTTTATTTGTAAAACAAAAACTTAATGCATTTCATAACAAACAAAAAAACCCATTCATTATTTTTATAGATCATTTGATATACGTTTTTACAAAATTTGTGCATAACCAAAAACTCAGTAGCACAGTGCAACAAAAAATATTTGTTTGTTCTTGAAAATCATTTTTATTTAGATTGTTTGAAATTTGCCCAAGCAGTCCTGTGTTAAACATTATGAAAATCGGTCTAGCGGTGGAAAATGTAAGAATAAAAATGTGAGGACAGCAAATATGTAAGACTGAAAATCAAACGCAAATTTTTAAAAATTACCAAAAGTCTTAAACTCAATCGTGAATTTCAAAAAGGTACCAAATGTCTAAAATAATTCGTGGGATTCTAAAATAATTCCTGGGATTCTAAACACTATTAAATGCCTAAGAAGTACCACATGTTTAAAATGTACCTAAAGCCTTAAAAGTACCAAGTCTTAAAAACAATCGTGGGATTCTAAAAAGTACCAAAATATTCAAAAGTACCAAATGCCTAAAAATTACAAAAAGTCTAGAATGCATCAAAAGACTAAAAAGTAACAAAAGTCTAAAGAGTACCTAAAGTCTATAAAATACCAAAAGTCTAAAATGTACCAAAAGTATCAAAAGTACCAAAGGTCTAAAAAGTACCAAGTCTTAAAATCAATCGCAGGTTTCTTAAAACTATTAAAGGCTAAAAGGTACCAAAAGCCTTAAAAATAACGGTGAATTTCTCAAATGTACCAAAAGCCTTAACATCAATCGTGGGCATTTTGGCAAAGGCCTAAAATATAACACTATTTATGAAAAACTTTGAGGTGTCCCTACATTTTCAATTACAAATTTTTAACTGTTTAAGAGATTCTGATAATTTTTCACATAGAGCTGAACAATAAACAATTTAGTGCTGCGTTTATTACTATTACTCTGAAGTGTAAATTCACTATAAGTAAAAACAAAAAACTTGTCTCACGTTTTAACAGACATTTCAAGAGGCCTTAAAATAAAAGTACGCATCGACGTTGCAAAATCCTTTAAAGGTTTTCTTTGTATCTCATTCCGCATTAGAATCATTGAGGCTGACAATGGCGATGACCCCAAATTTGTTGCACAGTGCTTTAAGAAAAAAAATTATTACTACATTATTCATTGAAATGACATCCAACCAAAACATCTTTTATGTTTTTAACTGGGCCTGCAATTAACATGACAGGAACAAAATGAATAAAGTGTTGTGTAGTCAGTTGTCAGTAAAATCAAAACCAAAGTAAAAAAAAAAATCCAACACGCAAACCAGCTAAACAACAACAACAAACGTGCCGCTTTTGCAAAGTGAATTGATTCACTTGTTGTAAAGTAATGTTTGTTGTGTGCGGTAGTTTGTTTGTTTGTTGTGTGTGCGACAGCCTTTTTATGTATTCCCCTATCAGTGTTGCCACATATAAGAATTTTCCCTCAAAATTTGTATTTCAAGTTTAATTTAAGAAATAAGTTTTTCGCGGGGAAGGGATTTGAGGATTGTATTCTCGAACCTAATCTAGCAATGCCCGTTTCACATGTACTATGAAATTAAGGATTATCAAAATTAAATGGACCACAAAAACTAAATACCCGATGAAAAAGGTTCTGATATAATTTCATGCATACTGACATACACGTGATCCCGTTAGATCCAAGATAACTTTCTCCGATAAATGGATCAATCTAATTTGGTATAAATTATATATAATTTGAAATAATTCAATATAATTTAATATAAATCTAAAAAAATAGTTTTGGGATTATATCAGAAATATGTCAAATTTCGATTTTTTAATTTTGAACAAAATTTTGGTGGTAGGCTCGGCAATGCACTTTTTATTCGATATGGTTGAAATGTGTGTTTTTAAATGATATATAAATTATATAT